>VZTI01002486.1:0-88146 GCA_013397865.1 Struthidea cinerea | reverse complement strand
GCAGTGAGAGTTGCATGGTCTTTCCTCCTATTTTTTTTTTTTTTTTTTTACTAAAAGGACAAAAAGGCCTAATTGAGCAAATAATTTCAAAGGGAACTTAAGTACTCAGAAATTAAGATTGTAAAACTATCTAAAAACTTAAATCATAGATACTTTTCTGAAACCGGGATTGTGTTTGTCCTTTCCAAGTTACTTTTCCCCATGAAGTCTAGAAGGTTTTGCCATTACTATCCATGTGTCTGCTTATGTGGTGCTCTCTGTACCCTAGGTTCCATTTCATCCAGCTCTGTCTGTTGAGAACAGCTGGTTCCTCTAAGTTTCACCTGAACTCTTTATTAGTTTCTTGTTTCTGCCCACTCCACCTTCTTTAGCCCTATTGCTGTGACATTAATAATGTTAGTCATTTAATCGCAGGTGATTTTTTTTTGTAGTAGTGGCTGAGGCAAAAAGAGCACTAATTGCCTTGGGGTTCTTATGCGTCATAAACTATTAGCTTTCCTTCCTTCCCAAATTGTAGAATGAGTCTGCTTTTGGTATTATTATTATTGCACTTACAGAAGGTTTTCTTTTTACCCTTAATGTCCTGACTGTTTCCCACTTTCTAGACTGACTTCTGTTTTGCTGTTAGATGTTGTTTTTCTGTGTTCGTCCTTAATGATTTAATCTAGTTTTCACCTTTTGTACAATTCTGTCTCAAGTAGCAGATCATTCCAGTCATGACTTAATTAAAATTTGATTATACCTACTATTTTTTCTTTTAAGTTAGAACAATTTGTACTTCCATTCTTAGTATTGTTTATTTAATCTTTGCTTGTTCACCTAAACTTTTTCTCTCTTACCATTGCTTGCCATAATATCAAATTTATTGATTCTGTAGATTTATTAAAATCTGGACCTTTACAAACAGTTTTTGTTAATTTTTTGTTGCCCTTCTTTCTTGCTGTTGTAAGCATCACTAATTAGAATCTTTCACCCAAGTTGTCTTCCACCTTCCTACACGTTTCACACAGGTGTCTGCATAGTTAACGTGCTCTGAGTGCACTGTTAGATCATTTAATAAATTGTCATCTTCTTGAACTTTTCTGTTGACATGTTGAAGCATTTGGCATTGGCTGTGGGAAGCTAGGCTTCCCACAGGTTGTATCAGCAATGAAATCACAACCACTTTCTGTATGGTTAATATATTGCTGTGAGTTCATGGATGTCATTGGTTTCTTTGATATATGGATACAGATAAAGCAATTGGTGCATATACTTTTTTTATTTGAAAAGGATCTGTAGTCTGTAGTAAAACAGCAGGATAGTTGTTTTATGTGTGTATAGTTTGAAAAGTTAAGACATGAAACAGTAGAGCCGCTGGATATGAAGCTGCCTTCTGCTCAGTGCTTACTGCTAGTCTGGAAGGACTCCTGAGACAGAATGAGCCAGAACTCTTTATTAGTTTCTTGTTTCAGTTTGATTTTATTGCTTTATTTTCTTTCATTGTGTTCCAAATAAAATGCATCATCAGAGGGACCCTTGCGTAAACCAAACAGAATTTTTCTCTTTATTTCAAGACTTGCCTTTCACAGTGACTTGCACCCAGTAAATTCTTCACCATTACTTGGATATCCAAAACCTGTAATTTTTCTTCTCTTGTAGAATCAAGTGAACATGAAGAGAAGAGTACAGCTGTCTCGGGTGAAGTGTCTGCCACCCAGCCTTGTCCTGCACCAGGATATGGTCAGCCTGAAGAAGCAAAGGAGGATATGGATGTAACAAAACAGACTAAACCTGAAGAGAATGATGACTTGGGCCCACTGCCTGATAACTGGGAAATGGCTTATACAGAAAAGGGGGAAGTCTACTTTATCGAGTAAGTCTTGTTTCTTCTATTTTTAATAGCAGTAGTGTATTTAACTGGGCAGGAAAATGGTTTGTATGGTGAAGTGCAGCTTTGCACTCCTCATTAAAACAGCAGGAATGTTCTGGCTGTCAGGGCTCCTGAGGGCTGGTGGCAATTCCTGCATTAGTGATTTAGATGGAAGCCTGCTGGGTTTTAAGATAGGTAACTGGTCTGCTTACTTTGATGGCAGGAATAAAAGCTTTTGTTTCTTCTGTTGAAAGCAAGGCCTTTCTGCTCTTCTGGTGCTTTCTGCTGGGAAAGTAACACAATTGCTGACTTTGACCTTCCTTATGTGGACTGAGGTGGAGAGCGTGAAGCTTTTTGCCAGTTAAAGGAAAGAAAAATGAGTGGACTAAAAACTAGCTAGTGAACAGTAGAGGGACACCATGCTATATATAGAAATAGTAAAATAAATGAGTGGGCTATAAGGAGAATTAGTTATGTGTAGAAACCTTTCCCTGTTGGTAGATTATACATACCTGTTACTAATTAGTAAGCTCATTGAAGTAATGGATATGAAGGTTCTTTATGCTCTATGTGCTCTCATTAAGCTATTAGAGAGCATCCAAAGAAGGGCCATGAGGATGGTGAAGGGTCTGGAGGGGAAGCCTTATGAGGTGGAGCTGAGGTCACTTGGTTTGTTCAGTCTGGGGAAGAGGAACTGGAGGGAGAATTCAGTGCAGTCTGCAGCTTCCTCATTAGGGGAAGAGGAGGGGCAGACACTGATTTCTTCACTCTTGTGGCCAGGGACAGGACTCAAGGAAATGGCCTGAAGCTGAGTCAAGGGAACATTTAGATTGGATATCAGGAAAATATTTTTCACCCAGAGCATGGTTGGGCACTGGAACAGGCTCCCCAGGAAAGTGGTCACAGCACCAGGCCTGACAGAGTTGAGGGTTTGGACAATGCTCTCAGGCACATGGTGTGATTGGAGTTTGCACAGGGGCAGGAGTTGGACTTGATGATCTTGATGGATCCCTTCCAACTCAGCACATTCTATGATTCTGTGATTATTATACATTACCAGAATAAAAACACAGCAAATGTCTGAGCTGGTATAATATTGTGTTCCACAAAAGAAAAAAGAGAATGGAAAACCCAACATTTTCATCAGTAGAGCTCTACTACAGAGGTAAAACTAGCATTTATGTTTGCTTTATGGAATTGCCTCAATTTGGAGCATTATCTGTTATTCTGACTATTAGTAGGTAAAAATAACATTTGGTGGTGTCAATTCTGCTTTAAGTCCTGTATTTAATGTAAAATGTTGTGACTATCACATGAAGTGTAAACAAATGTTAAGAATAAAGTTTGTGCATGTGACTTTTTAAAGAACACTGGCATGACCAACTATAGCTTCTGGCATATACACGGCTGAAAATAGCAGTAACTATTAAAACATAAGTGTCTTTGCTGAAAAGGGCAAAAATATGCCTATTCTAGAAAAGGAGTAATTATTATAACTTTGCCCAAGCAAGCAGAGAAGAACTAGGGTGGCCTCAGGGCTAGCTGAAACCCCTTTCTCCTTCTTGCCTTACTCCCAGATTTAATTTTTCTGCACATATTGAATGCTCTGAAAGAAAGCAGACTGAATTGTATGGCACTTTTATTTTACTTGTAACAAAAACCTGTGATACATTTGGGGGGTGGGGGAAGGGATGATGGGTAGATCACTAACACACCAAACTGTGAGAGTAGTAAATACTGCAGGAGGTAATTTAATAGAAAATAAATATATATTTTGTAACAAATACAGTGAATGCAAATAGCCCTGATGCTCTACAGAGCAGCCATTGCACTCCTCAAATTCCTTTGATGCTACAGCTTACTTCCTTTCCTGGAAATGCTCTGGTTTACACTGCAGTTCTGACAATGCTCATCATTCACTTCCACTAAATGAATGTTATGCAAAGCAAAGAAATCAATCAGAGGTGCAGACTGGATAGAAGGGCTGTTGTAAGGACTTCTTGTTTTTGGGATTGTATTCTTGAACAATGTATTCACAAAAAAGTGCAATTGTACGTCTGTAAAAACACTAGATTATTTACTAGAATCCTAGCAAAGGAGCAACTCTGATCATTTGAGTTTTCACATTGCACAGTCTTTGCAGGGTTAAGTAGGAATGTAATGCTGTGGGGATGCTGTTAAATTGCCTCTTTGTTTACAAGTCACTTTGGTTAATGGCATGAAGAGACTCCATTTGCTTTCACAAAAAAACGGAAAGATAAAAAGACAACAAAAACCTATTTGTCTAACAACATCTCCCTGAACAGTAGTAAAGATTGTACTAGATTATTAAATAATAGATGAAAAACAAACATTTTTAAAGTGTACATCACAATGAGTGGGAAAAAAAAGACACACTATGCAGCATCTTTTAGTGCTTTATTTGAGGATCATGTGAATTGTGCCTTTAAACACTAAAGCCTTCTAGCAGCACATGATCTCAAGTTCCAGGTTGTCATAGGTATACCCAAAGGTCTTAGATTTCATGACAGCATTTTCATTCATTCACCTCAAACTAACCCCTAAAAGTCATGTGTGATCTCACTTATCAAAACTGCCATCAGAATAATGTGGCAGATTTACAGTGAGAGAGGAAGTGACTTCATAAGGGGAGAGATAATTGTCTATAGACAGGATTATTTATTTGTTAATCATTAATGGTTCAGTTAGCATTTGGTAAAGCACAGTGGATGGAATTTCCTCTGCCTCAAGGACTACAAAGACGAAAAAAAATATCATCTACCAGACACTGAATGATTCAAAAGATGGTTGTATTTTAGAGCATGCCTTGGTCTGTTTCTTCCTTTCTTCCCCTTTTTGACATAGGTTCATGACCTTATGTTTACCTATTTTAGCATTCAGAGGCTGAACAAGAGCATCTCTTCTTGCAACATAATACTTACCACTGTTTTTCAGGAAGATCTACTTAAGTACATTTCTTGGGCTGTTTCCAGCCTCCCTTACATATGAATCTGAATTTTCAAATACAGGCACACACTACACAAATAGGACTCCATCTCTTACATTTGGTTTCACTGAGAACATATGCTAATGAGAATATGCAATAATTAACAGACTGTATATAAATTGGAATGCCATCAAAAAACCCTGCAGTTTTGCTCCTTCTTTCCTGCTTTAAGTAAGGCTGATATATGTGGCATATTTTGGTATGCTTAAATAAATTATAGTCACCACTGACTTTTTAGCTTTTCCCTTTCCCACAGCTTAGAAAAGGCTGTGATTCTCCATAGCCTTCAGATCTTGCCTTGCCAACAACTCTCAAACCACACACTAGAGACCCAAACTTGTGTTGTGCTCACAAAGTCAGCAGATGCTGGCTGTGTTGGATCCCGAGCAATCAGTGTTTGCTGTGTTGGTCCAGTGCAACGCTGAGGGAATAAAAAAAAACCAAGATTCTCAGTGCATGTGCTATCATGTGCAGTCAGGCTGAAACGTGGCCCTCACATAACTATCCAGCTCCATCCCATACATTATTGCATTATATATGCAACTGTCCTGTACAGTTGGCTACACGTGTTAATACTTTTTTATAAAAGGCAGAATTGGATTTCTCTTTCTGTCCAGCCTTCTCTCCAGGTATAGGCAGCAGAACTCTATAAGAGGTGCAGTAGGACATGAAACCTAAAGTCAACCTATTTGACTCCATACTGTTCAAAAGCGTATGTGGTTTCCTTTGCTTATACTATATTAATTGTTTTCTTAGGGGATAAAAGTCTAGAATAAATGCAAACTGCTGTAGAACATCTTTAATGGATCATCCCTTTTGACTTGTGCTGATGATTTTTAGGAGAATGTGGCCACATGAGGTTGAACAAACCACTTTCCAGTACATCTTATAGACATTCAGTGTCTTACTACTTCAACATCTACTTCTCCAAACAGCATAGTCAGCATTGCTTTTTGGACCTGTTGCCATATCTTTTCTAGTCGTTAAAGATTTTTTTTTTTATGAAAGCACCATAAAAGACTAAGAAACAGCTATAAAATAGTGCTTTGCCAAGGACTTTCCTTTTCACTGTAAAAAACAGCCATTAAGGTTTTTAATACAGCTGGTGCAATTTCAAGTGATACCTGAAGAGTACAGCTTCAAGAATATTGCTATTGACTTCAGTGGGATCAGTTTCTCTTTGTAGTAGTTTTTAAGGTAGGAAAGTTTTTTGACTGCAGGAATAACATTTATCCCAACATCTGGTTTACCTGAAGAACCATGATATATTTAGTTGTTCCTGATTGCTCTATCAGCTCACAATCAGAAAGCAGGATACTTTAGTTAAGCCTGGATACACCATTACTATCTTTTGTACTAGAAGATACACCCTTCTACCTGCACTTTTATAAGTTAGTTTGGAACTTTTGTGAGTATGTTACATCATCAGAGTATCTGTCCATAATAATAAAATGTTTTGGTTGTCTGGTTACTTCTGTTGCTTGGATTAAGTAGCAATTAGGATGAAGTTTGTTGGGTTTTTTTTTTTCCCACATACTGTTATAATATTCACTTCTGATAGGATTTTTCTTCGGGAAACAAGCCATCTTGTATCAGTCTGACTTCATTGTATAGACAATTCTGATTCATCAGGGGTCTTGTGCATATCACTATAAATGTCTGTAATTCATTTTCTTTGTTTGTATGTTGGATTGGATCTGTCAGTTTTGGTCAGTGTAACAAATCAGATTTCTAATGCACTTTGGACTTTAACATGACATACAGCAGGACAGGCAGCTGAAAGAAACTGAGAGGGATCTTTTCTCCTGAGACCATTTCCTTGCCTCATGACAAATTAATTAGGAACATGAAGATGGTAGAACTGGAAAGAATTTGTGGAACGCTGAATTCCTTTTTTTTTCTCTTGTCTATTGATGTTACAAAGACATTATCAGTCTGTACTAGTTGTGTGCTGTCCCTTGCTCTCACTTGCTGTTTATATCTGTGCTGACATCCAGGTCAAACTGCCAGCTTAACTCCTCTTGTCTTTCGTCACTTTCTTATTTCTAGTCTTTCCCCCAAAGGTCTCTGCTGCTCTGTTCTGCAGGATTCATCTTCCAGCACATTTCCTCTGATGTTTGTAGTGTTGTTATAACTTTTCTCCTTTGTATTTATTGAACTAGAAGAATCAGCTCACCTCTCTTGCCATATAGCATTAGGTATTAATGTAAACCAGTTGCCAAGTCTCCTTCTGTGGTCAATGGAGAGAGAGAATTACCTCCAGAGGCTGATTCATCCTGTCCATATATAAGGGCAGAATTAATTTGCCAAAATACAGCTGCTTCTACCAGTAAAGATGTCTCCAGCTATCCAAAACTCTATCTGCTGTAGTATGTAACTTGTGTCAGGCGTACACTTTTGAAGGAAATCTTCTGGTTGTCTTCACACACTGTGATTTGACTCACATTTCAGAGTACCCACATTGGAATCCTTTCAGATGAAACTGAAAAGAAAGTTGATCTCTGGGAGTGCACTTAGTTTTCTACAACCTCTGGACCCTGAACTCAGTCCATGAGACCAGATTTGAGTTAAAATTAGTCTGTGTTCCTTCTGATCTAAACGATTTCCATGTCTAAATTAGCAATATCATCAGACTGCAGAGCGAAACTCTTGGTGCTGATGACCCAGCAGCCACAGCTTCTAGGTCTTTTCAGGTGCCATGGGCTGCATGCCTGCAAATGTAGTGCAATAAGTGAGCTCCTGCTATGCATCTTTTGGTTTAAATTCAAGAGAAAATCTTACAAGCTTGGAGAATGCTTAGTGTGAAAAAGAAGATAACTGAGAGACAGATTCACTGGAAAAATGACCTCCTGATCTAAGCCAAAGCACCACTGTAGAGGCACAGTAACAGCCCAAGACATCTCCATGATCATGACAGATATGACGCAGAACTTGTCAAAACCAGGACCTTCTGGAGTGATAGCCAGAGGCCATTTAGGAGGTGACATACCAGCATCATGTCACTTAAGAGCATATGGTTAGGTGGTTCTGCTGGAAGAGAGGTAATATAAATTATTCTGTATAGGAGTCTCTCCCTTGAAGAGAGACAAATCCTGCACAATTAGCTATGTAATTTTTGTAGTCACATGAGATGAAGCCCATTCTTTGTCAGAAATTAAACTGCCTGAGTCAAAGAGAATTACTTCAACAGCCGAAATTACCACAGGAGATTTTAAGTATTTATATATTCCCCTAAAAATCTGGCATAAGCCTCTTCTGCTGCAAATACCTGGAGGCAGCACCACCATCTCTGGGCTGGGTACGTAAGTGCTCAATTACTGCCCAAGGCCACCTAAGATTCACAGGATAGGAACTCCCAGACCCGGGTCTCTTAAGGACCATGAACTCTGAGCACACCATGAAATGTAAGGCAAACTGGCAGTCACAGCTGCTGCCATGCAAACCACTGCCAGAGGACAACTTCCTTTTTTATCTGTTCCTACATGTGTGCAGGAAGTTTAGGTAGCATCCCACAATGGATGCATTGCAAAATTGATGGTTTAATGCTCTGTTTTCCTACCCATGTCCCTCCACACACAAATTACCTGAAGATCAATATTGTGCTACTTGAAAATCTCTGCAGATATGCAATGCTTCAGCATAAAAAAAAGGAGGGAGAAGTTAGCATTGTTGAAGTCCAAGGGCCTACAGAACATTGTGGTTTTCTTCTCCTGTGTTCCCCTTTGCTGAAGTTGTTAGATCAAGGACCAGCTTAAATGTAATGCGTTCCCAATAAAAACCCAAACCAACCCGTATGTGCTGCCCCCAAACACACTGAAGTAGCACACTGGTAAATGCCCTTTTGGAAATGCTTTTCACAATAGCATGCAAGTTACATACCTTGCAAGACTCACTATTTAGAATAGGTTTGCAGTGCTTTTAAAAGGCATTAAGGCTATTCCTGCCAGTAAGTACTTTCTATATTTCCTTCAAAAAGGTTTCAAGAGATTGCCTGAAGGCTTTGTTAGTACAAGAAACTTTATCTGTCAAAGTGTTTTAAACTGACAGATTGCTAACACAAATCCATTACATTCAAAGCTTAAGTAAAATAATATACTGTCTAACAAATAATTATAATGAAAAGATAACACTTTGTTAAATAAGAAAAGCCACACTCCTAGTGTTTTTTACTTCCAAAAGATATTGAGTGGTATCCAGTGAGATTCCCAGAGAGCCTCTGGTCCTGGTACCCAGCTCCAGTGCTATTAACAGGGAACAGAGGCAAATAAACAGTCTCTGTGAAGTCTTAAAAGCAGAGCTACAAAGAAAATCTGGAGAAAAACAGGAGGTTGAGTCAAGGTTTCTGGGAAGAATTCTGTGCTTTCTTTCACTCTGTTTAAACCAGTTGAAGAATATTTTTTCCACATATATTCAAAATTGTATGCAACTAATACCAGAGGACTCTGATTATAATAAACTGTCTCTGCAAGGTGCAAATACTTGGCAAAGAGAGAGGATTTAAGTTAGCTCAGCAATAATTATTTTATTGACTTTTGGCTAAAATATTAAGCTTCACTGCTTTACTGAATGACCTTTAAAAAAAAACCAATTTCAATACACTTCAGGCCTACATGTAGTTTCTATTTTGTGCGTAGCAGGTAACAAATTAGGATGAATTTTAAAAAGTTATGCTCTTCCTATGCTCCATGTGCTTGAAGCAAGACCAAAGGGATCCTTTATTAACTGCTTTCAAAGTTTCAAAAATTAGGAATTTACTGTTGATTTTAAGAGAGATTTTAAGACATGAATTGTTGGTTTTCCAGCACTTATCTCAGGAGTCCTAACTAGTAATCAAAATCATTGAAATTGTGTAAAGATGGGCTTTCTAGACATGTTTTTAATGATAAGGTATAGTTATTGCCAAGTAATGAAGCACTGGTCAGTGGAAAATGCTGGTGGAGCCACAGCTGTATTTCTCACAGGATGCTTTTGTTGCATCACTTCACTCTCATTCTGTCACTGACAGCAGCTCCAAATTCCTGTTTGAGCATTTATTCCACAACTGCTTCTGCTATTCATCTGCAACTCATTCATAACTAATCTGTAAATCCCCAGCCCCTTTTCCTTCTGGTCTGTCTGTAAGACTTCCCAAATACACATGATTAGACCAGTGGTAAGGTACGCAGGTTATGCCTTCTACAAGGTTTTTAGTGCTTAAAAAGCATTCAGGGTGCACAGCCTATGCAGCAGATATGTGTTAATGTTACTTTTGCCATTGGTGTTAATTTGGCTGTTGCTTCTGTCTCCTCTCCCGTAGTTAAAGCTTTCCTATCGAGGCTTCCTTTGTATTAAAAACAGTTTAGGGGATATATGTTGTCTTCCTTCAGCTTTTACAGATTCTAGTCCTTAGCAGGGCTGAAGAGGGAATAGCTGACATAAGGGAGACTGGAAGAATACCCTGCCAAGTAAACCTCCTGTGCAGGACAGAAGTAGACATGCATAAAAAACACTATGCTGTACTCCAGGGCTACTCATTTCCCTCTTTTACTGAGAGCAGTGTGACAGTAGTCATGTCTCTCCTCCTTGAAGGAATGCTTGTGTGTTGTTGTTACCTGGTTGCTAAGATGATCCAAGCAAACAGCACTATGGGGAGCATAAGAGGGCATTGATGGTACTGTAGAGGCATTTGAAGACAGGTGGGGTTGATTCTGCCTTCTTTCAAGTCCTGTCTTCAGAGCAGGAAAGGATTTTTTACCCACTGAAGCACTTGTCTAGAAGCATTTAAAGTCCCATTGCAAGAGCTGTTTAGTCCCACTTCATTGTATGTTTGGTATAGATTATAAAGTGGAGAGGCAGGGCAAGGGAAAAAGCATGGATACAAGTAAGGAAAAGAGGGATGAATTTCAAAAGGTACTTTTCTCCTGCAGTTATTTGTTATAGATAAAAGTTCTTGCGGATGAGTTTTGCTTTTATTAAGTAGCTGAACAGGTTTGACAGATAGTACCTAGAAGAGGAGATTGAGTACTGTAAGAACTGATCTAAATGAAATACCATCTCCATTCTGTGAAATTTCACTGAAGACTGAAGGATCACTCTTCTGTTGGAAGAGCTGTTGATTTTTTCATTTGTTTATGGTTTTGTTTAATATGGCCATCTTGCACAAAACTGGGACTTCAGTCCTGCTGGGTTTGCAGAAGCCACATTTATGCTAAAGGGAAGCATAACTGCTTGCTGTTCTCAGTTTCAATGAATGCCTTGAAGGTTGTAATTCAACTAATTCACGTTTTTAAATGTTGATACTGAATTGGGCTTATTTTCAGCTTGGCACCTGTCTTCACAGATATTTGAAAACGTTTTCTAAAAATATTATGGCGGTGTTTTCAGGGCTGGTGAATTGGCCTGGTGTGAGGGGTGGACATTGACCAGTTGACTTGCAACAGAGTTGGCTTTTAGTACTGCTGCTGTCCCTGGCTTGTTTGGTGGATGTGGACAGTAATTTCATGACTCTGTGACTCCATTTTCTCACCTTTAAAACAGGGGTGCTTATTTTTATTTCCTTTGTAAAATGTAAGATTTGCTCTATACCTCAGCAAATGTTGCTAATAGTAATCATATATATTGCTCTTTTAAAGCCATAGGAGACTATGTGTGATTCTGCTTTAGTCCCTGCAGTCAGTGGGGGTCCCTAAAATAATCCAGAATTAAGAACTGGGAGAGAGTGGTTGTTGTCCAGACATGCCCACACTCCAGAGATGCAACTGCAGCTTCCACAGGTGTGTCCAAGCTCGCTCTGAGCCCTGGCACTGCTGACGGGTTAGACTTGGTGGTGTGGAGATCAGCATGTGCTGCTGGATGCACCCAAGTAGCTCAGAGGATGGATGCTGGGGCGATGAGACCACGCTGAGCTCCACCCTGCTGCACTGACACTGTTGGAGCATCTCCCCCGGTTAATTTAAAGCTAGCTCAAGTATGTCTGCACAAGGTGTGGTTGGGCTGTGTCTGCAGTATAAAAATGCACCCTACAGGAGACCACAGGCAGCCAGAGCTTCTGAGAAAGTGCCTTAGTTACATTTGCAATCAAGCACAGGCTGCTGGCATCATTTCAAGTTCACCTTACCTTTGGCTCATCATTCTTCATACTCTGCAAATATAGCTCAGCTCTCGAAGGGAAGGGTTTGTTCACCCTCTTCACCTGTCATGAATGGTGTTCTGAACTAGATAATGCATTAAAGAAAAAAGAATTTAAATGCCTCAATTTTCATTTAGTTACTATTTTATCCATACATAACTCTCATCTACCTCTGTTCCCATCCAAAACGTGGAGGAAGCTTTAAGATGGTGACAATTTGCTGAGAAGTAGGCACTGTCACTGTTTTGAGAGAGAGAAATCGAGGCAGAGGAAAATTTATCTGCCATGGAAGACAAGGTGGGAGAAGGAATTGGTTCTATTTATTTGTTTTTCCCTAAGGGAACCAGTAGTGTTGGGATCACATAGACTGTATCAGTAACTCACAAACTCACAAACAGTTGCATCCTAATCCATTTTTTGCCAGGTCCCCTGTTTTTGTACATCTTATACCAATGTTTATAAGAGAAGTCATAAGCACACTTTAAAATGACACAGCAAATTAATAATAAACTAAATAATTCAGTACTGTATGGAATGAGCTTCCTCCTAGGATGTATCAGATAAATAAAACATGGGTTAGAAGTGTCTCTGAATGATGGTATTGTAGGAAAGACATCTCAAAAAATCAAAGAGTAATGATCACATCATTTTCTAGTTTATAGTCTTCCTTAATATATTTACAATATTTGGCTCCAAATTTAATTGCTTATGGGTAAGGTATACATTGAAAGGATCTGGCTGTAAGTCTCATTAGCTGTGCTAAGTATCAATTCATTTGGCAAAATAATCTCCCAGAAAACAATTTGTGCCAGTTCAACGCTGTTTGATGGCTGATTTCTCAAAGATCTATTCTGAGTATAGAAAGGAGCCACATGATTCATTCAGCTTGTGCATATCTATTTTATCTCTATAGAAGGATTATATATGGAGAGATAAAGGTTTGTTAAACAAAGTATCATTAATCACCCTGCCTGTAAATGTAGACTTTGCAGGAGCATGCTGTAATTTGCATCACTTTTGCTATGCCTTGTCAGTGCTGCTGGTGAGAAATAACAAACCTGTATTTATGAAAAGGACAGGTTTAAGACGAAAATAATTCTATCCGAAAACTGTGAGAATGGTACAGAATCCTGTCGCCTGCACTCGTTCAACGGGAGAACACTGTATTTGTAATAAATTCCTTTTGCTCTGGATGAGTTCTGCATTTTCAATGAGGTTAACTTGGCAACATTCTAGTTGATTTTAATAAAAATAGCTGCTTTGAGGACAGGGAGCTGAGGTTGCCAAATTTACAGCTGCCTTGCACAATTACTCTTACACCTCCTTCAGGGCTACTTAGAACCAGTAAGCAAATTAAGTGTATCGATTGCAATTTTGTTGGACTAACCCTTTTTTCTTAAGGAATAAACTTGATTCCTTTCAGTATGTGTCTGCTCAGAGTGATCTCTTTTCTTTTCAGCCATAACACAAAGACAACATCATGGCTGGATCCACGACTTGCGAAAAAGGCTAAACCTCCAGAAGAGTGCAAAGAAAATGGTAGGTGATTAAGTTTTCCTTGCTGCTCAGAGGGGATTTTCCTTTGTGTGTGTGTCTCTCTTTCAGTTCTTACAAAAATCAGGCGTTTGGGGGAATGATGAAAGGTGTTTAATTGCTGCTTTGGTTAGAAGCCATAAGTGATACCAGTTCTCAGTGTGCCATGTGTTTCTGCTTTTTATTCCCCTTTCTGATGCTATCCAAAGCTGAGGATCACAAGTGTGTTTTCTGCCTGTTGTGTGTGTGACTCCGGGACTGACCCTCTCCCTCATCTCCTACAGAGAACTTTGGTCTGCAGAACAGAATCCCTTTTCAGATTCTGAGCTTTTAATCTACAGGCGATTCAATGCATAAGGGAAACTAGCAGCACCGTGGGAATATGAATATTGTTTGATTTGTATTTAAAGGTACAGTGCTATGCTATTTAGTAGCCAATTTAAACAAAATAGTGTCTGATAAAACAGGGTGTGGGAGGGAGAAAAGAGATCAGTGTCTGTCAGAGTTCAAGGCTGGATTTGGGGGGTACTACATTGCTAATGCTTTAAAATTTAAAAGCGTATATACTGCTGAGGATGCTTAAAGGAGCTGTAACTGTTGAGCAGGAGAGATTATTATACTGAGAGATTCAGAGATTTGAAATAATACAAATCATGTCAAACTATCTTTGCATTGAGTATAATTTCTAATTTTTCTCTGGTAAAGTTTATCAGTAATCAAAATCATTTAATAAAGTCAAGGAAAGAATGTGTTGTAATCAATCTGTTTCTGACAAAGGTTTTTTTTCATTGTTCTATACTTCCATGTCAGTTTGATTAGTCAGTTAAGATGTTATGATTTCTAAAGGCTGCTACTTATTTATTGTTGTGAGATACAGAGCATTAAATGCATGCATGCTATGTGCTTTAATTCAAAGCATTTTTAAATATTTTTAATGTATTAATAAGTTTTCAGATATTCTATCTGATTTATTTTCAATTTTCCAAAATATATTAATTTTGTTCATGTAAATACTATTAACAGAAAGGAAACTCAGAGCTGATTAAGAGGTCACTGAGGAGTTGCTGGCTGTACAAATTGCAGGGTCAGTGGTTTGGTAAAAAATGTTTCTGGGTTAGGTTTTTTTTGTAAATGCATTTCTTTTGAAAGATTGCTATAGTCCAAAAATCACTTCCTTATTTCAGCAGCAATTCTGACGTTCTCTTCTGACATCAGAAATTACATGTCTGAATGATTTTGTGATGCTTATTCTAGCACAGACAACACAAGCTCCCAGACTAAATTCTACAGTGATTACAATAGAGGACTGATACTGAACCAAAACAAGGGCACAGGAGCTTTGCTTTCTGAATCTCTCACATTACTTATATGAAGCTGTATCTTAGCCTGCTCCTAAGAAAATAATAATGGAAAAAGCAGGGAAAAAAATCCACCAATATCAGTGGAATAACATTGCACAGAGTTACTTGGAGTAAATATGTGTTGCCTTTTTTTTTTCCTTTTTCTGTTAGCTGTTGTGTACTGAGATCAGAACAGCACTGAAATATTAAAAAAAAATCAAAGTATCTGAAACAATTTAAAATGAAGATTGGTGCATTAAAGAAAAAGCATTATTTTATAGTTATTTGACTACTGGATTACTGAATCACTATAGTATGCTGGGTCATGTTGTTCTTTTAAGGTTGCTCAGCTCATTAATGCAAAGTACTTGGAGTGATGCATAAAAGACTTTAGGGAGAGATTTTCTATTCTTACAGTGATTGTTCTTGCAACATCCTCTCTTTTCTAAGGTTCTTCTGTTTTTCGAAGTGTCATTTGTCTTTTTTTTTTTTTAATCCAATACCTGCAGAGGAAAAATCTTCAAAATCACTTATATGCCTTAAAATGACTGTACCTTGCCAAGGAGGTCCAACACAAGGGACTTTGCTGTAGCACACAGGGATTTGGAATTTTTGTTTAAATTTAATCTAACTCCAAGAATTAATTTCAGCTATGGCTTGGTAGATTTTTTTTATGCCAAACATCTTTTCTGTTACACTTTATGATTTATTCTGGCATATTTTACTCAGAGATGCAAAATTTTAGAAAGACATCAGTGTTTAGATAGGAAATGATACTTACCTTGATGCTTTATCGCTACCTGCATAACTTGTGCTTTTCATTGACATTCGTTTTGTCACATCTGAAACTTGTGTTGATTCTCTGAGATACATTATGATGTCTTTATCATCTACCAGATCCTCCTATCAGGTTTTCATTGTGAATAACCCAACTTTTGTGTTCTCCTTTCAGTGCAAATCCTGCTAAATCCTCCTTCTTCATTCTGCCACCAGCATGCAGTTTCCACACCAGACAATGTCCAAGCAGAGTACAATATCAAAGTCCTGATGTTCTTGGCTGGTGATATTGAGGGCCCCCTCTGCTCCAGGCATTTCCTCTCTTCCACTTTCTGCTCTTCAATACTCCTTTGCCAAATATGATTTCTTCATTATCTCTGTCTTCTGTATCTGCAAATCCCACTGCTTGCTCATTTCCTTTCACAAAATCTGAATCAACCTTCCAGCACATCCCTCCTCTTGAAAAATTTTCATATGCTTTTGCCTGGAGATTGACAAGCTCTACCAAGTCAAGCTTTCTTTATCTGCATGCTGTGGACTCTCTGTTTTTCTTTAATAACACCTACTGCTCTAAATCCCTTTGTAGGTCAGG
The DNA here is from genome assembly GCA_013397865.1 of Struthidea cinerea. Taxonomy (NCBI): domain Eukaryota; kingdom Metazoa; phylum Chordata; class Aves; order Passeriformes; family Corcoracidae; genus Struthidea; species Struthidea cinerea. The sequence goes on along the minus strand of VZTI01002486.1, from coordinate 71,937 downwards.
AGGTTTTAAGTGCTGATCTTTATTTCTGTCTCTCTCTCATGGAACTTCTGTGTGCGCTTCAACAAATTACTTTGACTTTTGCTCTGTCAGATCTACTTAGATGGCAGGTCTTTGAAGCAAGACCTGCTCCTTACTCTCTGCTTTTATGGTGCCAATCTGAGTTTCATAATAGCAATAAGTAGAAATAGCTGGCAGTTCTACAATAACAGCTGCAATTTTTACACATTTCCGATTTCCTCCAGAAAATAATGACCTTAATAGAAATAATTGTGTTTTCTCTGCTGGAAATATGAATTAAAGATTTTGGGGTTTTGAATTTAAACTACTTTTAATTTTTTTTTTTTTAACATTAAAATTGGTTAAACAATTTTTATGTGTAGAGTACTAGAGAAGGTATAGTTCTGCCCCTTTTACGTCTGTGAGCTAGATCCCCTGGTTGCTAAATTTCCTGTAAAGTCATATAACATAGCAGATTCACAGGCTTTGCATGATTACAGGTATATTATGTGAGTGGTCTTCTAACTGAGTCTGTTCTTCAGGAGAGAATATGGAAAAGAATGACAAGTCCCATAAGGCAGTAAGAGATTTAGTTTAATATTGAAAGGCAGTTCAGCTGTAATGTCATTAAATATCACAGGTTTTAGGAAGTTCATTTTTCATTAAGAATTGTAGCAATTAATTTTTTCAAATTCTTTAATTCATTTTAGGGAATTTTTATTCTGGAGAAAAATCACCAATTTCTTCTATATCCAATTTGGGTATTTAGCAGCTGTTGAAATTTTCTGGGATCAGATATGTCAAGTTTCACTTATTTCTTTTACAAATTTCACTAATTTCATTACTAATCCATCCCAAGCAGTAGTCTCTATCACTCTTAGCCCTCTCTTTCTTTTTATGTCAACCTCCTTTCTCCTATCTCCTAGTTTTCAAATACAAGTAGGCCTACAACTATAAATAAAACTTTGATTTCACCTAACATTCATCCGTCATCTGTCTTTCCATCTCCTCTACACCCACCAACTTGACTGCAGAATATAGATGTTTATGTAGGGTGAGCTGAGTTGCCTTTATACTTCATTGACTGCGAATATGAGCTCTGCTTTGGCACTTAGAGGACACCTGATCCACCTGTGTAAACACCTGTATGCAGACAGACTGCTGCATTTTGGTGTCTTCATGTTGAACTGAACCCCACCCTCCTATCCCATTTTGTTGGGTTATATATTCCCCTCTCCTGTAGTCACAGGCAGTACCTTTGATGCTCTCGCTGCCCCATGCAGCTCTTCTTCAGAATTTGTCATTCTTACCTGATTCCTTACTATGCTGCAGTAAGATGTACCAACCTTTGATAATTTTGTTTTATAGATGCACTTGGGCATAGGCATGCTGGTTTTATGAGTAAAGCGTTACTTCTTGATTCCCTTACACATATTTTTCACTGGAACCCATGTAGCGAATTTTTGTCTTAAATGGATACCATTTGTGTTTTCCAGTGCCCGCTAATGGCAACTTGTAGAGGATAAATACTCTCCTCCCAATAGTTTTTTTATCTGATTGTAGTAGCCTTGGGTTTGAAAACAAATCTTACAGCAGTCTAGGATACAAGGGGTTGTGGGACTTTTTGACATATTGGGATGTATCCATATCAAAAAATTACATGTGAAACTTGGGCAGACCACTGCTGTAGGAAGAGCAGGAGGTGGAATGAGGAGGAAGTGCTCTACTCTGTTGACCGAAAAAAGTGCTAGCAAGACATCTTACAACTCCAGACCAATCCCCTGTCTCTGTTGAAGGAAGGATCTCAATATGAACTGGGAGAGAAGGCTAGCTTTTGCGTTTTGTATAGTGCTGTGTGACCCTGAGCGCCGTGTTTCTCTACATGGTATTCTGCTCATTGCTTCCAACATTTTCTTTTTCTCTCAGTGGCTTGTAAAAACCTTTTCTTCTTTTCTGTCTCTGCAAACCAGATTGGACTGTGCAAACTGGAAAGTACCTGCTGAGCATAGAGTATGTCTTGGAGGGGTGGTATATTTGTCTTTGAGATACCTGAGTCTCTGCTAAATTTAGATGAAAACTAACAATAGACTCAGACTTTTACAGGGGAAATGGTACAAACCTATAAAGTTCATTTCCACATGAAACCAAAGTAGAAAGTGATATTATCTTCAGAAAAGTAGTTTTTTACTCCTGATGAAAACAAGAATAAAAATCATGCAAGTCATGATTGATATCTAATGCTATGTGCTAGTTACATTGTGTGTTAAACGGCATCATTTGTTCTACTACAGTCAAGGGTTTACCAGCATTACTATTTTAAACCTTGTATCCAGGGAATTATATTTGCTGTTAGAAATACATTGAGAAGAGTCTCTTTTTTAGGCTTTGTACCCGCACAGCTTAATTCTTTTCTTCAAATGCTGGAATGTTGTTGGTTATTAAATAGGTCACCATATGAAACTATGCTTTTATATAGAGTGAGACATAACTATATACGAAGAGGCCTTTGCTTATTTTGTTATCAGTTCACATGTGCATTTTTTCAAGAAATCTGTCTTGGAGAATTTTAGCTTAGTGTTAATTTAAAACATGACTAAGCCAGAAATAAGTAAGGACCACATAAGTGTCTGTCTCTAATACAGTTTTCAGCCCATGGAATCAATGCAATTCATAAAAATTTACTTGGTCTATGTTATCTTTCATTATTCCTGTTGGCATCAGTTAATAAAGACAGCTTCCAACCACACTGCAAAAAACCTTGCTGTCTATCCACCTGTCCATGTCACATGAAATTTCAGAAATACTTCCAGTGGATTTAACAATTAAAGCCATTTGGAGGCTGGCGTCTAAACCTTAGTTAAATATTCTCCATGAAAAATACAGAATTGTTATGTTTCAATACAGACATATTAAGTGATTTCGGGTGGGAGGGGAAGCATTGTGCACAACCACAATGAACAGGAGGTGGATGAGGGAGTGCTCCCTCTGTGGAGGGGCAAGCAAAGAATTCCCCATCATAACTGATGCGGGCACCTAAGCAGATACTTGCTGCAACATGTGATATTTGGAAACCCAGTGCCTGACAAGAAATCCAGATCCCTGTGCTGGGAGTTTATTTGTGGGCAGGAAATCGAGTACAAAATGACAAGCTAAAAAGGCTGCACAGTCAAGAGGGACATGGCTGAAGACAGAAAAGAGGAAAGGTTAATCACAAGCTTACATCCCAAATTTTCATCTGTTCCAGAGCTTAGCAAATCTTGAGTATCACATCCATCTAAGAGCTCGAATCTGGCCTCCTTTGCATCCTCTCTTGAGGACCAGTCCTCATTATATATGTTTCTCAGCAAAATGTGGGAGGGTCTCTTTGGTTTATTTTAAAGCAGAAGTTTCTGCATTGCGGGCTGGAACAAATACTATCCTTTAAGTGAGAAAAACATGTTGAGTGAGATCCTCTGCCAGGTGGGATGCAGAATATAATGTCAGGTTAAACAATCCAGAGATATAATAGAGAGCAGCTCCAGAGAGGAGCATAGAGTATGACACTGTCCCTCAACATTTTAAACCATCTCCTCTGGGATGGTTTGAGTTCCTGTGCCAAGAACTGTTGTTTTGTTTTCTTCCCAAGGGCAAGAAAGCAATGCTTACAGAGTTCAGCTGAGAGTGCCAGGCACAGATGAGTAATTTTGCTGCAAACTTTTGATGCTGCTCTGCAAGTGCTTTTCAATTCAGACATCAAACCCTTTCCTGTTCCAGGCCTGAGTCACTTCTGAGCAGGGACTGCCCATCACGCACTCCTGCCTGGTGGCTTTGTGATAGGAACAAGTGACTGGGAATTAGGAAACAGATTGACAGAATACCACATTCATTTCCAGTTTTGACTTAAATCCAGGTGTTTCCAGATGATAAGAATACTGCACCTTTAAATCACGGAGTTTTTACTTAGAAATCCCTTTTGCAGATTATTAACCCCATTTTAAGTATTATTTAATCAGTTTTGTAATGGAGCTGGCATTACTTGTAATAATATTGATCCCAATGATTTTTTTTCTGTCATTTTAGGATATATTGGACATGGTTTTTGCAGCTTGCATTTTCAATTTTGGGTTAATTAAACCATAACAAAATATCTTGAACTGTTATGACCTTTGGAAGGGCATTTCATGCTGGCAACACCATCTGGGCATTCAATGACCAAAACACCCTTCCATGCCAAACTCATAATAATGATAATAAAAATAAGAAAGGGGTTACCTCATTAGAGTTCCTTCCTGAGAGTTCAGAAGACACTTCTCTGGACGACCTGGTTCAGTGACACAGCTGATAAGAGTAATTCTTCATCCTTGGATAAGTTTTAAGACAAAATAGCTGTCTACTTGTGCATACCTTGGCTGTCTGTGCCCTGGGCAGCATTGTGGTATCTCCCTGGGGGAGCTCTTGCATACAGCGAGGCTTCCTTGGAGCACACTTATCAGTGTAAGAGATAAGTCCTTTAAGCTGTTATGGACTACTAAGTATTACTCTGCCTTCACAACCATTACAGTTTCTCACAGTCTCAGCCATACAAATCCCTGTAGAGTACTAACACTAATCTTAGATAGAGTTGGTAATTGCAAGGACAAGAAGGAGTAAAAGTAGAGAAAAAAAATTCTATTATCCTTGATTATTCAGTAAGCACTTGGCTCTCTTGCACTCACTGCTCCCACTGCTCACTCAGATTGTGTGTTTAAATGGGGAGATGCCCGAGACCCAGAGGCATCCCACAGCTGCCTGCTGTCACAGGACACAGCCTGCAAGGATCCCTGTCTTTGGAGGTATTGGCAACCCAGAGTAACTCTTCCAGCAACCTGAGAATTTTAAAGGTTGCTAAATGCAGGTTGAGGAAGCTACTAACATGTCCTGTGGTCCTTCATGAGGAAAACCACAGACTTTCATTCTAATTGCTTCATGATGATTTGAAACAAATTACTTCAAATTTCTGAGTTTTTTGAAAGAGGGTCATGTAAACACACCTTTCATGTGGCTGTGAACATTATTTGCTTGTAAAGTGCACTGAGATTCACAGCTGAAAAAGTTCATAGAGCTATGAAATATTATTTTTGCTAATGGCCCTTAAAGCATAAAGTATTGTAACATGTATAACAAATGCCTCCTGTAAGGAACACAGCATGTTCATCAGTGGTGTAAGATACAGTGAATAATGCATTTTCTAACAGCAATAAAGGTTTACTGTTATTTTGTAAGACTTTTCAAATTATAATTTAATTTCAGAATAAAATAAACACATTCACCAGTGACATACCCCAAAACAGAGCCAGCAAACTGGAGCTAAAATGATAGTACACTTTAAACTAGGCTGCAACTGAAAGGCGATCCAAGGCTCTATGATCACTACAGAATGGCTGTGGTAGCTTGAGCTCCTGCTGGAGCTGCTGAAGCTGCTCACATCCAGTTTCTGAAAGCATCTCTTTTTCATTTTGCTGCCAAGTTAAATGGCTAAGCTTAAGTAGTTTTCAGGTGGAATGTGTAATGAAATTTAGAAAGGGAGGGAGAGAGATTTTGTAAAATCATTGGGAGAAACAGGGCCAGAGTTTTAACAATTCACATCTTTAATGAGCTATAAATTGGATTCCACTCACCACTGAAGCAAGTAGCAAAATTCTCATTGACAGCACAAGGTTGTTTTTTTCCACTCTAATGCAAACAACGTGTGGTATGAGAATAGAGGTGGCCTGAAATATTCCTACAAGGACGATTGAAAGGAGTGCTCCTGTCTTGTCACACAGAAGAGAATTCACACCACCACATTTTGCAAAGATCAAGGCCTTGATACCAGTAAAGAACAAAAGGTTCAAATTCCTTCTGAAATATTGTTTAATCACAGGTAGAAAGTGGCGTACATAATTTTTAATCCTATTCTCTTTGTATCTTAAATCTTTCAGTCCCTGACTTCTAAATGGCAATGAAGTGTGATAGATTTAACAGTGAGGGGCTTGTGGGATTATATTCATTACAATATGTCCAGCTGCCTTTGGTTTTATTATTTCTCCTGCCTCTGATTTTCTATGAAAGCTCTTCTTTTTAACAGAGATCATTAATGAAAAAGGAATGCCAATCTTCTCCTTTTTAAAAATTATTCTTCATAATCATGTCATTTTAAATTTCATCTAGAAGGTCAGCAATTTCATCAAATTTAGAAGCCAAAAACCAATTTGGTGTTCTTTGACGGAAATTTTGACTTGTTGCAAAGAGTGGTTGGCTTTTTTTATGGTAAACATTTCAAAGTCCATTGCAGCCAAATAAGAACTACGATCGATGAGTTGCTAAAATCTCTAGTAATGCTTGTTATTTTTCAGATAGCTTTACAGGTACAGTATTTGTCATTTTTTCCAAACAGTCCTTGATTGCTCTTTGCTTACGATGCATTACAATTAAAGAGAAGATGTGTCTAAACCTTTCTGTTCCATTAGCAGTTGAGCTTCACAAATACAGTTACCTCAGGTTTTGTCATAATATTAAGTGAATTCCTTATATTTATGATTTCCATTTCTTTTTATTTTTCCAATATGCTTTAAAAAAGGTCTCAGTTATTTTCCTTTTGTGACACCTCGTCTTTGATTCCAGCCTAAAATCCTCAAAGTGAGTGTTGGAGTCCCTGTTAAATAGAACTGGGAAATCCTGTCTGAGCACAGCTATCCTGTACTTAAGATTTGACAGATAAAGCAGCACTTTAAAAAGCCTCTGTCTTTCATGACTAATCCCTCGAAGACCCAGTGGCAGATAATCACTGTTTGTGGGACAGAAAAAAAAAAGTGGTAACATTTCAAGCTTTTTGAGAACTCAGTATCTGCCTGAGTGGGAGGAAGGCACAGGCACTTAGTGTGTGGATGGTAGATATTGCAGAACTGTTGGGAAGGGAGGAACTATATTTTCAGAATTCATAGTAGAAGGCTTTGGAATAGAATAAGTGGCTTTAAAAGGTGGAAAATATAAAAGGCAGAGATGTGGAGAATGTGTTGCTGTCTATATTAAAAATATTTGGATTTGTGATGTCTTTAAACATTAGAATTGTTTCAGCATAGAAACATGAAGAGGGAAAAGTATCTCTGGATATGAGGAAATCCTGAGACCTGGTAAAAGGACTGGTAAGGCAAACAGGCAGGATTTTGGAATCCTCAATTAAAAAGAAATGTTAGAATTTGTTTCTGTTAAATATCAAACCTTTTTATATAATTACATTCTACAGAATACAGTCTCATGTTTCATCAAAATAATAATTTCTGATTACACATTCTGGTGAAGCATTGGATCTTTTTGTCTATGCAACTGTAAAAATTAAAAGGCCATAGAAATGCAGAATGATTCCAGATGAATGTAGTCACTTGCTATAAACACAAGTGAGCCTTACTTACATATCAATATGTGCATATTTCTGTAGCCATGCAGGCCAGATTCTGGTAACTCCTCAAACTGGGAGGCTGCCCAGGGATCTTCCCTATACTGAGAAGAAGCACCCAGGTCTTACGCTTACCAGAAGGATCCTCTTCCTTCTGGTGCATGAAGGAGGGGAAAAGAGTCATATGATGGAAAAAAAGTCGTATCTTACTTTCAAAACTATTCACAATAGCCCAAACTAGCAATTTTGTCTGAGAAATTATCTAGTCTAGATAATATCTCACTACTGATAACCTACACCTTTCCTGTACTGACACTGCAGTGATAACATTGCTTGCTTCACTCTGGAGGTAACTGAGAAACTACAGCTTCTTTTGTCTGCACACTTAAATGTACTGGCCATTGGACTTTGTTTCAGTGTCCTTTTGCTCAAATAGACTGAAATTAATTATAGAAATTTTTATTTCATCTTTCAGCTCTGATACCACCATCAAAGACATGAGTTGCTCTGTCCAAAAGTCTTCTTGTTTTGGAAGGAGGGAGCAAAGGTTAAAGAAGAGTTGGGTTTATGATTTTAAAATACTTTTTTCCTCTTTCAATCCCAGCTGGATTTCTCTTATCTATTTGCTCTTTAGTAGTCTGTGAGTTTTCCTTTTTACAAGAAAAATCTTTGCTTAGAGAATTTAAAGTTATAGTTTACCTTCTCTATAATAGAATATTTACTTGAGGGAGCAAGAGCTTTCCTTACAGAGGAACACAATTCTCACAGTTTTCACTCCTTTAATAAAATTTCAGTCAGTCCTATTTTCCAATGACAGGAATGAAAACACTTGATCAACATCTGAAATTTCTGTTCCTTCTGTTCAAAAAAGTACAATAAGTGTATATCACTTTCATATTAAACATTAAATACTACAGCATTCATTGTGGCCATGTGCAACTACTGAATCTGAAAGTATCTGCCACTGCTCTTGCAGGATGGACCTCTTGCTTTTTATACTGTGGCTTTTGCTTTACCATCAATTTATCTTCAACTTATGAAATTTTTTAGACATTGTCACCCTTGGACAAAGGGTGGACAAATTCAGCTTTAGCTGTTTTGGGACTGTTATATTTTGTATACTCAGACATTCATATTGTAAGGGTTTCTGTCTTGAACTGATCCTCTACTTTCCTCCACTGGACTGGAGGAATTATTCAGTATTTCAGCTGGGGAAGTGGGAAAGGACTGCCATCATTGGTGGTTTGGGGGGCAGATGTTTTTGTACACTTTTCAGTCTCATCACTGTTTATTCAGTGGGTTTATTGGGGGGGGGACCATTAGGCTGTTGCCAATTGTAGCTCCATTAATATTCATTAAATTTGCTGGTTTTTTCTGGTGGTCCACTTTGTTCAAAGATACAGATATTTTCATATTTTCTACCCTTCAATTCTCTGTGGTCACTTTCTGCTTGGGCATTCTGTGCCCATCACTATTTGACTTACTTTGTCTCTTCATAACTGAAGAATACACCTGTATTTGCAAGTTCTGCACTAATATACAAGATGATAAAATGTTGCTCTGATGAGTAGTAAAAAATGGTATGGAAAGACCTTATAGTATCTGTCTGTCTTCTGAACTATTAAAGACATAACATGTAATGCCTGTTCACAACAGAGGGGGCTTTCGAAATTGTTTGAACTTTCTGTGCTTGTTCCCTTCTTGACTCTTTTTTTCAAATTCTTGAAGGATTTTATCACCTTTAGTTTTGTCTCACCGTCCTTTTGTTCTCATGCTTCCCTATATGACTGGCCTCACACTGTCATATTTAACATCTCCTAAGTAGTTTAGATTATTCATTGAACGTGGGTGTTAATTTTTGAAAAGTTAAATTGTAGTTTTGGACTTCTGTTGGTTTAGTGAAAAGATCATGGCAAGTAGAACAGTATTGCCTGCATGCTGCTTGCTATACTGATTCCTGGGATTTGCACAATTTCTGATTGCTGATTGTAGCTAGAAGATATTTATTAAAATGTAAATTTCTATAAATAAATTGACCAGATAATGCTGGATAGTAAAATATAGTCTTAGATCTATTTCAGTAAATGGTATTCCATTAAAATGCCATTATGCCCACCTTAAATTCTGTATTGTTTCAATAACTGAATCTAACGTGGTTTAAAAAGTAGAATTTGGTCTAGCAAGGAGTAAAAGCAAATAATCTTTCCCCTCAAATGTTAATCCTGTAAGAAATACGGTTCTGAGGTTAAGGAACATTTGCCTTAGTAAAGAACTGAAGAATTTTTTCTACCTGCACTATGACTAGGTAGGCAAAAGCAGAATTAGAAGAAATTGTTGTGGATAAAGAACATTATTAAACAAACTTTAATCTCTTACTTAAGCATCAGTAAGATTATAAGTGACAGTACTACAAGAGAAGAAGGCAGAAGATCCTGTTGTTGCTGGTTTTTTTAGATTAATTTTGAAAGAGCCCTACAGATTTATTTTTTGTTTGAAGGAGCCCAAACAAACTCTCAGTTAGTGAAAGGTGATAGGGGACTTCTTCAAAACCCACTGAATGGCTTCTGTTGAAATCCCCTGAAGAGTGTTGGATTAGGCAGAAAGATAATACATTTATAAGAAGGAGGATTTTCCTTTTTTTCCGTGTAAGCTTCCATCATTGATTGACTTGAAGGGTTCCCTATTCAGATGAGGAGTGTGCTTTTTGAGATTTTGTTTATGCAACACCAAATATTGTAATTATGTCCTCATGAATATTCTTTCCAGAGAGAACAATGTGCATTTTTGTGGCAGTGAAATCCCCATTTAACATGTGTGTGCCAGCAGTGGTTTTTCTGGATTGTTTATGCCTTTGTGATACACTTTCCTTCTCTCACTTGTAATTGTTTTTGAATGACTGTGGCAGCGGTCACTGACTATTAATGACTGATGGGCGAATTGCATGAGTGCTGGCTTTGTTCCCATAATTACTGGGACACTCACAAAACTAAAATTAATGCCATCCTCACCCCCCACACATTTCTCTGCCAACCATCATCTCTGAGTTACTGATCTGCTCATGTTTCCTTCACTTGTTCTTGAGGTTCAAAATATGTAATAAATTTTCTCTCCTTGGAGTAATTTTTAGTAATGACCAGATTGATAGAGAGCCCAGCTAGGATATTTAGTGTGTCACAGTATTTTTTGTTGTATAGTTCTTAATCCAAGAAAGAGACATAATGGCAGATTCTTATTCCTTTTCTGGGATAGTAAATGTGCCCCATTATTGCCACAGTAATTAAGTTAGGCATTGTTGTTACAAATACGGAAGACTTTGAAAAATCAATAAGAAAACCTTTTAAATGTTTGTCTGGTGGAAAGGTGGAGCTGATATTTATATAATGACCTTCTTTGTAAAACAAAAGCTATGTTCCCAGGAAGGTTAATTGTGCTTTATGTTCCTGTTGCATGAACAGTGTTATACAGAGGTAGTGAATTTGCACAAACTCCAGAGTGCATTCACTGTTGTTTGTGTGGTTAATTTAATACTTATACTTTGGGAAATAGTGAGGGCCTGCTGATCTCATCCTATTGACCTAATCTAGCTGTTTCTACCATTTTAATCACCAGAACTTCTGAGCTGCAGGTTCTATGTTTTGCTACCCTGCCCTCCTTACGTATGCAGATCTTCCACTGATGTTGCTGTAGGAAACTATATAAGATAAGGAGAATATTGATATTCATTAGTATCCTGTGCAGCTGAGAGGAGATGTTTGAACTGGGAATACTGCCCTTCAGCTTTTGCTATTGTACATTGCCTTTCACGTGACTGAGTGCCCATCAGCTGAGATTTCATACAGACTTGAATTTGAGGTTGAAATAATGCCACCATGGATTTGATCCCTCTGAGAACTGAGTCCCAGCTTTTTAATTTTTAAACATTATGTGTAGCCAAATTCTAGTTCTTCTTTGCGTATATTCATACGCACAGACTTTGCAACACCAAGCAAAGCAAGATAAGCTTTAAATTGGTTGAAAGAATTTTGGATTTCTGCTTGGAATTTCTCCTTCTGTGTAATGTATTTCCAACACTGTAAGTCTTTGAGTTTAATGCCAGAGATATATTTTCTCCACTAACTTTAAGCATTGCCTTTGGGAATTGCTCATCAAAGGAGTTAAACTAAAAGGATAACTGCGATCAGGTGTTCCTAGGCTGCTTAGTTCATACAATGGGGATTTTTGTCATGCTGTGATGAGAGTCCCTGATGAGAGATGAGAAATACCTTGCTATCGTTAAAATTAAAATCATGTATGGCTGCCTCAGCTTGAATTTTACAGAATATTGTTTTTGTATTGGGCTTTAACATAGTTTCAAGTTGTATTTTTTCTTTGTAAAGTGTTTCAATATAATTTTTTTTCTTGGAGGATACAGGGAGTCAACTCCTTCAAACCTTCCGCACCAGAATAATGCACTAGGGTTTGTCTAAAAGCAACTCTATACATTGCAGCTCTTTCGAGCATATTCAGTGTTGGTATTTTTCCTGAATTGAGGTCAGAACTGGGAAAGTATAGTCCTACAAAAAGTTTTATTAAATTTCTGGATTACAATCTTTAGAAGTCTTTTTGGTCTAAACTTATGTGTGATATTTGACCAGAAAACCTAGACACACCCATTGTCTGAGAGCAGTTTTTATTCCTGGATAAATTAAACATAGTTTTCTTTCCATTTTAGCAACTGTTTAAGTTGTTTTAAAAAAATAATACATTATTAAGTGAATTATGGCTATTTGTTTATATTAGCATGTTAGAATTAGAAACAGAATTCTGGATTCTTTTCTTGTGATTCTGTAGCTGAAGGAAAGTTGAATCTTATGCTGAATAAAGATAAATTCCTACTTTACACATAGTGAGGACAACATACTAAGAGCACAAAATCTGGTTTACTGGCTCAGAATAGCTTTCTGTCTAACATGTATCCTGTCTCTAAGTACTGCTTGAAGCAAATGATATAGAAAAGGCTACAAGAAACAAAGCAGGCATAATCTTCTCCCTCTTGCACCTTCCTACATTTTATGTCTCAATATGTTACAGAATCTCTGAGCTGGTGGTGGTCTCAGGATCACTGTGCTCTAACTGTCCTTTATAAATGTGTCTAATTCCTTTTTAGAGCCATTTAAACTTTTCCACCCTCTGGGAAAGGTTTCATATACCATTGTCATATCCCTTTATGTGATATTTCTGCAGCAGGAGAACCCTTGCCCACAAAAGCTCACATTGGCAAATGAGGTCTTCCAAATCTTCTGACAACATCCCCCCCTGCACCTCTGCAGGTTCAGCTACCTGCTTGTTTGGTTGAATGAACAGAACTGCACACAGTACTTAGGGTGTAATTGCACTGTTGATGGAATAATAGTGTTTCCTGTTTTAGCTTCAGTTCCTTTCCTGACATTGCTGAAATTCTGTTTGCTTTTTGACTACCCGTGGGCTTAAGCTGGTGTCTTGAAGATCTTTTCTCTGAGTGGTAGTACCTGCTTTAGAGCCTATCATTACTTATGTGTGTATGCACAGTAAGCATTATTTTTTCACTTTCTGCATTTCTTTGCATTTATGGAGATTAAAATTAATCATCCATTTTAACACTCAGTATTATGAGATTGTTGTTCAGGTTCTCACAAGCAGTTTTAATTTGATTATCTGGAATAAACTTTCAGAGTCTTTCATCAGTATCTCAGAATCAGGAAATTGACTTCAGAATCAAAAGATCTTGAGAAGGAATATGTGGCAGTTTTTATTTACCTTCTTTTTGCTTGATCCCTTCAGATGATTATTTGCATAATTTTATCCACCAGTAAAATGGACTAAAACTGTGCTAAAAGAGCCAGAAAGAGAGTTAATACAATCATCTTGTTTCTGAAACGAAGACCTTAGGAATGCATGGTAACAAAGGTAACAGCAGCTCTGTTTAATTAGCTGCATTTAATTACTCCACAGAAATGAAAGCAGCTGGCCCAACTTAGCAATGGCATTGAAATCCAGAGGTGGACACCACGGACTCTTTGTATTTGTAGACACCTCCAAAGAGTGTTTCACCCCACCCTTAACTTTTACGCTAAATCAGATGGATTTCCCTTCTGACACCCCTGTCTACCCAGGTGGATCTGAAGGGAATCAGCGGCGATCGACCCTGGGTGAGAGTGACATGAAGGTCTCTGAAGTACATGAGATGCTTCTCACTTCAGTCTTGGCATGTTCCAGGAAAAGCCTTCCCCTTTACAGGTCATGAGGCAAGTACGTTGGGGGATTGACAGAGAAATTTATTTAGTGTGGAATCTCCAGCAAAACTGGTCTGACAAAGCAGCAACAGCAGCCATTACCTTCCTTTTCTCTCACAAGACACATCGAGCCTTTTACACTTGTCCTTTATTCCCGTGCAACTCCTGTTGATGTTGTGCTACTGAAGAGCTCTGTAAGAGGTGGACAACAGCCAGATTTGCTAGGGAATAGGCTTCTGACTTCACTTAGTTGCTTTGAGACTGTTTTCTAGAATCTCCTGTGTGTTTTGTTCTTAAAGGAAATACAGTTATGCTCAGATAGAGCCTGGAGTCAGGACTGTGTTTGATTAAAAACTGCAAGTAAAGGGGAAATTTTGTAATACATACACACACACTTTTTAGTTTTAAAAATAATTTTCCCAGCTATTATCTATCCATGTAACATCTTGGAAGAACTTGGATGAAAGAATAAAAATTTGGGGCTAAATTTAAACTGATTTCATCCAAATTTTGAAATGTGAAGCATGAATACTGTAGTAACATTAAAAATGTTAAACTGTTCTTCAAGAATAATAATTTTAAGAATTTTAGGAAATAAAACTTGTAGCTTTAGAAGATTTTGCTACTGTATTATATCTCCTAAGTAACCTTAAACAGCAGCAAGAAAAGGAAAAAGAAAAGAGAACTTTGCATTAAGGGAACCTTTTGAGAAATAATGCTAATGTTTAATTGCAACTTGATGATCCAGTACCTGATTTATTTTGGCTTATTAGGAGTAAATAATACTGAGAAATTCATATTCATTTGTGATATACCAGCTTCACAGTTTAGTGAAACTCTCCTATAGCTTGGTAAACTGCAGGACACTGCATCTGGGAGTTTCTGAATAATTTATCTGAAGTAATGAGCATCATCATGTGATGCTGTATCAAAGCAACTGCTCAAGTGAAAGCCAGCTGGGTACAGCCATTGTATATCAAATAGCTGCTTGAGTTGTCTCTCTGGAAAAATTAGAGAACATAATGAGCAAAATTAGAAAACCTGGGGAGCAGCCTCCATGGATACCTATTAGCAAGAAGTAATTTGATTAGTGTGAAATCTGTGAAAGTTCATTATTTACGAAGTTTTGTAGTGTTATAAGAGAAATGCATGTCTACATAAATACCATCCATTTATACAACATGGACATAATAATATATAAAGTATTAGGTGAGTACTAGATGTACTTATTTTTCTGTGTCATCTTTATGAAACACTAATAGAGTATTGGCTCAAAATCTAAAAAGGACTCGTTTTGTGCCCAACAGAAACTTTTGGGTTGTTTCCCAAAAGGCTTTATACAGTCTCGCTAAAAGTAAATGCTTCAAACACAAGATCCAGGAGAGGCTGACAAAACAGATTTGCTAAGGAAATATGCACAGCTCTGTTAAGTATTAGACTGATGCTTTTATGAGGCAGGTCTATTGAAAGTGCCATTTGTGCCCGCTCTGCCTGATGCTGCCTAGGAATACAGAGGCGTGACGTGCAGAACTGAGAGAAGGACAGACCTGCAGAATTTTCAGCAGAGTCAACGGGTGCTGCAGCTGGTCTGCATCTCTCAGGATCAAGCCCTGCTCTAAACATTATAACTGCTTTTACTAGCCTGTCTCCTGGTCTCCCAGTAAATCTAGCATCAGAGTGGTTAAACAATAAAGCCATTTATGACACCTTTTGGTTCCACAGTTTTAAATCACAAAACCAATTTGAGGATCTATTTGTGTCAATGGCTTTTGTAGCTATGGCTAATTGTTTGGGGTTTTTTTTCTGAGAGACATGAGAGAAATACTGCTTCATAAGGTTGTCATTAGCCTGGGAAAAAAGAGGCCATTGATTAGAGGCATGAAAAGAATGGCTTGTAAGCCAAATTACCAGTTGGGGATTCCCGAATGGCCAAGGGCACAGCCGGTCTGATCTTAGCAAAACTCTGCATTGCAGTGGGGAACTCTCTAAAGGATGCATTATCTTGTGATGTTGACCTTAAATCAAGTCTTGTTTGGAGAAAATAAACCAAAAGGCTTTCATTTTCAATAACAGATTTGTAATGTACTAATTCAAATATGATCCAAAACCAGAAACAGTCTCTAGCAGTTCACAGTGACAGGCATATTTTTTATATGTATTTAGGCACATGTCTGCAGTATATGAAAGCAATAAAAGTATCCTTCTACAGCACATGAAATATGAATATTGCATCATCATTACATGGGAATTTGAAAGTAGAGGACTGCATAACAATTGTCTTATATATACACTAACATAAAGCAGTGACACTCTTAAATTGTAAAAATAATCGGGAAAAAAAATGTACATTGAGACAATGCTTTTGTTTCTTTTCATTGAAAGATATTTTATAAAAATATTCTTTTCAAATGATAGGGCCACTTGACAGATATTAATAATGACAAAGTGGAATTTTTAGCTATCCAAAGACCTACTGATATTCTGTTTAAATTCAGTGTGCTAAAAACATAATATAAACATTAAATGTGCATTGGAACATTGTTATAATTTCTTGAATTTTGCTAGCTAATATCTTTCTAAAGGAATAAATATTAGTAAATCCCCTGACCTTAATGTGAAGTGGTCCACTCCACATATATGTACAGAAGTGTGCATCATCAATACATCAACTTGTTTACAATTTAATGATGAAAGGTAAAATTAAAAGTAATTCATAAAAGCAATTTACAATATTTACAGGCTGAATGAAACATTTTACTGTTTTCTGTCTTTTTGATTTTTATGTCATAAAGGGTAACTGAGAGGGTAACTGAGTCAAAATGAAAAGGACAAAACTGGTCTCTTTTACAAAATCTAATTTGACCTACAGGTTTTGGACTGTTACAGGAACACAGATACTTGTAATGAAGTCCACACTATTGTGATTTCTAGAATGTAATGTTTTTAATGATTCTAGTTAAATAGCTAAATCTGTGATGAGAAAACAGAGCTTTCATTTAGCCTTGTGAATCTCATCCATTAACCTTTTAAGAGAGCTTACATCAGCTATCCATGAGTAGCACATAGTGGCACCAAAACCTTCACTGGAATCTTAAAAATAATTTGTCAAATTACCAGTTAGCATAGATGGGCAAAGCTCAATAACACATTTAGGAAAAATACTTTTACAGGAGCTTTAAGCACACTGTCCTGAGAACCACAAAGTATTATTCCAGCTTCCCTTTTGTGGAAGGTGAGGTTGGTAAGTGGTTCTGCAACACCTCTGTTAAAGCACACTGTCTATTCTGCAGAGAACTGCTGTAGTGGTTGCTGTTTGAGGAGCTTTTACCTATTTTTTTTTCCTCCTGGATCCCACATTGGTACTGTTCTGTACTACCCCTTTTGCCAGTAATTGAATTCTGCATATTCTCTGATTTCTACTCCCTCCCCTGGCAAGGCAAGGCAAAACAAAGATACAACATAGTCTCCTGGCTACTGGAATTATTAGTGTTAAATGCTCTATCACCACTGGGCTGAAAATTGAGTTATTTATTATCAATTTGAATGCCATTCTGGAGTTCCACTACAGTTAGCGCTGCACTACTTTCATTATAAAATCAATTTCCTGGACATGCCTATCTCCACTGGTTTAATATATACCACATTGAAAGTTGGCATAGAGGTCCTGGTGCTCTTCCAAGGTAGAAGTACTGACTGCTGAAGAGGAGGTGTAGTTAAAATAGGAAAAAGCAATAGATTTCCCATGTTTCAGACTGGCTGGTGCTCTCCAAGTCTAAAGAACACATCTCAGTGATTTTTTACTTAAAAGTCCCCATTCCCACTTTAGCTGTGTGGGGAACAGCTCCCATTCTATCCTGGCCGTCTTTCAAGAAGTAACTCCTGATTAATCCCAGCTGTCCTTTCTCTCACCTCTCAGTTGTCCTTCAATGAGTATTTTCCCAAGGATGTACTCTAGACTCCAGCTTCAGTAACCTCCACTACTCGCACACCGAGGCCACGGAGGACCAGAGCTGCTTCTGGCATCCCAGATGTGGGCTGCCTGGCTCAGAGGGACCCATCTTTTCCTTGAGTGGTCTATCATTGTGGGCACTCTGTGCCCTGCAGAAGGGAACCACTGTGCCCAGCTCTGAGCAGCCAGGTTCGTGTGCTGCCAGCAGAACACAGAAGGCTCGGCCACCCTGTGCTCAAAACCGGGTCACCTGCAGGTTTCAAACTGGGAAATCCCCACGGCAACAGAGAATGTAAAATTTATTCAACATGGAGAAGTTTAGAGCTGCCTTTGCTTATGCTCTGGCAATGTCACTGCAATCACAAGGTTACAGGAACAACAAGGACACTGCATCACGCTATTAATATGTCTGGTTTGGCGCTTTTTTAAGAGGATTTTGCAGCTTTAACAGTTTTATGTGCCTACAGATACTCTTTTCATGGATTTATTAGGATATTTTTTCTCTTTAAGTATTATTAAATATATCTTCAGAAACGGGGTTTAAACCTGTCTCTTTTGAGGTAATTTAATGTGTATAAAAGGACCAACTTTTCTTCCTTTAGAGTAGAGAGCTACTTCAACTCTTAAACTGTTTATCATCCTCATAACCTTCCTTTACCTCATTTCTATTCAACCTATTTCCTTTTCCATCTCTCTTCCCCTCCTCACCCTTTAAGTGATTTTAGCAGATGCTAAAGATGTCAGGCTGATAGCTCTGCAGATACAGACTCTTTATCAGACTTTAAAGATGTTGTTAATTCAGGAGTAAGCAATGTCAGTCCTATATCACAGATTATCTGTCATGGACTTTACCCAGGCCCCTATTTAGAGAAGGAAAATCTATACACCATGTTCTTTATCTTCCTCAGTGGTGACTGCTGAAATATTTGCAGACTGACCACTGATGATGAATTAGTATGTAACAGGTGTATGCTAATCTGCATCGTGTCGTTGTGTCAGAACCTCCATGTTTGATGGTGCTTGGGCTATTAACCAATTACAATCTTGGTTATTTAGTATTTGCACCACATAATGCCCCAGATAAACCCACTATAAATGAATCACTAAAAGCACAAAACTGAAAACCACAAATGGTGAGCTAATTAGAAAAATACTAGACAGAATGAAAAAGAAAGAAACAGTGATTTTTTTTTTATCATTTATTAAATTCTCCCCTAATTCCCTCTTTTTATAACATCTTAACCTTTACCTATTTTACTTTTCCTGTGTATCATAAACCAGGCCTATTTTCTCCTGCATTTTTTCTTTTTAATAACTTCTGCCTCTGTGTTTCCTTGATTTATTTTTGATTTGTTAAATTCCCCTTTTCTGTGTGTCTTTTAATTAGGCATTTGCCCATTGTCCCTCTTTCCTTGGAGTTCATCCAAACTCTAAGCCCCTAATTCTGTAGCCTGCCCTTGGATTTCTGCAGGCAGGTGCCTCTGCCCAGGCACAGACCAGTGAGGTACAAGGAATTGCAGATGTCATTATTCTGAAATTATTTCGTGTGTATGTAAATTGTTTTGTTCTCTCTGTAATTTTTTCCCCCTAGATCCTGGTTGGGTTCTTTTCCTTATAAAGTTTTTAAGACAGAGGATCTCTTCATAGACAGACAGCCATAAAATCCTTCTGTAGGGAAGGAGGCTGCATATTTACAGTGTTGGGCATGTAGAATAGATTTCCACTCAGTGGACTAAATTAAAACTCAAAGGACGATTTTAGCTCTGCTTGCTTCCCATTCCATCATTTAAGGAAATGTTTTGGATTTAGGGTGTATAAAGCTAACAAAACTTTACCACTGTTTATCAAGCTACCTGCTCTAGTTTCAGAATTATCACCTTCCAAGAAAAGAAAACCTATAGTCTTGATCTAACATGAGATAGATGAATGCATTAGGGCGTGAAGATCCTTACCAGCTTCTTTTATTTGTTCAAAATGCCTGTTTAAAATCATCCCTATGAAAAAAGCACATATCAGCCTAGAAGTCTGGAATATCAGTTCAGAAATCCACCATCTTTTTAGAATCTACTTTTCAGGCACTTAAGGTATTAATATACAAAATTAACAATATAAATTTAAATTTAGTGCTATTCAATTGGCAAAAGAGAGTCACCTGCTTGGCATGTAATGTAATGACATGTCCAAAGTTATTGAGCTGTTAAATTAAACCTTTCCTGTTATAATGCTGATAATCAATACACTAATGTTTGTGTAAATTTGCTGTGTAATCTGAGGTGGTGGGAAGTTATGCCTGAATTGTACTTTTTTGCTTTTAAATTTGTTTTTTGCATCAATTTAATTCTGCAAGCACTATCATCTTTTACTGGGGAGAATTGCTGTCTAGTCCTAAATTCTAGCTAGTCCTAACCATCTTGTCCTACCTTGAGCTCGTGTGTATCAGCAGTTTGAAGTCTCTTACATGAACTTCCTTGCAGCCCAAGGAGCAGTCTGAACCCACACATGCTTTTGTCTTTGCAATTCCAAAATGCATCTCTTGGCTATTGTCAGACTTTGATGGGACTTAGCAGTAGAAAGCTGCTCCAAAATCTTTCTGGTACTACAAATACCACTGTTCAGTAATTTCAACCTTTTAATTGTATCTTAAACTTGGGCTACTCATTAAATGATCAGCTTTTAGTCACCTAGAAGTGCAATCAGTCCTATTCCCTGCTAAAGATGGTGATAGTTAACTTGTTAAAATTTGCACCTGTATGAGGGAAACTGTTATCTGGCAGAATCATGTCTGCAGCTGGTGCACAAGCAAAGATCTGACTGTACCTCGAGTTTCATCTCAGCTCTCTGGGAGTGCCCAGTCCTTTATTCTCTACAGAGTATCTAAAAATACAGTTGGGCAGGGTTTCACCTTCCTGAGAGAAAGGACTTAATCAGATGATTGATAAAGGCATCCTGGCATAAAGAAACAGCTTTATTAAGTGCACAGACAGGACATGTTTTGTTGGCTCTCACCCAGACTTGCAGCACAGACCTGTCCTTAAAACTTCTGACAGGGAAGTACAGAGACTTTTGAAAAACAGGCCTTTTGTACCAGGTTCTTTATCACAATGAACTCTAATTCAGTAACTTAGTGTTCATCTGAATGCATATTACAATGAATAGTCAATCATTTTTCATTTAATAATTTAACATGTCATTTTTCCAGTTTGCCACTTGCAGCTGGCATTTTTGCAACACATTTTATTTTTTAGGCATCTTCTAGTGAATCACCAGATAGAGCAGCTGTGACAGCTATCCATTAATTATATCTCTGTATTAAAGTCTAATGAAAATATGACTTTCAAGGGAAAGTCTCCAGTAGTGCCCAAGTTGCAGCAGTTAAACCAGCACTATCTGGTAGTTGAATTGGTGGTTGATTAAATATTTGTATAGAGATTCACATAGCTGTATTAACCTCAAGTATTATTTATGAACAATTTGCCTTTGGGATTAGAATGAAGAAAAGCAATAGAGTTTTTATGTCTCAGTAGTAATTAGTATTGCCTTGATACTCATTTGCACAATGCCAATCACAGGCAATCCAAAATCACCCATGTGTGTGCCATGGCCTTTCCCTTGATTTAGGCCAAGCAGAGCTTCTCTATTTCAGATACAGGAAAGGAGATAAACTGCCTTATTCTATCTACTCCGATTTATAAAAAGTGAAGAGAAAATTATCAGCAAGGGTCTAGAGGTCTTTTAAGATGTTAAAAATTGAGTGATGTGCAAGGTAGAAGCTGAAATCAGAAGGCAATACATAAATGCATTCATAATTTTGTATCACAGCTCTCCATGGTCTTGTGACTCCCCAGTCAGTATCTGACTTGTAAGTCAGATAGCATCAGCCTGGGGACACGTTATTAACCTAAAGGGCAGACTCTCCCTGTGGGCTGGGGCTGGAGAGATCCCGCAAACTGCAGCCATTTGAGCGGGACAGAAATTAGGGGAGTTTAATTATGCAGACACCTACACAAGGGATGACCAGATCTTGGAGGGATTCCCAGGAAGATACATAAAAGCCCAATTCAGAAGGTTTCTATTACAATCTCATTCAAGAGTCGATAGACTGAAGCTTATGCTGGGGAGGAAGACCTTGTTCATTGATTACTAGAACTTTCTCATCATCTGTTTTGTATGATTCTGACCTTTTTCTAAATGAAATGGAAACTTTTCAATTTTCTCATTGAAAATAGACGCAAATGCTGTCAGCAGGAACCATAGACATACCTTTTCTGCCAACTTTGTGATTTTCCTGTCAGATTTTTCTTTTTGTTACTGGTATGCCATAATGCTGACAGCTTTTATTCTTCAAGCAAAGCCTAGCAAGGAAGTTTCTGTTGAAATGTGATTATTCCTTTCATTGACATAGATGGGGACTGTTTCCACTTACTTCTGATTCTGTAACCGTGCTCTGGAAACTGTCACCCTTCACCTTGTTGGGTTTTTTCAGATGCCAAATATTTTCTAGGGGCTGGCAGAATTCCAGAGAAAGAACTGCTGTGTTCCTGCTGAAATCGTCATCAGACATCCTATGTATTTCAGCTGCAGTGCATTCAGGCATAGATTTTTGCTTAACACAAATAGAGAATATTGCATCACCTTGCAGCAATTTTTTCTCCATAAGCCACAAAAATGAGCTTCACTATGTCTACATTTAGAACCCATTTCTCTTTAAATGCGAGCCTTTTCCTATTCCTCCCAGTGGGAAAAGGTGAAATTAGTATCATAGATTTATTGCCACCAAATGTAGTACTCCACAAGAAATAATACATCTATCAGTTCTTCCCTTGGAAGGTTTCAGTATGCCCCAAAGTCGAAACCACTTAACATTCATCTCATCCATTATATGGGACCCGCTGGATCTCTGATACAGCAGTTTTAAGCCTTCAACAGAGAGAGCAGGTATGAACCTCGCTTTTCACCCTGGCCTGACTGGATGTGCATGAGCCTGTCTCTCTCCTCTCTTCTGTGAACTTGAATTTGTCATGGACTGAATGGTTGCATTTACGTGGGAAAAAGAATAAAAGTATCCTTAGACTTTCTGGTAATCTAAATGGATCCTGCCTCCTTTCTATATGTGGACTGGAAAGAAAATCCCAAGATCAGGAGTATGGTGCATTTCTCTCCCTGTCACTTACCTCAGTAAAGATCAAGGAATCCTGATGGTAATACATCTGAAACAATTGATAATTAATAAATCTAAATTAAGATATATTTACTTGTACGCTTGACACATAATTTCATCCTTCTTTTGAGGAAGATGGGATGGAGGAAAACTAGATTGAGGAAAATGGGATGGAGAGGTGGCTAAACAAACTTTGTCCAAAGGAAGGAAGGGAATCCAGATAAGCAGAGCATAATATTGGGACCTAAGGCCTTGGTTTGGGAAATAGCCACATCTGTAAGAAAGGAGGCATGAAACTTTACCTTAAAGAGCAGGCGACAAGGAAAGTTTTGTTGCTGTTGTTGTAATGATGACTTGTAAAATGCTGGCTGTTTAGTGGCAGATGAATGCTAAGAAATTTAATGACAAAAAGAAGCTTTTAATTCAGCTGAAGTACCTCTCACTCCAGATCTCCAAACAACTGGGAAAAGGAACATGTATTTTAAGTCCCTCATCTTTGTTTAATGCTCCAATAAATCCAAATGTTTGCCTTGTGTATGGAACATATCATGAGGCTGTCTGATATGCTTATGCAGTCTACTCTACAAAAAAAAGTCATTGCTGTTGAATTTACTACGCCTGTTTGCCCCTAACCCTGCTGCTAGCACCCCACAGGGAGTTAGCCCCCACCTTCTGCTGCTGAAACCCAGCTTTTCAATGGAGGTGTGTACCTGTTCCCTCTGGTCCTTCAGAATAATCAAAGACACTTGATCCAGCAAGATCATGTCAATATATGCCAACTTGTTCTAAATGACCAGTTGATACTTTATACTACATGGTCACCCAATATTTGGAATGGCTCTAAATTTTTTCCACTAGGTTTTGACACTCTAGGAAACAAACTTCATTGAAACAATCTATTTTATGTATAAACATGGGCATTAGAAGGATATGATTTGTATCTCATTCACCCCTAATATACAGCCGCTAATTCATACTAAAATTGTAACAAATAATTATCAAGACAATAACCATAGTGATTATATGTGGCAAATACAATTTCTTGCTACTAGATTTCAGAAAAAAAAATATACATAGTGTATTCATAGTCTTTCCAGTTGATTTCATAGAGTTTATAAGTAATCCCTAGGCTTCTTTGAATATTTTTAGTATTTGGAATCTAACTTCTTACACTCGTCCTTTAGATTTGATCTTCATCAAAGAAACATTGATGAGTGTAAGGAACCCCTTCACAATTCCTTCCATGTTCTTTAACTTAGGTGAGACAAAATGCATTCTGTAATAAAAGATAATAGAGAAAAATTACAAAGTGTTTCTACATCCTAGTACTGTCAGTGGTTTTAAAATAAGGAAAGCAGCATTATTCTTAAAATTAGTTTTCTTGTTTACCACTCTATCTGCTTCCTCTGTCTAAAGAATTAATCCATTCCTCTGCATAGCTGCCATTGAACCATGGGTAGCATTTCCACAGTCAGCTTTTTTAACATTAAAATACACGTTACGTAGGCTGTCTGGAGGTGATAGATGTCCTTTTCCTCTGCAGTCTCAGAACCCCAAATCTAATCAAGTCGTGGAAGTCCTAGGGAAAAGGCCAGGATCCAGTAGTGCTAGGGAAGATGATGGACAGCAACTGTGTAAAGGACACTTTATTAGTTAAAAAGACCTCTTGTCTTCTTTGTTAATAGTTTCTAGAAGAAAATTTAAAGTAAAAACATTGAAGGACTTACTCCAGTTCAGAAAAATTAAAGAGGACTTTCAGCTGTGATTCTTCTAGTGCTCATTTTAGATTTTGAAATTTGAAATCTGCAGAGTCTGCAAGGTAGAAAAAAACACTTTATAACTTTTCTGTTATCAGTTCAAGAATGTAGTGATTCAGACTATTGAAGGAAAAAAGATACTTACAAAATAATACAGAAATAGATACAGAACATTTATGTTTATGTATACCAAACAAAAGATAAACCTGTTTGTCCAATTGTGCAGGAAAAGCTTTCTTATGGGTAAAAAAAGCAGAAAAAAGTTTTTTTTTCTTTTTGTAAAAGTTAAAAAATCGTTATTTTTGGTTTATAAAACCAAGGCAATACACTGATTAGCTTATTTTTTGTTCCTGTTCTTATTAGTGAAAATGCTGATTGTATACAAAATATATTATAATTTACCTTCTTCTGTGGCATTGAAAGTTAGTGGGTTTAAAGTTTTTGTGTTTAATTGGAAATGGCATAATAATTTATATTTTTTTATGAGCTGGTTTAATTCTCTATGCAAATTTGGTTTTCCAGATACTGTTATAGTCCTACTGTCCTGAGCTGTACAAAGAAGGCAGACAGCTGGTAGTTCCTGCTATTTAGATTTTCTCTCTGGGGCAGAGCACCTTGGAATGCTCAGTGAACATTGAGTACAGAGATATTGACAATGCCAGGTGTTCAAACCACATTGTGCATTCTGCTCTAAGCACTGTATGCACAATATTAGATTCTGTAGCCCTGAACTACATATTTTCTCAAATCCTGCTTTATGGACCTAGATCTCCATGCCTAGGCATATGGGATATTTCATAACCAATGCTTCTAGGTTAGTTACACATCACAACAAAAGAGAATTCTTCTGGCATTATAAACAGCTCTGGTTTAGGCAGACATCAAAACCAGAAAGTCTTCCATCTGAACTTTTGCTTTGGATAGCCCTGAATTAATAGATTTTAAAGCACACACAATGGACTTCTCAGTGAAGAATTAGGTGTATTTTTAAAAACTGTGTATTTGTTAAAAACACTGGAGGTAGAGTCTTCCTTCAGAAATAAATAACTGGAAATAACTGGAAATGGAAAACAAATCCTGTCTAGTTCCTCACTGTGATTGTTAGCACTAGGTGATATGCCGTGTTGTCAATAATAGAGAAAAAAAACATTTAAGTAAATGCATTACAAACATCACTGTTGTGCTTTGGTAGACTTGCTGTATCGTGTCCTGCAGTCTTTATTAATACACTTCACAAAGGATAATGGTAATATGTTGTCTGAACTTGTCACTTTTTGTCTGAACTAAAACCACAGTTAAGAGAACAAATAAGAATTACAATTTTCCCTGAGTGATACATGCCAAAGTTTCTGCATTATTAGCTAACCCACTGCGTAATAGAAGCCATCTTTCCTCACTAAAATCTTGTCTTTGAGGAAATATTACTGATTTACTATTCCAAACAGCAAAAATTAAATTTAAAAACATAATGCTTGGGTGGAATTTTGGACTAAATTTGAGTTTAAAAGGGCATGAAAGAAAATAAGTATATTATGAAGCAAATGCACCTTGATTGGAGGTGGCGTAGAGCTCTTTGGCTGTGCAGCCTTACAAATCTGCAGGTCTGGGGTCTCCACCCTTGCCATATAAAATAGGTCAGTGAGGGATTTTTAATCTCCATGCAAAAGATGGTCCTGATGATTTCTTAGAGGACACATGGCTTTTTCAGGCACTCCTGACCCAGTGATAATATCTGCTGAGATTATCAAAGAGACATGAGACTCACCTTGAGTCCCATAGCATTTATGGCACAGGTAAAGGCAGACCAGTGTACTCAAATACCACCCATTCCAGCACACAGGCTGAAGTGATAAGTGCAAAAGAGGTCTCCATCCATTACAACATCTTCCATACTCCAGTTCCTCTCTAAAACTCTGGATTTATTCAGGACTGGCTGCAAAGAGAGCGGAATGACTGAGGGACGTCATTAGCTCCTTGTCTGTGTTGGGCCCTCATTCCTTCAGACTCCAAGGAGTGAATTTGAAAACTTGAGAAAAGCAGTGCTCTGCTGTAAGGATCCACATTTGCCTTTCTGGACTTCTTCCTATCACCTCTTTCCTAGATGTCTTTCTCACCCCAGACTAAAATATTGATGGCTCAACTATATGGCGATGAGAAAGCGACTTGTGTGTCAGGAGAAAACCAAATTCACTCAGCAAACTAGATAAGGTTTATGGCGATGTTGTTCAGTGTTTTAACAGTCTGTGCAACTTAGCCACAGCAGGAGACTCTGTCTCTGTACAGTAAACAAGAGCTGATTGATTTTGTAATCTCACGAGGGACACCTGCCTTCACCATTTGACTAAAGCTCTCATTTCTTTTGCTCTAGTAAATCTTACAAGCAAGAGAACAAGCAGCACTCTAGTACTTCATACATTTAAAAAAAGAAAATCCATTTCCATCTTCCAGAAGACAGAATTGCAGGTGCAGGTCAGCAGTACAAGTTCTCAGGCACTCTGTAGCACCATGCTCTCAAAAAAGAGCTTTTTCTTTTTGATACAGCTGAGACAATTTTAGCATCTGTGTGGTATGAACTGCATCTTCCTCACTGCATGCATGTTCCTTTTGTATGATTCTATTTATATGAACAATAAGAAATAATTTTTGTAAAACCAAATAAAAAAGGAGAAAACCAGTCTATAGGTGTTAGAGAGTAATGTAAAATTTATGCATTTAAAAGAAAGACAAGTTTTACGTAAATTATTCTTCATGTGTTTAGAGCCTGCTCTTATTGCTTTCTTCTCTTCTTTTGGTAATTTTTTTTTTTGAAATATTAATTTTGAGAGGTATCCCTGAACTTGTTTTAGAAATGTGTAGATATGGCACTATGTAGGTAGGAACACAGTTTAGTGGTAGACTTGGTAGTGCAGGGGTAATGCTTGGACTTGATGATTTTAAAGGTCTTTTCCAACTTATTGGAAAGTCGGAAATTGTATGATTCTGTGGTTCCATATGCCTCTTGAGGCAAATAAAACTGCCTCTTACAGCATATGTTTTGTAATTATCAGATGTTTGGGGTCTCTTTGCACTGCTGTGTTATCCTATAATCTAGAAATGCAATTTTTTCCATTATTTACTGTGAATTTAAAGAAAATTAGAAGTCTTTAGAAAGACTACTAAGAATAGCTTTTCAGTAATTCTAATTCTAGGGGAAAAGTATCTGTTTCATTTGCACACTGAGGGAGCACCTTGTTTATTTCTGAGATGCTGAGAGCTGTCCCAGGAGTCGTGGTGTCGGACAGGAGCTCTCCACACGGTCCTGAGTCCACAGGCACCAAGGCAGCTGGATGCCAGCTGCAACCCCACACACTCCTTGGGAAAATGCGCTGTGGGGGAGAAGCCAGTTTTCTTTCAATTCAATGGATTCTACCCTTTCACAAAATTCAAAATTGCCCCTAAGCCTCGTTCTGTTCTCCAGGCTGCACCCTGGGCCCTGTGCTGTCTATTTGCAGTAAAATCCCAGTGCAGGTTCTGCACACCACCAATACCAATATTAATTTCAAGTTCCTTGTAGGATTCAGGCAGAAGACGTGTCTCTGAAAGCTCTTAATAAACTTATACAGCTCTTAAATTTACAGTTGTGCCCAAGATAAATGCATTCAAATAATACAGAGTTTTTTTCAACATTAAACACCCAGGGATGAGGAAACACCAAAATTTAGGCAGCATTACCCACTCTAGTCCAATCCTTTTTGTGTGAATCACTTATATGTGTTAATTTCATGGGTTTATTAAAAAGAATTCCTAGTCTCATTTAATACGGCAGACACCCAGCACATAAGTTTTATGTTAAATGATTAAAGATTTACAAAACTTTCAAGCAATTAAAGTTTATTTTAAAATGGGATGTATCAGCTGTCTTAAGTCATCAGTAACTGTGCTTTGTGTTATCACCTGCTCAGCCCACTTCTTTACCCATAGTCTTCCTTCAAATTTAAGGTCTACTAGCTTCAAGTAACCACTGAAATTGGGATTTAACATGTTAAATAACACTATTAACAAATACTTACGTGTGTATTTTAACATGTCTGAGTTCTTTGAAAGAAAATGGATTTTCTAACAGCAGTTCCTCTAAGGTGGGAACAAGTTTTACTCATTTTAAAGACAAGGAAAAATTCTCATTGTGAAGAGCAATGACTAAATATTGCAAGGTAATTTGAAAGGAAGATCATAGACTTTGAGTTAATTTACAGCTGAGTTATGGTCAAAGGAAAGTAATTTTTCCTCAGCATCTAACAAAATTTCCACAGCAGCAATTTTGTTGAAAGATAATACTAAATTCTTTAAACTTCTATTCAGCCTGTCAGAGATTCAAAGCACTACCAAAATAGTGTTCTAGCAATTGATGGGCACCTTCTCAGGTGCTGTGTTCATTTTTCTGGCACCACTGGGAGGCACGATATTTTTCAAAACACTTAATTGCAGTTTGTCATAGAACTGAAGTACCTGCACTGGTATTTTGTCTTCATATGCCAATTGCTTCCATTTTCAGTCTTGCATAGAGAAAATAGTGGTAATATAAGGAAGCAAATGAAATATCCTAAGTGACAGTGTATTTTGCAAGCATGTAAAACAAAAACTTGATATATAAATATGTAATCACAAAATAAAATCAATCCTGGTTGGGTTGGTTTCGGGGGTTTTAATGCCTTTTGAAGTCAATGTCAGTTTCAAAACTGTAAGAGAAGAAAAGAAAAATCATCAAGCAGTGCTAGGTCCTTAATCTTCAGGTTTTACTCCTCCAGGCTGTCATTACTCATCGATAGTCTGACTGATGTGAGCTGGACAACTTTCATGTTATTCTGAAGTACCGATTTTGACAAGGCAAAATTAGAAACATTTGCAGAGTTCTTAGCAAATCTCGGTTATATTGGCAGGCAGCATTTATTTCTTTAGCCTGGAAGCCCTAGAATTGAGGATGCAGGATCCCAAGGGAGAATAATTCCCTTCAGAGAGAAGTTCATGTCAGCTTTCCCTTCAGAGAGGTGGGTGAATTTTAATTAGGTGCATCTGGGACTTCTCCCATTTCCCAAGTCTCCCTACTTCCTTCCAGCTCTAGCAGGGTCATGTCTCCCCAGCTCCTGAGTTGCATTTGATCCTTTAGGAAAGTCTCAGTTGAGATTTAATAAATATAGCTCGAGAAAGTGTGCCTCCATCTCCATATTTACGGCTTTAACAAAGCCACATCAGAAGCACCAATATAAAACACACCAGCTACCAAAATGGAGAAAGGGAGCAAGTTATGCAACCCTTTATCTAGTGAGGTTAGATAGCCAAAAATAAAATCACCATTATGAAACTTCCAAAATTACAGAGAAACTTATTTGATCCACTTTTTTGTGCTATACATATCCAGAAAGGGTTGCAAAAAAATTTATGACATCCCTTGGACATCCCTACCCCACACTATCCCCGTATTCCAATCCCTGGTAACCTCTATCCCATGTTCTCCAAACTCATCAATTAGATACTTCCTGGCTAAAGATATTTACACCTGTCAGTGAATCCAACTTCACTGGAAGCTGTTTCTCTATCACATATTTTGTATTCCAGATTTGGAAACCTGTACTGATTAGCTATGGTCCATAGTCCTTTCCATGGAGCTGTTAGATTTCGGGGAAGGTTACATTAATTCTCTAAAAACTGTAGAAATGCTTTAGTTTTTAACAAAAGCAAGGAACTGGTTTTCTTCAAAAAGAAAGTAATGCTGGTAATGCTAGTTAATGTATGGTTCTGGTTACCCCAGAAAAGGAAAAATTCTTCCAAAGCCTGCAATTCTTTATAGCAGTAAAATTTGATCTCATCTCTTTGCCCTTCAGACAGCCTCACATCACTCCCGTAATACATTAGTAACCTTCCCCACCCAGATCTCAGTGAAATGTCAATAATTATCTGCCATCTAGAAACCCAGTACCCTGCAGGAGGCTCGTGTCACCTCTGAGAGTGTGTCTGAGTGAGGAAGGGAAACAGAATCATGTCTGACTGTTTGCCAAGAATGCAGAGGAAAGTGATACCACCAACAAGAGCTCAGTTTAGTGAGGCTGGAGGGTGGGAAATGACTGGAGAGTTTGGGTACCTTGCACTGAAGTCAAGGTCGAGCTGAAGGCAAGATTAGTTCTTTTGCCATGAAGGGGGTTTGCCATTCTTTCAGTTCATAATATTTTTTTAAGAGAAATATGTCAGTAGATGGAAATGCTGAGCCACAGAGCAAAGTCGGCGGCTACATTAATATATGTACCTTGGAATATATAATCCACATTCTGTGTCTCTTATCTGATGTCTTCTTTACTGACCAGCTGGAAAGACATTTGGGAGAAATCACTATGCCTGAAAGTTAGGGATATCATCAAAAGAGTGCAAGTGAAAAAGATGATGTGAGAAATGCAAATTGGTATGTACAGTATTGAAGTTCAACCTGTATAAGGCTGCAAAATGCTGAAATTTCATAATGGACATCTAATTAATATTTGTTGTTCTTGATGTTCATAAGGTCTGTCTTGGCACTGGATACTCATATTTCTCTGTCTAGCTTCATCAGATCTCTGTCTCTGATCAGATCTCTAGTGAGACAGACTTTGATAGAAACCCACTGAAGTTATTCCACCACATGAAAGTCTGTGTCTTGGTGATACATATTTTTAATTGGTCAGAGCTGTTGTTTGTGCTGTACCAGACAGTTCCTTTACAATCTCATGTTTATCATTTAATAGACTATCAGGAAGTAATTATCAGGTTTGTTTCACTTTGTCAGACTGGCTGCAGTATAATTCTATTAAGGATTCAAATAAGTGTTGAATTGTGTGTACTGCCTGGTTTTCAACTGGTGAAAGTACAGACTAATAGAACATGCAGAAGAGAAGTATCTGTTTGCTCAGGGTACTGAGCAGCTTAATTCTTAGATGATTCCTTATTTCTCTTCTTTTTATACATGAACATAAAATAACTCATTTACTTAAGCTTTGTGGTATGTGATTAATTCTGTGTAGAATCTGTAACTACCGTGCTGTTCAAATCTATAATTTAAATGAGGCTTTGCACACAATCTAACTGAACAGAGGAGACAGGTGCCATAATAACTTGCAATAATTGACCTGGCAGAGCCATTTTGGAACCATTTGAGAGTAATATACTTGATCCTGCAACCTTTCCTCCCACAGACTGTCTGATTTCAATCTTACTGTTCCAACAGAGGCTATTAGCATGGCATCATCTCTGATTCATGGGGATGTGAAGATTGAATGCATTATATACAGAAAAAAACATTTTGATCTCTTGGCCGTAATAGGATGTTGGAATTGAGAGGGATCAAAACACATTGTTCGAATCTTGTAGCTGAGATGATGGTGATCAGCATAGAGGGGATGGATGCCAATAGGTTTCCCTGTTACAAGCTGGAAAATTTAAGTGTCTTGCCATTGAGTTGGGCTGTCTGAACATGAACCTTTTCTGGAAGGGGGAAATTCCACTCTGACTGATAAGTGTAGTCCTTTCCTCTTCTTTATTCACTTGGGAGGTGCAGTTTCAGGTGAGACCACTGTTCTCAGAGGAAGCCAATAGTGTGACTTGTTGCATTCTCTGTCCTCTTCAGCAGGAATTTTAGGAGCAGCAGAAGAAGCAAAGCTGGGGCCAGAGATGTGAAAAACCATGGGATGGGTGGGGTAGCTAAAGAACAGAGTATATTTGGTGACAGAATAAATGGCTTGGGCAGGAAAAAGGGAAGTAATGATTTGTTACAGCCCTGCCACCCCAGTCAGAGCTGGGCTCTCCTGACTTCCCTTGCTGTTCTCAGCAGTGGTGAAGGGACATGGAGTGTTCCTGCTTATGTGTGCACAGGCATTTGCTGAGGTTAAGTGTCAGAAACAAGATACAGACTTCCATATGAAATTGCATGGTATGGACAAAACAAGAAGAGCTTATGAATGAAAGGGTGAGGTTTACATTGCAATGAAATAGCACGAGTAAAATCAGACTGGCCAGTCTTTCCCCACAGGCACACGCCACACCTGGCTTTGCTGTGTCCGCTGTGTGCATTGCAGGTGGCTGGGTGTACTTGTGACTTGAAGAGCTCCCAAGAAAGAAATCGCTTAGGGTAGACCACCCTCTGGCCTTGGGATTCCTCATACTGAGGGCTGAATGAGTTGGAAAGGCATAACAGCATCCCTCTTAATAATTGTGTGGGCCTTTTTTGATCAGGGCCCACAGTTCCCAGGAAGGGCAGCAAACAAGTGCAGCAGCTGAAGGCTGTATGGAACTAAAAACGTGTAGACTGAGGATTGCTGAGGCAGTCTGTGAGTCAGGCAGGGAAAAACAAGCTGGGCATGAGGAGCAGCGTTGCCACTGAAGCTCTGGACACTGCAGGTTGTCAGAAGGGGTGTCAGGCCAGCCCCACAGATCGCACAGCTGGGGTGGTGGGGCTTCTTGGAATTTAGTAGGGAAAATAAGACTCACTCACTGAATGCCAGAGTGCCAAAGGTTTTCTTGACTGAACTTAGTGACGTCATGATTCTGCTCCTTGCCAACAAAAATAACAGAGTCTAGAGGAGTAACTGGAAAGGTGAGGGGAGTGGGCAGAGAGGCTTTGGGCCTCTCAGCCTCTGATTAAGTGATGCTTCCTTAACATCATTTGAGTGGGAGGAATTAGCCCGCACAGATAATATCTGAGGCTTCACACTCCTCTTGTCAGAGTAAAAAAATCCCTGACACTGCAGGAAAGGTATTAGTGCTGCAGGCCTATGGGGCACAGCACGGCAGGTACTTCTCTGAGGACTCTTGTGCTTTTGAGTGGCTCCAATTATTTTTGAACGACTAAGTAGAGTGCTCATTAAGCATTTCCCTTAAATGAAAATAATGACCTACAAGGTCATGTTAATTAAGAAGCACAGTAAGTCAGTGAGAAGAGGTTCTGTTAGCACAAACAGTGGGCCCAATGCTGCATAACACCATGCTCACAACCAGTCTGGGCTTGTGTTCATCCTTGAAATATTAAGAATTTGTAGGACAGGATCATTGCACAAATAAAAATTGCTGCAGATCAGTTCAATCTGACAGCAGCCACTGGCTCATTATGTGGCCATGAGCAGTATCTGCTTTTAGATCATACTGACCAGAGCACTCTGGCTTACTGTGACCAGGAGCAGTGCCAATTTACCCTGTTGAGAAGAAAAGTTGACATATTCCAAGACTTTTACTTGCTTTTCAGAGTTTGTCATTTGGACTGGTACGGTGCAGGATCATATTCAGTGATGAAATTTCACAGTTGAATTATCATATTTCAGCTACCAGTCCCATTAGCTGCAGGAGGCTGTGGCTGTCAGACACCCTGCAACTCCAATTAGAACAGCACAGGCCAGGCTGGGCATGGATTTCTCCTCTGTGAACCACTTTAGATGTGCTGAGTCTCACATGTTCTTGCCACACATTTACAAACCCTCACCTCCCATTGCCCACAGCTCCTCTCTGTCTCAGCACAGCCCCACCATGTTCAATGGAAACCCATCCGAATGCTGGATCTGGGATACACAAGACCCCAGCACAGGGAAAGGCTGTAGAGATGCTCTGCAGCCAGGGGCACACAGCCCTGTGCTGCCAGGAGTCCTCCTGGGCAGTATCTTGGTGACCAGCTACAGATGCATCCCTTTCCCTTTACACAATATACCCCTCACAGGACCAGTATTCTGTGTCCATGTGCCCCCTTAACTAACATCAGGAGCCTGGGAAATTCACAGGATATGGCACTTGACATCCCAAATATTTGGACTTTGGGAAGATGAAGCATGCATGCTGTTACCAGGATGACAAAAACTTAAAATCAATAGCCCTCTCAGAGGGTATATAGGATTGTTATAGCTGACAGACCCCTATAAAAATGGAGGAAAATACATATTTGGCCCTAAAACTGCAGAAAATTTAAATTTAAATTTAAATTTAGGTCTTACTTTTGTGAAGGAGTTAAAAGGCTCATTTTGTAACTGCCTGCACACAACCATACACTCCACTAAAAAGGTACCAGAGCTTGGAGAATTCTTGCACATCCATGTCTAGAAAACACCAGTTTTCTTCTGATTATTAATAAAACTTTGGATGGAAAAAGTCTTTTCTTCTTCCATCCGAACAAGGAGTTATCAATTAAAATCTACACAACAACAACAACAACAACAACAACAACAACAACAACAACAAAAAAAAACACAAAAAAAAAAAAAAAAAAAAAAAAAAAAAAAAAAAAAAAAAAAAAAAAAAACACCAGTAAAAAGCAGAAATTAAAAACTCTGGCATTTGAGTTAGCAAATTGAGTTACCTCATGAAATATTAAGATGTTGTGGTAGAATTTTGTGCCTCATGTTACAGCATTGTGCCTCTTGACATTGCTTTTATGTCACATACATGGATGGGTATCTGCTTTTTTGTGTTCAGTAGTCAAGGCCATATCTCTTCTCGTGAACTGTGACAGCTCTGTTGAAGCCAGCAGAGCTCAGGCAATGCACACCAGCTAAGATCTGCCCCTCACTATTCACCCCCATCTGCTGTGTGACTGAGTCATACCAGAACTGCAGAGCACCTGCCTGCCTGATGTTTTTTTAATGAGTTGAACTCTTCATGTTGGGTTTGTGTCTCTGCCAGGTTCCAGTTTAATCACATATAATTTTTAGTGTGAAGTTTCACCTTGGGCTTTGAACTGGTAGGCACAGAACAAAAAGCCCTGTTTCTAGTGGAACTTGCATAAGTAGTAATAATAATAAAAGCTAGGATACAAGGCAAGTATTTTAATTCATAGGTTATGACATTCAGCTTTTATGAGCAGGAAGAGGAATTATCCTCAGTAGACAAGAAATAATGAGGTTGACCCATATTCCATAATAGTGTATGAAAATTAACTAAAGATTTGTGTAGCTAAGATAATGAGCACTTATATTTAAAGTTATAGCCTGGCCTAATTGTGTAAAAGTTTGTGGGAGAAGATGTGTGTGTACACTAATAGATTAGTGGTTGTCTCTGGAGTTTCTACTCAGCTCCTGTAAAGCAGTTCAGTATGTAATAAATCAAACTCAAATGGCTTGCTTGTAAAATGTTTGGCTAAAATTATCCTAAGATGCATGAGCCCTGCTTTCCCAAGAATGGGATGTTCTTTTTTAACTTTCAGATTAGAGTGAATGTGTGATGTGTGTTTTGCAGTTACTTAAGTAATAAAATTACTAGCTCTGACATCCTGGAACCATGAACATCAGCTACTAGTGAGCTGTTTCAAAAATATAAATAATAACCTATATTGGGATTTGCTAGTTTCTTGATTTGTCCTTAGGAGAAGTTATTTTAATCTTTAAAATTCTGGTTTTGGAAAAGCATTGTAAAGGAGAAAATAAGCGGGCACATACAAACTTCTTAGTGTAAGTGGTTTGTGAATTTGTTAGTTGTCATAACTATAAAGTGCCTTTGGAAGCATTTGATTGGTACGAATAACATTGTTTTTGTAGTTTTGTTACATCATTTATCTGGGAGTCTGAGTGGTTTATGTATTTTACCAGTGATTAACAGAACAGAATAGGTTTTCAGTCTGGTTGAATTTTGAAAGGCAAAGTTCCCCTAGTGGTACATTATAACATAGTAAAATGAAATGTCAATAAAGAAACATTTTATAATATGAAGTGAAAAGAATA
Source organism: Struthidea cinerea (assembly GCA_013397865.1). Lineage (NCBI taxonomy): Eukaryota > Metazoa > Chordata > Aves > Passeriformes > Corcoracidae > Struthidea > Struthidea cinerea. The sequence continues at coordinate 35,739 of VZTI01002486.1, read as the reverse complement.
ATGCTAATCTTACAATTTCGGGTGAGTCTTCCCTTTGACAAGGTGGGAATTCCACTGAATCATGTGCATTCACATTGTCGTAAGAATACAAGTAGCTAGTCAAGTGATTGAAATATTATATGTAAATTTTGTTTGAAGAAAAAGATTCTGGAATATAATTTCTGTCACTCGCAAAGGACAGCCATCAGGGAGCGACTTCAATGTAATTGTTTAAAAATTGAGTAAACAAGTACTCAGCTATAGAACCCTTTAAACTGCATGTGCTGGTTTGTCTGTAATTTATTCTGAAAATGAAAGGATGCTTTCCATTGCACTCCTGCTGTTAAAGACAATCATTTGGGACAATCTGACAACAGCATATCTAAGAAACTCAGGCCCACAATTCTGTCTTTTGTTTTATTTGCAGGGATGCCTCCTGCCTCCCTGTATGCTGCCTTTCTGTTTTTCACATTTTGCTGTGACTGTTAGGGCGATACTGGTGAATATTCTTTTCTTTATCCCTTTTGGAAGGGAGAGTCCATCAGCAAAAGAGTGATGCAGACAATCCACAACACGCTGCTGAAACACAGAGTTAACACACACACACACAGAATTATCTTAGTGGCTATTTCTTGCAGTAGAAATCACAGCACTTGTACAGAAACCTGTGGAGGCTTTAGGTCCGTGGTCTGGCTTGGCAGAATGTCATACCATGAGCACAGGCACTCCTGTTGCTGATCAACACTAACAATGTCAGGTGCTTCAGAGAGAAGCACAGGAAGCCCAGGAGTGGCAATTAAAGTTTAATTTGAATTAGAGGAATTTTCCTCTTAACCTTCGCGAGCTTGTGATAAGACCTCAATCTGAAGGACATTTTTCCCTCAGTTATTATCAGAAATATTCATTATACTTATAAATTACTAAACTTGTTTTAAATCCTGTTAAGTCTTGGTGATACTCCATGGTGCTGAGTTAATCAGGTCTTATAGAAAAAAATTATTTGTTACTTAAATTCACTGGATTTAGATTTCCTATTTAAATGGGCAGAAGATAACTATGTTCAATTTATTTTCTGTATATGTATCTGTAAAACAACTCCCATTTAAAACAGTTCTGATCTTTTCAACCTCCCTTTGTGCAGAATTAATTTGCCTCTACCTTTTTATTTAATAATAATTAAATTTCCTGACTTGAGACTCAATGGCCTTGTCTACATCTGGCCTGCATTACTGCCCTGGACTGCAGGCAGTCTTTCAAGTTATTTGTACACCCATTGCATTGTGTAGGGAGAAGTGTTTGCCCATTTAATCTCCTTCAGCACACAGAACTTGGAAGAAGCAACTATGAGAGCTTTTTCTCTCCTCTACCTGCCAGCTGGGTTTGCAGTGGTTCATTGATGGGCTTGGGTGTTTCAGGGGCAGGAGCCCCACAGTGGCTCCCAGTCCAGCTTCTCAGGATATTTCTAGAAATATTTCCAATGCTTATGGGAGGCAATGGTGCTGATGGGAGAAAGGTTGGAAGCGGGCACCTGCAGCAGTGGTGTTTCCTCAAGCTAAGTGCCCTTGCCAGAGCTGATGAGCTGCACAGCACCTGAGTGGCAGTCAGTGGTTCCCAGCAGAGTTTTTTCCCAGATGAAATGTAGTAGTGGATGCCATGGTGCTGGGCTCTCAGTTTCATGTATACACAGAAGAGAGGCAGGAGTAATGGAATGGAAGGAGAATTATCTTATCTTCCAAGGACAGATGATGTGCAGTGCAGCCTACCCAGACCGGCTTGGACTGCCAGGCATGGCTGGAGGCTCCTGAACAGCTGGAGACCTCCTGAGCCTGTTCTTAAGTCTTGTTCCTCAGGGTTACAACATCAACAATGCTCAAAAGCACGAGATGTATCTAAAGCTCCCACTTAGAGCTCCCACCTGAGCTGCCTCAGAGCAGTCATTTAGAGCATTTCTGAAGGCAAGAAAATGGCTGGCTGGTGAATTTAGTCTCAGACCTTGCCTGAAGCATGCTCATACACTACATTGTAAGTACAACTGGTGTGGGTTTGAGAATATTACTTTTTGCCTAAGACAGATTTCCTAGTAATTTTTGTTACAGAAAAGTCCTATGAAGCTTTCACTGAAGTTCTGATCAACTTCCAAACCAAATAAATGTGCCAATAACCACAAGTTCTGCTGCACTTGGGGTAGCTCTTTTCCATCTTAGCCTAGATAAGATGGCAAGAAAAAACCTTTTGTTGTCCAAAGCATTTGGTATTTTGATTTTCTTCGTGGTGATTTTCCTAACCTCTGCAAAAATATAAACTAAAACTCTTTCTATAAAAAATTCTAAAACCACAAATATTACTGCAGGAGCTCAAGGGAAACTGTCTCATTAATGCTGTGGAAACTGTTGTAACAACTGTATACTTTTACACCTATCCAGCTGAAAAGTAAATACAATATCAGGAAGACAATTTTATTAGCTAACCGTACTGTGAAATCACTATTTCAGCATATACCTTTCTTCAGCATCAGAAAAGAAGCTGGAATAGTATTGAGCATTGAAATAATTGATGGGTGGAGCTACTTATATACTAAATTTGCTAACTATACTTCTATTGTTGGAATCTTGCTGCTACATAACTGCTAAGCATATTGCTGAATGAGATTAATAGTATTTCTACTCGGAGGTCAGATCACCTTTTGTGGATGTCAGGTAATAGAATCTGTAAAACCTTATTATTTAGCTGTCGGGTTTATTATCAGATGGAATTCCTAGTTATAATCCACTATCTGCTTTTTAATTTTATTTACCTCTTTCAACTACTCTGTAGTAGTGTGGTAGTTTAGATTGGTTTAAGTCTGTTTAAAGCTGAATTGCCAATTTTAATATACAAGTTTAACAACAATTAAATTGTCCAGTTTCCTTTTCTGTCACTGTGCAAAGGAATATACAGCTGTTTTGCTTTTGTGAATCCATATTCTTGTCTCTTCAGAGACACTTCAGGTCTTCTAGGTACCTTGAAAACTTGCATCTTTGCTCAGACTAATGTTATTTCCATCTTTCTGTGTATATATATATATATATATATATATTAATTTACAGTACTATTGTTATGCTACCAAGTAATCAAAACCAGAAACTAAAATGTTAATATCGCTCCTCATTCCATGTGAGCTTTGAGGAAAACTAGGGGCTTTGTAAGTAGGTTTTCTGTGATCATATCAGTGTGAAATGTATATTGAAATAAACCTCAGGTATGAAACAATTGCCATGTGGTAATTGTCTTCCTGAATCTTATTATACGTGTGGAGACAGAACTTTGCCCTAGATAATGTATTTCAACACATGAACACACAAAAAGAGAAAGAGACAGTTAAATAATGCTGTTAAGATGATAGCAACATACTCCTAAAAATCCAAACACATTAAAGTTCAGGTTCCTTGTGTGATTTCAGTTTGGGCTTTTTGTTCATGTAGACTGTGGTATTGTCTTTTTGTTACGTGGGTATGAGTATCTTTCACTTAGGCTCTTACTTCTTTGAGTACAGAGGACAGACCTTCGTGTACTCTGGCATGGGCCAGACCTCTGTAGAAGAGACTTGTGGCTGTGGGATGGTTTGGCTTCTTTTGCAAAGTGCTTGATGAAAGGAATTGCAGGAATTGGAGGCCAAGTGGGGTAGTATGAACCTTGGTTTAACTTGCTCTTGCTGAATGTAGCTCTGAAGACCTGCATTCTTACACTGCAGTTTGGTGGTGTTCATTCTTTGGGTGGTGAGTTTAAGACTCTGGAACCCATCTTAAATTTTCAGCTTTAATTATAAAATTTTAGTATTAATTTCCATATATTTTATTGAAAATTTAAAAAATAAAAGTGGGAGGGAAGACACTGAAATATTTCTGTTCACGTGGTTCATCTGCAATTTTGCAAAGAGCGGCTTCGATAACAGACGTTCCTTCATGTGAGAAAACAGCAGAGTGGATGGGTTGTGGCTGTAGACTGCTCTGGAAAGTCTGTAGGGTGTGCTTCTAGCAGGGGGCTGGATAGGCTATAGCACACACGTGCTCCCAGCAGACAAGCAGTGGTGAAAATCATGCAGCTTGGATTACATGATCTTGGAAAGAACAAGTACTTGCAAAGTCTGATACTGTCACTTGTCCCTCTGTTATCTCATGCAGATATGTGTGCAGTACAGTTGTGATAAGGTGCACATTTCTATCTCATCAGCTGACACATTTGTGCATGCTCAGAAAGGACAGGATCTGCAGAAATTTTACCTGACCAGGTTTTGAAACATTTAGTGATTTTTTTGAGTTTACAAAAGGCCCTGCTTGACATAAAAACATGCTCTGTAAGTTCTGTTCCTAAGCAGAAACTTTCTTATAGCATTTCAAAGTCAAGACCTATTGATTTTTTTTATCATTGTCTCAAATATATTTTTCTGAGCCTTTTCTAGGAAATAGCTGGACCACTTTGGTTTCAATTTTCTATCAGAAGTTCAAAGCAAGTAGAAGGAGGTTTATGAGGGGAGTTTTCCAGCAGTGTGGTGACAGTCATTGTGGCTGGCACTGCCCACGACATAAGGGTCCTGCTCTGAAGTCACTAGAAAGCAGCTCCATGGACAGCTTGTCTTCCAGGCTGATGTCCTACCCGGGAATGTTCTCCTGTTTGCCTGCAACACAGCCAGGAGAACCACCTGGGTTCTGGGCACACATTTTAATAATCATAGTTGCCACAGAATCCCGGGGTAGTTGCTTTAGAAGTTGCAACCTGTGTGAGTGTGAATATGGCCTTTGTAAAATGGACATATTTCTTCATATGACAAGTTTCCTGGACAGTTTCTCTTTTCCTTTGCTTGATCAGAGAGTGATGCCACAGTAATTGGTTAGATCTGAGTCTCACCAGATCTGGCTGTAAGCAAGAGGTACCATCCCTACATTTCATTCATACTTATCTGACCTCCCCTCCAGAATATCAGGGGCTGAAACTCCCACTTTATAACTGCTGATTTTCTGCATTGCAGTTTCTCTTTTTTTTTTTTTTTTCTCCAAGACCAATTATTTCTCCTTTCTCTCTAGATCCTAAATTGAAGTGAGTCACACTTAAGGCTTTAAGGGTACTTGAGGAAATCCAGCTGAATTTAGTTTAAAGAGAAAATCAGGTAGATTTCTGTCTTCTGAAAAACTGAATCATGGAGATGTTAGCATCAGATACCCTGGCAGGATTTTATTTCTTTTGTTGGCTTTTTCTATGTTCTTTTATCAAAGAAGTTTAAAACTATTGAGCTCAAACTCTTTAAGCCAGCTTGTTTTCCAGTGTGGTTTCTCATAAAAAAGAAAAAAGACTGAAAAAAGTGAAGTGCTATTTCTAGCTGAGGTTATTTAAGGTTTTAAAGATGGTAATGCAATGTTGCACCTTTAATATATTCTGCAGTAAGATAGTACAGACTCGATCACTGCCTTACTAAGATTTATTTTTTACTTTTGGTTTGGTTTTCCATTTGTTTTAGAGACATTCTCTACTAGCTTGTTATTTCTGCAAGAGGAAAAAGCTATGTCAGTGTTAAAAAGATAATACCGTGAAAACATCCACTGAATTATGAAATCATGCTTCGTATGTCTAAATGTTCCAGAGTGAGACCTACAAAGCAGCGCGTGCCTCTAGATGCACAAAATTGGATGTGTGTATATTTGGGTGCCTGCTCTGTTCAGACTCCAGTCTGGCTGCTCGTCAGTCTGCTCCTGGAGCTGCGTAACAGCATTAGTGGGGCAGTGAGCCCAGCGTAATACACCATCATTTTGGTCTGAAAATGTGGGGGGTTTTTTCCATATTTTACATGCTACACTAACAATCCAAGTGCCTGTGCAGTTTCCGAAGCCCTTCGAGAGATTAATTTATTATAATACTGTTGTCATAGTTTCCTTGCTCACCTGCCATTCTCCAAAATCTCTGCTGTTTGTTGACTGGTGCTTTCTTACATCAGTCTGATACTGAAAAGAAGTGAAATACCATATTTGTACTATGCTTTCAAAGCATCCACCAGGATTGCTGGTTTGAAACATTCTGTGGTGTTGTGTACTTATGATGCCTCTGAGCCAGGAACAGAACATTTCAATAGTTAAGGATTCCAGATGAGCTAAAAAAAATTGCCACAAAGGCATTGCTGTCTGTTGCATCATTCAGTGTTTTCCAATGTTGATGTGCCAGAGGTTATTAAACATGCTGGTCACCCTTGCTCAAATTTACAATTTTTATATCCTGCACACATGCAATGTTTTTTACTTACACCAAGCATCAGTACATATGTAATAGCATCATTAAAAGATTTATGAAAGTCAGTATTTCACTGCAAAATATAAAAAGTGAATCCCATTATATTTTACAGGGATTTTAGAAAGTAACATAATTGTCAGAATTTTCTGGGGAAAGGGTGAAGAAAGAAATTTGAACAAGTATAAATCTTGGTTGAAACACGTCCACAATAGTGATGTTGCCTACCATTTTCTTCAAATTAGGAGAATGTACTTAAAGATCAGAATTTGTCTTTTTGAAGTATCGGTTCTAAATATTGAAAGTTTTCAGCCATTTTAGGATCAGAATCACCACAATATATCACTTGCTCTTTGGACGGTCTATTATAAAGAATATCATTGTTGTCCCTTCTGGCTTCATCATTTGCTTTTAATGTTCATTTGGACAAACAGATTCCAGTGTAATAAATTCAAACAATATACAGTAACTAGGGCTGAGAAATTATTACCATATAGTCACCAAATATCTAATGGTATTAGAGAAAATAATTGAACACCTAATTTAGAAGTTACATTTTTCTGCTTGCATAATGGCTATAAGCAATTTATAATTTTTTATGTAATTAGTTATGCAGAATAATACTTTTTAAAATATTGTGATGCAGCATTAAACAGTTTCTGTGAGAACATTTATTTCAGAGGTCAATTTTAAAATTTTGTCATAGCACAAAAATTTGCCCAATTTTCAAATTTTTACTGATATCATTTCTACTCTCTGATCAGAAGGAACAGTTTTCAGGAACAGTGCAGTGAATCACTAAATTTTCATAATTACTTTTCTTCATATATTCTAACTCAGCCTTATCATTCATAAAGATGTTCATGACTGCTAGCTCCTACAGTGAAAAAAGTAACAAAAAAGCTGCTGTGAGCATAGAAATGGCACATATTTATGTATCTACCTGTTCCAGTAAATCCTGAATGCTGCAGTGTAAGACGCTAAACATAAAATGGATGTTTTGTTAATCATGTCCATCATAATCATTATAGTCTTGGTGTGGGCAGAGGTTTACCCAGTTACAGATTTATACACCAAACCTTCACACGTCATTGCTTTCTTAATCCCTCCTGTGTTTAATCCCTGCCATTTTGTGCACTGCCAACCAGTAAAAAACACAGAGTATGGGTAATTTTTTAGCCTAGTGAGAAAGGTGTTCCTTTATAGGAAAATATGTGAACTCCAGGTTTTAGTTTGTTAAACAAATAATCATAAGGATTGAAAAAGCAAAAGCCAGTGAAAACAGTTGCTTTTAGACTGAGAACACCAGTAAGACTATACTTCTGGGAAGTGGTGAATTTCCTTCAAATCTTCTCTGAACATGAAGGCCATATCTTGACAGGAAGTGATTGCACACTATGTTTAAATTAAACAAGTGCTATTCTTACGAATCTCATCCAGAAAAAATATCAGCAGCCAAATCTATCCCAAATCTGATTTCCAGTTTCTGAATAGTTATGGGTCTTTAGGTAAATTTGTTTATCATCTAACTCCATCCAGAATAAATATTTTAAAGATTAATCTTTATCATATTTTGGTCTCTAGTTATGGATTTTATGTTCTTGTAGCATCATTCCAACTTTCAGTGAAAAAACTAATGTCGTGGTAATTTGTCAATTTACAATACTATTGCCCACATTATTAATTGTAATTAGCATTATCTGATCCATAATCCATGTTTGGCTGAAACTCAAGGCTCTCAGGAGCTAATCCCAAAACATATTGTGAAGTCAAAAACCTGGGAAATAGGATGAGTGGGAAAAATTGGACTTGCAACTACTGCATGTGAAACCCAGCCAAGAATCGTTTGCAAAATTATATTTTACAAAGCTGTCTTCTGAGACTGAAGGTGGCTCTTTAAGTCATGCTGAGAGTGGTGTAGTCTACTGGTCTGCAGAGAATCAGCAGCCCTGGACTCTGTCCCATGCACTGCCAGGGATTTAATGTGTGACTATGAGCAATTGCATCTATTTTTGTGTTCCAACCTCCCCATCTGCAAAAATGAGCATAATAGTATTTGCTTAATTTATTTGCAGTTTTAAATCATTGGTATATTCTGAAGAAAAGACATTACAAAGCTAATACTTTTACTGTGAAATAAAATTTTCCGTCTCTTCCACTGAGCATTACTACCCCACTATGTGAGCAAAACACGTTATTAAAGGGAGTATTTAAAGATAATTTCAATAGGAGCAAAGGACATGACATTGTGCCTTTGAAAGTATCCCTATTTCTGCATTCCAGAAGTTCTTATGACAACCATTTCTTCTGTAGGTAAAACAACCATGCATCTAGGAAACAAGTAGACAATACATATAATTTTGCTAGCTCCAAATGTCATGAGTTTATTTCTGATTAATTTCAATGCAAGAAAATCTCCATTCTATTGACTTTAATGTGCACTGGCCCAGGTCCAAGGGATTCAGTACAAGCTGTAGCTACCGATCTCAAAGCAACTTTAACTCTGCCACCAGTAATAACAGCTCCACATTCAGAAGCAGGTGCCGTTATTTTGTCAGATTTAATCAGCTAATCTCTTGGTTTAAATATCATGAATCAAAAGCACAGTTTAAGCTATCATATCTAAATGCTTCTTAACATAATGTTACTGTATTTTGTGGATATTTTGGAGTAGTCTGTAAGCACGTATCAGTAATCTTGTGAAAAAAGAAAGCTGAGCACAGAAACCAGATTTGGCATTTCATATGGAAAAGATTCTGCTAAGCTGTTGGAGAATTAGTTATTCAACTACACATTTGGAAAAGAACTATTGCTTTGAGCAAGTAATTTAAAGAACAAACAAAATACCTCAGTAGTGAGGATGATGCTGCAGAGAACCATGATTTACCTGAAGTCAGCACATAAACTCTTGAATGTAAGGATCCTTGCAATTCAATAAATGCTGAGTGGTAACTAGAGGCAAATTCAGGCTTAATTGAATAGAAGCATATCCACATATCCTGGAAATCTCAGAAAAGCAAAAACGTTCAACAGTATGGCTCAGAAGCTGAAATGCCATCTATCCCATTTCATCAATTTCTCCATCTGCTTCCATTTCAGCCTGCTGATAAGAATATAGAATTCTTTTCTGATTTGCTGTTTATCATAGATAAAACTCTTTTCATTTCATATGTATCTCAGATAAAAACTTCTTCATCAGTCCTGTGTGTCATTAGTGTGTTTGCTTTGAAGTTTTACAGAATAAATAATTTTCACTTACTCTGAAAATACTGTGTTTTGCCACTGCTTGACCTGTTGCTACTATAACTTTATGATTATTAATAAGTACTATCACATAGCATAAAAGAGAGCCCTTTTTTGAGGTTACCAAACAAATGAGTATTATCTTATCTCAGCCCAGAAGAATTTATAATCTAAGAAAACTCTTGACAACTCCAGTGCAGCGAACAAGCATCAGCTTTCAAAATATGTTGAGGGGATGCCTGACTACCTCTTAAAGGTCTTGTTCTGCATGAGATTTAGCAAGATAAATTTAGTTTTCTTGCAGCTCTGTGCTGCCAAGTCTGTTGCTAGACTGTTCCTGGGACCTAAGTTGTGTAAATGTGGTTGCAGTGAGGGCTTGAACACTCCAGGCTGAGGGCAACATTTAGTCCCTTTTGTTCCATGGAAATTCTGCACGTACATGTCAGTTCATAGTGAGAAAAAACTGAGGGCTTGGTTGGACCTGAGAAGAGAATTCAGATGAGAGAATTTAAATCAGCCATTTTGCTTTTCTGAATTTTACACTTTTACACTTAATTGGGGAGGGGGTGTTTGTTTACGTTCTGCTCTTTTCTTAAGCATCAGAACAGCTGTGTTTAATGAGCTGGAACTGAAATAGGTCAATAAAATATTACCTGTGTGATTAGAGAGAATGTACTGGATATGTAAATATGATTAAAAATCCTACAGCTTAGATTAGAATGTGATAGCATGTACAATTGAGGATTAAGGGAATACTTTTGTGAAACAGGAAAGCAAATTTCTCTTTAATGTTCAATTAATTTCAATGAAAAGGATTTAGATTTAAAAGATTTAGCCAGTAAAAGCAAACATTCAGCAACACCCAAGCATTTTCATAAGGCATTTTCATTTCAGCCTCCTGAGCAGGCTCTGTATTGAAACACATCTTGGAACCAGAATCAATCAAAGGCTGAAGCTGAAATGGACAAAAGAAGGAATAAATACAGAGGCTAAGTTTATTTCACCCATTATATACCATTGTACATTTCACTTCTTTTGTACACTTGCATTGTCTTTCTTGTTCCTGTTTCTCTGCAGTTCTTTAAGCTTTTTTTTAATACTTTAAGCAAATAATTATCCAATTATCTAGGCTACCTCAGATCTTGTAGATACTGCTAGTATCTTCTGCCCTAACAGAATCACAGAATGCTTGATGTTGGGAGGGACCTGTGAACTCCACTATCTCATGGTCACTGCAGCCAAGGCTGCCTTTGACCTTCCCATCCCCAACAAGTCCCTCCTTGTTGCTGAGTATGACATCCAGCAGATCACTTCTCCTCTTTGTCTTCACTTGGATGAGAAAGTTCCTGATGCATTCCGGGAACCTCTGCTGCGTTGTCCCTCCAGCAGATATTGGGCTGGTTGAAGTAACCCACGATGACCAGGGCCTCCAAATGTGGGGCTGCTTCTATCTTTCTATAGAAGGTTTAATCTGGTTCTTCTGTCAAGGCTCTAATCCACTTGTGCTTCCTGGTCAGGCAGCCTGTAGAAAACACAGACCAACCCTTACCTCTCTTCTCTTTAACCCTCATCCATGAACTGTCAATTGGCTCCTCATCCATCCTGGCAGAGGTCCATGCAATCCAGCTGTTCCATCACATAAAGGGCCACTCTGCCCCCTTGTCTTCCCAGCCTGTCCTTCCTAAGGAGCCTATAAGATGTCCCCCTTCCCCAACTAGAATATTGATTTTTGTCAGGCCAGTCAGGTTTTGCATTCTGCACTGGATCAGTTCACAGACTTTCAGATGCTCTAACATCATTATTTTGGGGGAAGAATGCCATATAAGTGACTAATGTATTATTAGACTTGTGTCTGCTTCAAAAAAGTAGTGGCAATGACACCTTGCTGGGCTGAGAAACCCACCTACACCATCATCGAGAACCAGCAGCCCTGAGAAAAGCCAATTTTTGACAAAATTTGTATAAGTCACAGCACTTCTTAATATTTCTGATTCATTTCAAATGCTAATACAGGGTGAATCAACACAAATTATTAGAGGCAACATGTAAAAAAGTTTATTAAGAAAACAGGGAGCACATTTGTGAGAAGATATATGAGAATGGAACTGAGGATCTGGAAAAAGTATCTCTGAACAGTGACTGTTTGGAAACTGTAGAGAGAAAAGAGGGAGTGAAAGGAGCAACAAAAGAAGGAGCTTGTCTGTAGAGAAACTTTCATTCCTGGAGACACGGTGTCCACATTCCACATTACCAATTATCCTTGGTATCACAGAATGGTTTGTGTTGGAAGGGCCTTTCCAAGATCATCTGGTCCAACCCTCCTGCCATGCACAGGGACATCTTTCACCAGACCAGGTTGCTTGAAACCCTCCTCATTTCTCCTGAAGATTGCAATTCTATTGGAGTTTTTAATGAGATTATTAGCCCATAGGTAATTATTCCTTCTTCTGAAGATAAAAGGGAAACTGAAGAATCCAGTAAATCAATGTACTTTGGAAGCAGAACCTTGAATACCGGGATTTTCCATCTTTGTCATTTTTCTAGCTCCATCCTCGTGTGTTCATGAAGTGTTCAGAACTCAGCTGAAGGTTAACCTAGTAAAAGATACCCTCAGTCCAGAATTATACCCACGCATAGCGATGACGATAGAAAAGTGAAGCACAGCCTACCTTAATCCTAAACTTCTTTCAAGGCAAAATAAATTTTGATGGGAAAAAGAAACAGGGTTGAAATGAGAAAATCTAGACTTGTGTTAAAACACTAAACTAGACAAGTCCCATGTTTCATATTTTAAAAAAATAAATAAATTTTGACAGAGCAGCATATATAACACCACAGTTTGATGCTATGAGGACTACTAATGTGTGGGCTGAGATTTTTTGATATAACAGACATAAGAAGCTTATATATTCTTAAGCTATTCAAGTTATAGTTCCTGGAAGATTGAATTGTAAGAAAAAATAAATATGAAGCTACTGGTCAAAGATTGCATTAAGAACTCTAATGATAGTAAGAGGAAGTACTGAAAGAACTTGTAACATTAATAATGGGAAGAAAAAGTAAAAAAAAAATAGGAATGTTGAAGGAAAAAGGGGGCTAAATTGATTTATTTAATTTAAAACTGTTATCTTACCCATCTTTTGATTCTTCAGTAGATTTTTTAGGGTGCATTTATCTTTGCTGCCTTTTTATATGATAGTGATGGGGTGTTAGTGTACTATAATTTGCTTCTATAGTGGACCATATGGCAACACTGTCTGGTTTTGTTATTTTGATCTTTTTTGTCTTGCATCAACTGCATACAAATGGAGTTACAAGGTATTTTCTTTGGCAAATGTGAAAAATAATCTGTGGATGTTGTCAGTCTACTATATGGTTTGGAATGGACATCAGAAAAGAGACTCTCCTAACTGAAAATTGTACTTTGATGTTTTCAAAGTCTGCTTATGCACATTTGTTTTATTTCTATTCATTTAGTTAGCTTATATCACTTTGAAAGGGAATGTGAAATGCTAGAAGTAAAACCATTAGCAGATATTCCCATTTTCTGGCCTCTAGATAACACAAAGGTTATCAAAAATATCCATTAAGATTAAAAAAAAAATAGGTAAAAACTGGTCTAGGGAAAACATTAAGGGCCTTTGTGTGCTGTCCTGAAGAGATCAAGATATTATTTTGGAAGAGGAGAAAAGTTATGCAGTTGATTCTGCTCTCCTTTCTTTCAAACATTTTCATCTATTTAATAAGATTTGCATTAGACATGAGTTTAAATCAAAGACTGCAGACATACACTTTTAGATAGATTAAAAATGGAATTTTGTATTCATATTTGGCATCTCAAGACCATCCATATTGCAGTAATTGAATGAATTTTCCCTTTCTTTAATCCAATATTTTGTTCTCACAAGACCGAGTACTGCTGTCCTTGGTTTGGGTTTTTATTATTTTTTTTCCTTTTGCTGTTGCAGTGTTTAATTGTCCTTAATATCAGAAATGTTTAGCAATTTATCAAAATTAAAAACATAAGTAGCCTACTTATGAGGCAATAGCAGTAGTTTCCCTTGAGGAGTGATCTCCTTCTGACCATTAGATTAGCTAATACAACAGAAAAAACCTCCATCAGTAGTTCCTGTTTTTTAAGACAAGGTAGTGGATAATGGACAGTTACTGGGGGTTAAACTCTTCTGCTTCCCATCAAGTGGTGATGCTGGTGCAGGGTCTTTGGGAGAGGAGCCCACTGTGCTGCAGGGGACAGTCTGGAGCTCGCCAGGGCTGGGCAGCAGGTGAGTGCAAGGACCACCTAGGGTGGGAAGCTACTGCCAGTGGGAGATGTAAATTCATGTGTTCATGCACAGAAATGTTCCTACTACAGCGACTTCCATATTTTGTGTCTCTATTTCCTCAGTCCTTCCACCCCGCTAAATATCCCTTCTTTCTCACTGCTGTTGAATTACCCAGGTTATCTCAGCTTTGCACAGTGTCTTGAAAGAAAGGTTTTGGTTTATTTGTGTAACCTTGAATTGTAGAAGACTTAAAAGTATCTGTAGCAAAGTTGTGTGCTCTGCATCACAATTTGAGTCCTTTATTGAGAACTCCTCCTCGTGAGAGACAAGTGTGATTACACAAAATAACTTAGTCATCAATAGACCCACAGGAAAATTTCCAGTCCTTTAAAGATTTTTTTAATGTTTATTCTTGGAATAAAAATAAATAAACCTATTGCTATTAACAGTTAAGAGAAAGATCCCAAAAGGCTGTGGGAAAACTTTCATAAGACAGAGAACAATGCAGAATCATGAGCAGGGCTGAATATAATCTCCCATCATTCAAGGATAGTTGGATCTGTGAAATGGTTTAATTGTTGTCTGGTTGCAGTGAATTACTTTTGCTACAGCAAAGAAGGTGCTGTTGCCTGCCATTTTTAGGTCAAAACAGCCTCCAGACTTCAGATTTTGCTATGTGAACACACTGAATTGAGAATTGATGGTTTCTGGGACCTTGACATTAATGCAGTATTTTTCATTACTTTCATTGGCAATTTCAGTACGTTGTCACCAAGTGTGGAGGGGAATGCCTGTGACTGAGTGCTATGAATAGCTGGTGTCTCAGTTCACTTTATTAAATTATTTCAGAACCTTGGTAACGTCCGGACGGCAGAAGTCTGACCTGCAAATCGAACAGTGGGCAGAGTTTAGCTCAGAGGGCAGAGTTTAGCTCAGAGAAACTGACACCAACTGCTTTTAACTGCCCTGTTCTGAAGGGACATGAGAATGATGTTTGTAGTATTGCAGTTGCTCATGAGGCCTCCAATTTTTCAGGTAATTAGATATCGTCATACCTAACATGAGAGTGCAGGATACTGGAAATCTGAGAAAACAATGTGTATTCGGCTTGCATGGCAAGGTTTTAGTGGCAGGTGGATTCTGGCAGAAGCTGCCTGAAGCTTCCCCCATGTCCAGTGGAGCCCGTGCCTTCAAGTTGGCTTCAAAATGACCCACTGCTGGGCAAGGTCAAGACAATCAGTGACAGTGGCATCACCTCTGGGATAACATAATTAAGTAGGGAGGGAAGAAAGGAAAAAACAACAGCTACAGCAGCCAGAGAGAAGGGTGAGAATTTGTGAGAGAAACAGCCCTGCAGACGCCCAGGTCAGTGCAGAAGGAGGGGCAGGAGATGCTGCAGGGGCAAATTCCCCTGCAGCCCCTGGTGCAGCCCATGGTGAGGCAGCTGTGCCCCTGAAGCCCCAGGGAGGTCCATGGGGGAGCAGAAATTCACCTGCAGCCCCTGGAGGACCCCGTGCTGGAACAGGGGAAGACCTTTATTATATTTTTTCTGCCCTGTCCAGCTGAGGAGGAGAGTGAGAGAGTGGCTTTGGTGGGCACCTGACATCCAGTCAGGGTCATCCCACCACATAACAATTAAGTGTTGTGAACATCAGACTCTTTGGAACAATGTAAAATTAACAGGCCTGGTACAACCCATATTTATGCTATTTACAGTTATGGTCCTAAAAAAACTGAGTGGCATTAATTACCTTTATTATAGGAAGACAAGGAAATGCAAATATTCTCAGGAGGACCCTAGACTGACATGTAAATGAGTTTTAATTTTGTAAAATCCTTGGGATGTTAAGCACTCACTGGCGAGTTACATATTCATATCACTGGGGGCTTTGTGTTTAAACCAACAGCCAGCACATGGTTTATACATGTTCTACCCCCCCCCTTTTCTTTTAGACTTTGTACAGATATACAGACTCAGCTTCTGCAAACTCAGAAGTTGCAGACATAAACATTCTCTCTTCTTTAGGCTGTATGGTACAAACTATGAACATTTGTTCTTATTTTAACTTGCAGGAGACACCATTGTCTTCCATCGATTTAGTAGACCAAAGGGTATCCTGTTTATTACTGACTCAAACAATTTCAAAAAATAAAAGGAGAAAATAAGCCAAAATTTAAAAAAAAAAAAAAAGGGGGGGAAAATGGAGAAAATAGTACTGACAAATGAGAAGAGATTGACAAATCTATGAGAAACATAATATATGGAGGGAAATGAGCAATTCAGGGCCAGTCCAAGCAAGACTTGCCCAGCTATCATGGCATGTCTTCCTCCCCTCACTAGCACACTGATGCTTTCTCTCAGTATTTCCACCAGTCTTCTTGTCCCTTAGTCCTCTCTCATCATCTGGTCATTTTGAAATGCTGGTAGGAAATAAGATATTAAAGACAAAAATGAGACAGTTGTGAAGCAACACCATGTTCCCTCCTTCCACTTGAATTCCTTTACTGTTAAACAGTACAGATTTTCCTGCAGCACCAGCTGCCTCGTATAATTAGCACTGCAACTCCTCCTGTTGGAGGAAAGCTAATACATTTTTATCATTTCACTGGGTGCTAAAAGGCTGGCAGAACCTGCCACTGCCACAGGTGTTTGAAGTGTTCAGACCCAACCAGTTTACAAACATGGCACATGCACAACTGTTTTTGTCAGTGGAGTAGAGACAAATATGCCCCTAAAATGCATGTAGAAATCAGTTCTCTGCATTTTTAAGGCTTCTGATAAAAGATTGGAGCTTATTTGTTTCCCATGGTACAGAAGTCATCTTTTTCTGCGAGCACAGACCAGTGAACCAGATGTTAACCAAGCCTGTGGAATGCAAGCACCTAATTACAGATCAAGGAAGAAAATAGACACTAGTGTAAATCCACGAGTCCTGACTGCAGCTCAGCCCAAAAGGCAAACTTAGGAACTGAGCACACATATTCAGTAGGCAGGTAACATTTTGCTCAAAATAATTGAAGTTCACCAAGGAAAAACATAGCTATCTCTTGGTAACTGCACACGGTGGATATATCATAAATTACAAAGAAACTTCATTTTTCCCATTCTGCTGCATTTAAAAGCTATGGATGATAATTCCACCATTACTTTTTATATCACTAGACTGCCTATCAAGAGAGATGTAAAATCAAATCCAGCTCTGCTTGGCTTTGAAATAATAGTCTCTACACCTGTCCAATATAGAAGTCTCAATAAATTTTCATCCTCTGAGCTCTGTCTGAAGATGGCCAGTACAGTTTATTAAGTTTTATGAAGACTAAAAATGATTGAAAATAAACATAACCAGCCACTAAAAGTTGTTTTTTTCTGTACTTATTTGCTTTTCCCTGGTTATAATACATGCATAGTTACACACAATGGCAACAAAATCAGTCTTATAATTTCTTCTGCTTGCAATTTTTGCAGTTTATTTGTCTGATGTACTCAGACTCTTTTCTACTGATTTAGGGACAGCCTTGGTTGAACAGCAGTTTTGATATTATCTTTTGGGCCCTCATACATGTATTTTTGTTAATAACTGAGGTTGTAGTCAGTAAGGTCATGCTGCTGCTCTTTTTACTGAGCTTTCTGAATAGGATCTGTTGACATTGAGGGGACCCAGCCTAACCACTCTGTCTGAATTGTTCTCATGGGCCGTCGGGAGAAATCCTCAAAAAATTTCAATCAAGTGTCATTAGGTCAGTCTGTAAAAGATGTCTTTGTATGCCTCTATCTGATTACTTCTCAGATGGTTTACAGAGGAATTAGAAAGGCATAAAATAGAGTCAGGCAAAACTAGGCTGAAATAAGATATTGCAGTGAGAGATCTGTTCAATTTTTGTGTTTCATGTTCGTATATTCTGTAGTAACTTTGTGGTAGACCATACCATATCTTTTGGGATAGGTTGTAGGAGAAGTAGTTTGCAGGTCTCTTTTTTTTAAAGAACTTGTTTAAACCTTGATATTTAAGAAGCTGAATGGATGTAAAGAGCAGAAATTAAAAGACTGGTGGAAAAAGACACATTCAAATTGAAATTTGTTTATGATGCCACTGAGTTGGTACAGCTTCAATTTGGAGACTTACCTTCAAGTATTAAGCACAAATGCAATTAATTAATTTAATTTAAATAATCAATTTATATAATACGCGTGCAAGGGCATACACTGAGGAAAAGGTTATTTTCTGTTGGAATTAAGTAGATCAGCTGCTGATTCCAAAACTGCATATATCAGTATAATGGAAGTCAGATGCCTCATCTCTCTGGGCTGATGCTTATGATAAAGGCCGCCATGACTGAGTAACCTGAAAGTCCCCTGACATGCAAATAGTCTGTTGCTGCACATGCATGAAAAAAGTGAGCAGACACTCTCTTCTTCCAATAACTGTTTTTTCCATCTCTCTGTCCCATTTCCATCTACATCCCACTAACACAGTATCCTCTCAGTCCCCTTTCTAGTGTTTGGGTTGCTACTCTATTCACTCTTAGGAAGGTTTTACACTGAGAAGGAAGAGAGGAGGGAAAACGGAGTGCAAAATATATGTGTTGTCCCTTTTTATAACATTTCATCACATAAAAATAAAAAATTGTTACTATGAAGATGTAAGATCTACTTTGCGTTCCTTTTATTTTTCTTTCTTCCTACAACTCTTCTTCCATGTTAGTACACGTCAACATTAATGAACATTGAAACATGAAGAAAATCTGGGTAGATCTTTATTGTCTTATTATCCCACACAGTTAAAACTGTTGAAGGAAAAGTGACTTAGAAACCTGATTAACTTGTCATTGACACAAATGGATGTATTAATTGGACTTTACAATTGCAAAGTGCCCTTATGAATGCAAGCACATTGTGTCTGGTAGATTAAAAAAAGGACCACACAACTGTTTCTCATGCAAAGTTCCTTTCTGATGCTGTCACAGAACCATACTGAGAGTGAGTTTTGGCAGATGGCATTACAATTCAAATAAAGAAAAATAAGCTTATGAATTCATACGTATTTCCTTTTCACTCAAATGCCAAGGGATTTTTTAACATAATGTTTAAAGTATGGAGTGAGTGTCCCCATCAATATCACTAATTCATAATGATGAATAAGTTATAACAAGAAGTTTCAGAAAGCAGTTCCATGCCACCAAAGCAGCTTTTCATTGATTGTGGAACAAAGCAAAAAGTAATAAAAAATGGGACTTTTAAATTCTCACCCTCTACAAGGCAATGAAGCCACTGAGAAGACAAAACCAGACTGTAATCTTATTTCACTAGTATAAATGAAGAATTGCTGCTTCAGCAGGTGCAGTGTTAACATGAATTTTCCCCAGTGCAATGTAATCTCTGCCATCAATTGTATTGATTTATCTATTTCATCAAATACTATTTAAACAACTACTGTGTCTGCATTACATATATCCAGTCAAGTTCAGAACTGTGAAAACATATTATTAAAAGCATGGTAGTCATGGAAACAGATCATATAGAAAGTAGCTTGAGGAGGATTCTTCTATCTGATTGTATAGAACTTCAGTGGCCACTTGGAAATAAAACATAGAAATGTAAGATGCCTATTACTTGATCAGATCACTACTTTATTTAATCTGCTCTCAGATTTCTTTCTAGGGTTAGTATCTGGTGATTCTGAGGCAGTTGCAACTCGTCACAAATAAGTAATGTACCTTTGAAATTTTACAGTCTGAGTAGGATAGCTTTTTATTTGTAGACCACCCACAGTTAATCAGTTCATTGTAAGCATACAAGGTAATACTTGGCAATTTTTTTTTCACATTATCACTACAGATGCTACATTTTTCTATCTCTTTTTATACTACATCTATCCACTTGCCTCACTGGCCTGTCAAATAAAATCAAGTAATTGCCATTTGTTGTAATAACAAGGCAGAAAAAAGCCACCAACAAACCAAAAAGCATTATTGTATATACTTTATTTTGAAACATTGACTTGAGACTCTCAAGGCCCAGTGAGAAAAAGGCAGTCATGAAACAAATGTTTTCTAATGTTGATTGAAATTTTAATTAAAGTTCAGTGTTGTTATTTTAAGAATCATTCAGAAACAAGGCAAAGTAACTTGTTTGACTGGGAAAGATGGTTAGAGGAGATGAGGAAAAAGCAGCTTCCTCCATGCAGAGGAACAGCACGGCTGCATGGAGCTCTCCTGAGCAGCTGGCTTATGGAGAGTCTGTGGGGCAGGATCAGAGGAGAGGACAGTAAAGGAGACCATGCTGGGGTTGTTGTTACAGATCCCCTGATCAGGGTGAGGAAATATACTTGAAACAACTCAAGAAAGTCTCAGATCACAGATTCTGGCTTCTGTGGGGCACTTTAAGCTACCTGACACCTGCTGCAGGGGCAACAAGGAAGAAAACAAGCAGACAACAAGATTTCTGACAGTTTTGGGGAATAAGCTCTTGCTACAGGTACCAGATGAGCCAATGAGAAGTGATGCATGCCTGGACCTGTTATGAGCTAACAGCAAGAGCTAGTAGGAGATGTGATAATCAACAGCAACTTTAGCTACAGTGACCATGAAACAAGGAAGTTCAAGACGTATTGGCAGAGGAACTCAGAACACTGGCAGACATCAGACCCTGACAATGATACCTGGAGTCCTCTGAGAACATTTCTGGACACCTGAATAAGAGGGTGGGGAATAAGTGTGGTGGGTTGTCCTTGGCTGGATACCAGGTGCCCATCAAGCTGCTCTATGACTTCTCAGCTGGATGAAGGGGAGAAAACATGATGGGGAAAAAAGCATGTGTCAAGATAAAGGCAGGTTAATAAAGTAAGAGCAATGGTCACATGTGGAAGCAAAGGAAAAGATTTTGCTCTCTTCTTTCCTTCAACAAGTGATGTCCAGCTACTTCCCAGGACTCAGGGCTTCAGCACACATAGCCATTGCTTTGGAAGAGAGATGTCATGAATAAAGACTGTTCTTCTTCCACCTCCTTTCTCTTAGCTTTATTTCTGAGCAGACATCATATGATACAGAACATCCCTTTTGTCAGTTTGGGTCAGCTGTCCAGACTATGTTCCTTCCCAAGATCTTGCCCAAACCCAGCCAGCTGGTGAGGTGGGAATGCTGGGGAGACCCCTGTGATGCTGTGCCAGGACTGCTCAGCAGTTACCAAAACACTGGTGTGTTATCAGCACCTTTCTAGCTACTGGTGCAAAGCACAGCACTACAAGAGCTGCTGTGGGGAAAGGTAACTCCATCCCATCCATATCTAATGCACTGGGAACAGCTAGTCTGGGTTTACCCACTACAAATCATGCAGCTTGCTGTGCTAAAATTACCGGATCTGTGGATGAAGTTAAAGCAGTGGATGTCATTTATCTTGACTTATTCAAGATTTTTTTTTGTTGACTGTCACAAAACCTTGTGTGTTATATTTAAGACATTAAAAATCTGAGTGGATGGAGAACTGTGCATGTAAGCAACTTGTTGGGTGTTGAGGCTTAGAGGGTAGTGGTTAATGGGCCACACTGTACCTGAATGCCTGTGGAAGAGGAGTATTGCAGCAGTTTATAGATGAATCTGCCCTGTTTGACATCTCTATGTACTGTCTGAAGGAGGCAAAGAAGTCAGCTTTGCAGGTGACCCCATGGGGACCAGTCAAGGGCATGGCTGCATTGGGCCCTAGCCAGGCTGGAGGACTGGGCCAGCCAAAACCCTGTGAAATTCAACAAGGACAAATGCAGAGCTCTACACCCAGGCAGGAAGAAAATCTTGAAGCAGAACAGGCTGGGAACTGACTTGTTAGACTGCATCCATAATACTGAATCCAGATTTTGGACCCCATGATACACAGGAGTTCAGCAGAGGGCAACCAGGACAGGCAAGGGCAGGGGCACTTACGCCTTTAGTAAAGGCTGAGGGTATTCCAGTTTCCCCCTTAGTAAAGTGTGGCGCTGAAAATAGCACTGAAATGTGTCATTTGAGTTTGTTACAGAATAATAAACTTTTTAAATTTGTTATACTAGAGGTTAAGAGGTGAACAGATAACTAAAGTCATTGAATTTGAGTGACAAAATACCTGGCAGCCTCACATAAAATTTGGCCTGTACTATTAGTAGCTGCATACTTTTATATGGATCTTCTTAGGTCAGTAGCCAAATTTGAGAGTTTAGGTTTTCTAATAACCGTAAATTCAGTAACTCTATAAATTCACAGGGTATGCTGTTAAACATATAACAGCAAAGGAAAGAATATAAATAAAGTAAGAGACTGAAAAGCAACTAGAAGAAAAGCCTAACTTCATGACATCATGCATTTATTAGATAGAAAACATTGGTTTGTAACAAGGCTGAATTGATACAGTCAGTAATGAGATACAAGCACTGTAAGATTTGAACATCCAAAAGATCAAAAAGAGTGTTTCTTTTCAGTCTGTTTTTTTCAAAGCCAAAAGAATATAGCATAAAACAGCTGTGTTAATAAAATCGGTTTCAAAGGCAGGATCTTCCACGTTGGAGCGGTACGTGGCATGAAGCAAATCTGCTGAAGTTCAGGAATACAAATTGATAATGCAGCGTGCAGTTGATGTACTCAAGGCTCCTGTTCTGCAGGCAAAATGAGTGTGCCAGTGCCAGTCCCTTTTATGTGCCCGGCTGAACCTTGAACCAGCCAGCAGTGCCATCTCAGCTCCTGGGCATGCATCCACCAGGGCATGGGTCGGGCTCCTCTGGCGAGTTGGCATTCTGCAGAAATGTCCCTCATCCTGAAGGGACTTCATTCCTAGCAGTGCCCACTTGGGCTAGTTTAAAGCTATGAGCTGTGAGGATCAGAGTTGCAGTGACTCGGTTTATATGTACCCTTTGTTATATTAAAAATGAGATTGCGAGTAATTTAACACAGAATTCAGAAATTTTACCAAGCTCTTCTTGGAAGCTTAGACACACTGCTGTTTAGTTATTCTAAGGAAGCCTGGCTGCGTTCCTGTCCAGTCTTCTGAGCAAGAACTTGTAGCTAAAATGTGAGATATCTCTATTTTGCCAGCAAAATACTGGTCACTTTAGTGGGAACTTTGAGATCAACAAGGAGCTGGTTTAAGCTTCTCTCCCTGCAGCAGTCCTGCAATATGAACCGGGCACCTGGCACAAATAATGCAGGAGTAAGGACAGACAGCAAGATAAAAGGAAAACAAAATTGATGAAAAAATTATAGAGTTTTAATAATATTTTTTCAATGTTTCTGCTTTCCTTAAATCTATTATTTATAAAGATATGGAAAACAGGATTTTGTAATTTATTTGAATCTTTTAACAGAAACTCTTAGCTTTCTCTTGAAAAGGTCCATGGAGAGTACTTTTGACCAGCTTCAGCTATTGTCCACTGACCTCTTGAGCACTGAGTTCCTTATTAAACCTTTATTAAGGAAATCATCTCAGGCACTGCCTTCAGTAATCTAGCTAAGTTTTCAACATATAAGTTACTTGCCCCCTTATTTATTTCTAATTGATTGGGGGGTTTAATTTTTATTTGAATAAAAAACTAACAAGCCCTTTATAGACTCTTTTTGACTGAAAAAAAAATCAAAACCAGTAAAACCTCAGTAATTCAGTTGACAAGTTTTCACTGTATTAATGCAAATCTTGATTAGCAGTTGCATAGTTCTGCATGTCACAGGGATCAAGTACACCTAATGTTAAAAAAATATCCCTACTGCTGCCAGTATTTGACTTTGTAACAATGCTGGGAAAAAAATATTATTGAATTTATAATAATATTAAGTAATCTACGTTCTACATAATTAAGGATGTAGCATGTCCCAATAAGCTGCACAGAAGGAAGAAGATGCATCTATCAGATGTGTTACTTAGACATTTATTGCCATTGTGCAAGGAGAAATTTTGCATAATGACATTTTATTCGTGAGAATAAATTGCACATAAATGCTTTTTGATTGCAGACAGAACATAAATAGTCATGACTCTGTGAAATTTGCTGATATGAGAATGGCAGTTGGAGAACACAAGTTTCATTGAAATTGAACTTAACATGGCTTGACTCAGAGGTGGTACATTCCCTAGGTTTTCCAGATCTTCCACAAAAGAAATTGTCAGTTTGGGTTTTTTTGTGGAGGTGCAATTATCAGTCCTACCTTTGTTGTTATTTTTACTGAGAGAGTAAACAATTCAACTTCCAACTTTTTAATCTATTTTTTTTCTCTCCCCACCCACTCAGTGTTACCATAGCCGGTTGATTTGGTTCATTTTTTGAGCTCCAGATGGAATGCAGATGGGTGACCTAGCAGAATTCACGTAGGTATGGGGGTAGTAGGTTAAGTCATGATTTTTGCTGGGCATTGTTATCCTCTCTTTCATTATGGTAACCTGTATCAGAGGTTTCAGGAGCAGCAGCACAACCACAATATGTTTCATGTATCAGCTGGATAATGTGGACTTGCACTAACAAAAGCATCCAAACCAAATGTCTCCCACCCCGAGCTCCTGAGGGAGCAGCACAGCACGCCAGGAGCAGCATCCACTCCCTGGGAATCTGTGCTGGGCCTTAGGGTATTACAAGCAATGTTTTCTTGTGTAAGCTATACAGTGAGGAACGCTGGTTTAGACTTAGAGATAAATATTTGCAAAGACTGTATCTCTTAGAGAAACTGGAAGACTGTGACACTGCATTGGACTGTGGAGCTGCACTGTTTTGTAACTTTTAACCCAACTCTTTTGATATCCTTTGTAGTAGGTAACTGACTTGAAAAGGCAAAATTGAATTTGAAACGGGGAGAAAGAAAAGATAAGAAAGAAAGCAAGAAACAAACACAGGCTGTTGAGTGGGAAGATACAGTATTTTTCTGAAAAATCTCCTATATAGGTTAGAAAAGGATTCCTGGCCCGTGCCAGGGTGTTAACAAGGCAGGTGAACCAAACTCATGTTGACTTCCACAGCTTCCACATACTTACTGACAGTATTTTCAATAACAGCAGGCATTATATTTTCTTTTTCTCTCTCATGCTATATTCCTTTGAACTATACAAATATTTTGATTGCAGCTGAATCAGGAAATATGCTCTCATCTTTCTTTCCAGCCTGTCATTGGGGTAGTGACGCAATGCTTTCTGTTGTTCTGAAACCTTGAGAAGTTTTTATGACTCTCTTTAACTCAGTTAGTAAACAATAAACTTCAGAAAAATTAATCTCTGGGCTTGGTAATATGCTTTTTCATCTTGGCACATTGAGATCCAAAATGTATTTCATCCTCCATCCCTAGAGAATGTTAAGTGGCACCATTAAAAATCATTCTGAAATGCAACAACTTTCACAAGGCAGAATAGGAGCATCTGCACCATTAGCATAAGCAGTCTGTGATGAGAAGGCACTACAGTTGATTATTAAAGTGACCTGCTGAAATTCATATTAGTCTTTCCCTTTTTTTCCTTCTTTCTCTTTTTTTTTTTTCTTTCTNTTTCTCTTTTTTTTTTTTTTTTCTTTCTTTCTTTCTTTCTTTCTTTCTTTCTTTCTTTCTTTCTTTCTTTCTTTCTTTCTTTCTTTCTTTCTTTCTTTCTTTCTTTCTTTCTTTCTTTCTTTCTTTCTTTCTTTCTTTCTTTCTTTCTTTCATTACCACTTGACTTTCATTACCACTGGGCATTTAACTATTAGAAATGCAGTTTCTTCTGAAGTAAAACTCACCCAGATGGTTACTGAGCAAAAGTCATTTTGGATGGCTGGTGTGGCTAGATGTTGCTTCTTTTGTAAGGAATAAAGCATGCATTGTGAAAACTGGAGGATACAAACATACCATGCAGATTATCCAGCACCTTTACATCCACTCATGGTGTCAGAATTGCCAACCACTGCAGAAACTGTTACTAATTTTTAAATGGTGATTTTATAAATATTCCTGTACAGGCCCTGCACTGGATGATAGTAGGATATTAGATATTTAAGATTGTTTTTTAAAGGTAGATTTTTAATTTTTTTCCTTCTATACAGAGAAAGCCTTCAGGAGTCAATAGATGTGGACGCCATGAGTGATAGAAGTGTTGAGCTCATGAAGATGAAGATGTCTGTCATATTATAGCACCATATCTATGAACTAGTGCTTGCAAAAATTGTACACAAATGAGCATGCTGATGGTAACAAATGAATATGAGCTGTAAGATATAGCTCTTTTCTCTATTCACATCATGGTGGCCATCAGCAATCTCCTTCACTAGTGTTTTACAACAATTCTCTTTTACAAATATTTACTGTTCACTTTCATCCCTAATGATCATCCCTGGGCACAGTGAAATCAAAAGGAGAAATCATAGTGCCCTCACCCCTAATCTGGCAAATGCTGAGCTTCCTGTTTTAGGAAGCACTGAAGTATTTCTGTCCTGTAATCTTTCATTTCAATAGTGAAAAATTGAATAGATGCCGCTATTTAATGTAATGAAAAATAATCACGGTGCTCCTGAAAGCTAATGTAGCAGAAGATTCTTCTTACAGAACCTCTGTAGTAAACTACACTCCACTAACCTTATGTGCCATACTTGGCAGGCAGGGGCCTGGGGTTTGTGCTCTAGCAATTCTGTTTTACTGGTCAACACAGAATTTGAATTAAACATATCTTATAGGCTGAATCTTAAATGGAATAATAAAACTAGAGCATAAGCTTACATGGAGTTTATTATGGTACACAAAGGTAATCTTGGTTTTCTTTCTTCTGAACCTGTGGCTATCTTATGATGTTAGATAATCAGTGGTTCAATCAATGCATTTAAAAGTGAGTTCTCCTTAGTACGTCCAATTCATTAAATTTTTACAGACTTTTACACTAGTAAATGGAATTTTTCTTTTTCCTTCTCAGTAGTTGTGCCAGTTCATAAATACAATTAAGTATTACTTTAGGAAAAAATAGACCAGTAGGTTAATAGTGAATCCTCAATTATTTCAGATTTTCACAATAATTTAAAATAAAATATGTCATCTGCATTCATATACTTTAAGTGTACATACGTACATAAAAATACCTACTTTTAAATTTGGACAAAATATCTACTTTTTTATTTACTTATTTCATAATTGGAAAAAAAAATGCCTCTACTAATGCCCTTTGGGAGAGGAACCTATGCACACCTCTGTGTGTATGTATTTGGGGATGCGTGTTTGTTTGTGTGTATTTTTATATACAGGTTTTACTGGTACCCATCTGACTTTTCTCTAAGGAGATGTAATTTTAGATGAACAGATATGAAAGAAATATTAAGATAAATAGGGGAAGAAAACTTTTCAAGGTTACACGAAAATAAAATGTACTAATAGTACTTAAGCTAATACTTTATATTCATTCTGTGTCATACTGTTTAGTAAGAGCATCATTTTTCATAGCAGATTTTTGCCTTGTTTATCGTGCATGAGTTGGCAATGAAACTTACTCTAGGGGCAGTACAGGATTTGTGCATCAGCTGATTTCTTTTGTGAATATTTATAGATTACATTACACAGCCTGTTCCAAGATACACAGGACTTTGTAAGAGAGAGTGTAGGGTGCCTCATCTCACTTTACTCAAGTTCTGTGAAGGTCTGGAAAGAGCATCACCCGGGCTTTCTAATGCTTAGAGCCTTGACATGCCAGTGACGTGCCCCTGCAACAAAGCGGGTCAGCAGCCTCCTGGGCTGCCTTGCAGAGCAGCACCAGAGAATCAAGGAAATGATCCTGCCCCTCTACTCAGCACTGGTGGGACACAGGTGGAGTATTGGATCCAGGCTTCCCAGTACAGGAGAGACATGGACATAGAGGAGAGAGTCCAGTGAATGGCCACTAAGGTGATTAAGGGACTGGAGCATCCCTCCTATGAGGAAAGGCTTAGAGACCTGGGAGTGTTTGGCCTGAAGAAGTGAAGGTTCAGGGGAGATTTTATCAATCTAGATAAATACATGAAGGGAGGTGCAAGGAGGACAGAACCAGGCTCTTTGCAGTGGTGTGGTGACAGGACAGGAGGCAAAAGAGCACAGTTACCCAGAAAGGTTGTGGAGTCTCCATCCTTGGACATATTCAAGCACTGACTGAAGGTGGTCCTGAGCAATCTGATCTGGATGACCCTGCTTTGAGCAGAGGGGTTGGGCTGGACAACATGCGAAGTTCCCTTCCAACATCAACCATTCTGTAATTCTGTGACCTGCTTAAATACCTTATGCTGCATTTATTCCTATGAAGTGACAATAACAAAATAGCCCTAACAAAAGCAGTTCAGAGTGTGGACTTAGGAAGGTTTCAAAGCTAACAATGCTAGGAATACAATAATAGGAAAAATTGAATATCAACATTAAGCCTTCTGCTAAAAATGTGGTGTTTCTCATCTGTGTCTCTCTGGCAGAGGGTTGTATCCTTCAATGCAGGATTGGAATAGGCTGGGCAGGAACATCCTGAAGACCAGAGTAGTCTAAACAGGTTCACTCAAGAAAGGATCAGCTATTACAAATGCATTTAAGGAAGTAACAAGCAGGGATTAACATTGCCTTTTAACCCTTTAGCCTCCCTTTTGCCACTCAGGCTTTACTTTCCTACTTGCCCCTTTGAGCATGTCAATAGTTGTCTACTCATATTGTCAGTGAAAAAAAAAAAACTCAAGTCATCCAGGAGTGCTTCTTTATGTCCAGTTTAATGACTGTTCAATATGATCTACATCAGTTCTGTTCTGTCTAGTTCAGTACTCATTGTCTCTAAAAAGTTATTTTAAAATAGTGCAACCGAGTTTAAAAACAAAAAAAATTCTGAGATAAGGAACTCCAGAATCAAATTTCCGTATAGAATCTCATTACCACTCCCCACACATTGTGTCATACTCTTTGACTGCACAGAAATCAACAGCTGTGCATGATGAGAGTGCCCATGCTTTTGTAAGTCTCCTCCATCAAAGTCGTCACATCTGGCATTGAGGTTTTTCACTCTGTTCATGTCAACCAAGATACTTGTTGCCTCTGTCTGGTGCCTTTTAAACACAAGATGAAATTCTGTTGGCAGTATAATAATTTTTTAAGCATTCAGTGTGAGTGATAATGAAATAAGTATGGATGTACATGAATATATATGTGGCAGTTTGGTTATAAATGAAGGCAGATTGATTTTCAAGATTATTGAATTAATATTTATAATATTTTGATTGTTAAGACCAGAATGTTTTAGGGATCTCTGTTCTGCAAAATGTAGTTAGCTTTCTGTCCAGAGGATGCTACAGTATCTTATTTTGGTTTGTACTTTCATGTACTGCTCTGCACTCCAGTGTTCCTGGTATACAACTAAACTTTGGAACAGGATGCCTTTGGAGACTGCAGAGTTGCCATCACAGTAAGATGAATGGTGCAAACATTTCAGTATACTTACTGTGCTTAAATGGCAGGAGGCAAACTCTTTTTGTTCCTTCTACGCCAACTTTTCCAGGATTCCTAAGGAAAAAAGCACAAAAAGCAAAATTTTTTTGTGTGTGTACCTATTTGTGAAAATAGAATGCACTCACTTCCTCTGGCAGTGATGTCACACAAGATGTGCTACAGTTGTTGGCTGGTACAACTGTTGGAACAACAAAGTTCAACCAAAACATGTTGCTTTAGAGACTGAGAGCTGGTTTTGCGTGCAAATTTCCAAGTTACTACTACTTTTGGCTGCCATGAGGTGTGTTCAAATTTGGCATTTGCTTTGGTCACTGTCTAATTTCACTATTATTTCCCTCAACACCCAGAAAAGATCCACAATTTTGTTACTAGAAATCTAGCATTCTGTACTGCATTTACTGAGAGAAATAACTCTTTGTTTTTCAGAGCTTCCATATGGCTGGGAGAAAATTGATGACCCCATTTATGGCACTTATTATGTTGAGTAAGTTCCCAAGTTCAATATTAAGTTGCTATTAATATGTCATAACCAAATACTAGCATCCTCTGCAATGCTCAGCCTGGCAAGGAATGGGTACAATTACGTGGCATGTTGGGTATGCCAGGAATTCTCAGTCACCAATGCAGCTAATGTATCCAGATATATCCAAAGGGTCCCAATCAGTGACTCAGGCATTCAGTCGCTCTCTTTATCCAGGGTCTGGTTTCATGGTACCATTCCAGCTGATACTTGTACAAAGAGCATATTCATTAAAGAGATGTTGCATTTTCTATGTAAGCTTTGGATATCCAGCAAGGTATAAGTCTTGTTAATCAATGAATAGAGCAAAACATACTCATTTAACTCAGTTAAGACCCTTTTCTGGAGAGTCCTCAGTTGCTGCAAATCAGGTGTTTATACTGTTTGTACCAGAAGTCAAGTTATTTATACGCTGCATATAAAATTTTAGGGAAGTTGTGTTTTATCTGGTATTTAAAAGTGCAGCTGAAAAGAATATAAATTCTATTTTCATAGCACAATCCTTGCTTTCATTTTCTTCAGATTATATTTTAGTCATGAAACAAGAAAAAAAAATACTTCTTATTCCTCTTTGCAAAGGCCAACAAAATGCTTTTGTTTGAAGTAATGGTAGAATCTGGTCGGTTTGTACATAAAATAAGTAAATCTGAGAGATGAGTTCCTCTGCTTTTTAACTTAGCATAGTGAATGAGACTTATGCAAAGTAAATCTAGATTCAGATTGTGATACTTATTCGGGAGGGGTCAGTTCTAGCTCTGCTCTCTATAGAGAGTATGCAGGAGCAGAGAGAGAAAACCACTCCTGTCACTGTGCAGACAGCACTTGAAAGGTTGAGAAACAACTATCCATTAGTGCCTTTTATTAAAGAGAAATCTTTAGAGAATATGGCCCCTGATCTAAAATCTCAGTTTCAAATCCTGACACTCAAGCAGTATATTCATCTAGTTGTTTCATAGAAAATAGAAAATTTCCTTTGTGTGTCATATTATTACTTTGGTCTCTTGAATCCATACCAACACACTCACTGCAGGATTGCCCTGGACAGGCATTGGGGATGCAGCTTTTCCAGACTTCAGGATATGCTGCTGTTAGCATGCCAGGGTTCAGGTGTGCAGGGAGATCAAAAAATCGTCCGATTTCTGGAGTCTAGAAGATGTAAGATGCCCCTTTCTTGCCTGCTGTCACAGCAGCAGCTTGTGGATGCCCATGCATGTTCCCCAGCCTTCTACAAAGGAAACAAACAACTGAGAATGGTGTTTGGTCACTGCCCTGCTGACTCCTTCTGTCCCATTCTCCAAATGCCAGAGCACCTGCTCTTCTTCCTTGTCACCAGCTTGCTTCCTGCCCTCAGGTGAAAGAGCCAGCAGCTCCATCTACTTTGCTGCTCAGCTCAAGTCACCTTAGTCAGTCCAGATTCAAGCAAAAAGATAAGTTTTGAAGTCCCTGCTAATACCATTAAATTACTCCCCCTTGTGATGCCAGAGTTCTTTTATGAAGTCCTCAGGTAGGTAGAGGCTGCAGTTCTCATATCATGTTGTATTTAAGATTTCTGCACGTGCAATTATGCAGCTGCTGGGTGTAAGTGAGGCTTCTGTCCCAGTGGTTTCTAGTGTATTTTGGGGTGTAACAGGTGTTGTGCAATTTCTGTGCATTAATCTCTTACTGAGACTCCGCTTGGTTGTTAGTGCAGCCCAAGGCATTCTGGCACCATCAAGGCTCACACTCCACTGCAAAGTCAGAAAAGGAACAAGTATTTACCTGCATTTCATGTCCAACCCCAGGTAAACAGACACAAGGCACCAGGCCCAGATGTTATTGTGCAATTACATATTTTGAGGCTGTTAGTGCGAAATCTATTAATCCTCCCACAGATTTGTGGACAGATACATCAAACCTATTGCAGTCTCAGAGGTTTTTAGAAGTGGAACGGATGCTCATGGTATGGCATTAAAACTGCAGCCCTGCTAAATTCACATGGAATTTTACAGCCAGTAAAATGTAGCTGTAGTTTAATTTGCTGTCTGAGCTCAATAAGTTTGAAACAAAGATTGCTTTCCAGTTTTTCCTGCTAAAATATATAACAGTCACAGCTTTTTTATTACCAGTATTCAACAGATGAGCTCATTTTTAACTAGATAAAATCAGATTACAATAAACTCTCTTAATTATGTCATAAAGGTCAGTAAATTATGAAAAGCAAGATTACAAACTTCCACACATTCAGGTCCAGTCCAAGTTTACATGCAGGCCTACAAAATCCTCATGAAAAAAGGGCTTGTACTTTTCTCATTCAGATACTTGTATCCCATGGGAAGTTTGTAAGGATGAGCAATGAGGCAGACAGACTCCATTTCACCTTACAAGGAGCAGCCATGTTCAGCTCAAATATTCTGAGACCCGAGAAAAAGCTAAAAAAGAAAACAAACCAAAAGAAACTTGAACCTCTTGCTAGTTGAGTTGATAAAGACTAATCACAACGCATTTGCAAATTCTGTTAAAAAAAAGGTCTCCAGTATAACTGTGTCTCTTAATCATGCATTAATGTAGGTGCGAGATATTATTATAATTTTCGTTTGCTTTGTTATGCAGGTCCAGACTTCATTTGTAATGTGTAGATGTTTGATATAAATGAGAAGCGTTTGCTAATACGTTTGTTAACTTTCATGCAATCTGGTCTTAATCTGTAAACTAAAAACTAACAGCACTGAGCTGTGCAGGGCTGTGGAGGGAAAGTAGTCATTAGAGTGCACTGGGTCTTTCAGGATTCTAATTGCCAAAAGATTGTTTCCCTCTTTAGGGATGATTAAGTACAACACAGAGCTCAATTTCCAGGCATGGGCTCTTTAATAGAACAGCTAAATTATCCATACAGGTATTTATTCTGGAAAAATGTACCTCCTTGACTTACAACTTCTGACAACAATCCATTACTACTCAAACAGAAAAAGTTATCTCAGGTCTTTTTCTCGTTATAAAGTGTTATCAACTGAAAAATGTGAATAAAAACAGTAGATAGGCGCTAACAAGTTATGCATTAGAATATCCATTTTATAGGCATCCTGATCCCCAGAATTACTTTGTTGGGTAATGGGCAACAATTTAACAAGCTATAGGCAAAAACAGCAAAAAAACCCCACCCCATATATTGAAGTAGCTAAGAAAAGCAGATAGATTAAACTCCTTCTGCTGGTGTACATGCTCTGACCTGCTACCATTGTGTCAGAGCTCAGTACCTTGACCATCAAGTCTGCAAATTAGGCACTACTGCCCACACATCTCCTAAGGATGTGCTTCGATTGTCTTAAGTGCATCTAACCTGAAACTTATCACAAAAACAACTGAGCCTGGCCCCACTGCCTGATGAGAGGGCAGAACTGTGTCTATGTCTTATAGGCTGGCTGGTGGTGATGGTACCTCCTCATCACACAGAGCCAGTATTTTGACTTCACAAGTAAGTGCAGCCCAAAAGCAAATCCTGTCTCTGAGGTTTTGTCCCCAGTTAAGACACAGTGAGCTAATAGGGGCCAGCAGCACCAGCCACTCCTTCTCTGCACAGCCACAATGTCACTAGAAGAAATTAGTTGGATTAGGTTTTGGATTAGGCTTTTAGATTCTATATATATCATATAAAATAAAGGAAGAAAATTTAAGTTAGAATTGTTCACTGAATTAGATCCTATGAGAAATGAGCAATACATTTTGTTTACCACCCAAAATCTGTTTTAACCACAAAAGCACTTATTTGTAACCATATCTAAAACTTTCATTTGGCTTGTCTTATGAAGGCCTAGGCTAATAATATATATTTTGTGTGCTGTTGAAGTAGCTAGATGAAAAGCTAGAATGTCCTTTAAAGAGAATTACTTAGCTTAATAACTTCTTTCTCAAGTAAACTCATCAGGAGCACTTTTTCTGATTTAGCCATGAAGCTATATAGCACTTAAAATTGCATAAAAAAGATGTGTTTCATGTATCATCAGTCTAGGAGCATAGTATAGTATTACTGACTGATAAAAATTAGTGATTACCAGTATAATTTTCTTTTCTTTGACTCCTCTTGGACACAATATTTAATGCAGTTTTTTTTAATTAGTTGGAAATTTCACATTGTGCTTTTGAGACTGCACACTACCATAAAACAGTCAAAATATGGATATAAGTTGGAGCTTAGAATTATTAAAGTCAAACCAACAACATGAGGTGCTTCAAGTACCTCTTTTAGTCTTCCTATCTGATCTGATAGGACAAAATATCATTTTCAAGATAGTTGTTATCAAAGACATTTCTGTGTAAATGGACCAAACCACAACTTAAACTCTGCCTAGAAACTGTAGGTAGGCAGTAGAAAACAGATTCTAGCTGTGATGTCAGTACCACAGTAATTAATCTTTCTTGAGCAATGAATACATCTGATATTAGCTAAAATCCCAACTTCTTTTATATCACAGAACTACATATAAGTTGAAACTTGGGCCTGCAAGGGCCCTACTGCAGCTCTAAGATGTGCCCTGCAACTATAGCGTGACACTAAGCATACTGCAAGGTCCTGAATGAAGATCTGGAGTGTAATCTTGGATACCCATTACATCTGTATGATATGGCACAAAAGCCATGGGAAACCTAAGCTCTCGTGGAGGGCAGCTGGAGAACAGAGCAGGATGCTTTAGAGCCCCTAAAGTAAGAGATGATCCCTATGTTGAAGCAATTAACTCAACCCACTGTGTAGCAACCCTGGTTTTGACCTTATAAAATGCTAACACAAAACAAGCTAGATATTGTACTCCATATCTCCTACTGGAAGCTGTTTTCTAACTTCACACTTCTGCGAGAAGCCTACAGACTTCAAGTCTGAAATCCTGGCATCTTTAATACATTCTAGTATTTACTTCCAAATGTATTCATAGAAAGCAATTATATATCAGAATTAATTCTGATATAAAAAGCTAAATAAAAGCTTTGAATAAAAAGCTAAAACTCCTTTGATCTTCTGTAACAGAAGATTCTATTTCACTGGTCTTCCTGTAAAACCTTTCATATAGATTCATTTCATTTGATCATGGTTGCTCAGAACTTTATGTAGTATTTCAGTTTCATCACTGTCTTGTTTAAAGGCAAAAGCAGTATTTCCTGTACAAGATGGAAATACATCACACGATAAACACAACACATAATTACTTTCTTCATGCTTATGTTAGTAGTTCATTATTACCTTATTTAATGCACATAAGTCTTGCTTTCTCCATTTTTACCTTTCTCCCTTTCATCATAAGTTCCTAGGTTTGCAATAGAATAAGGTGCTGAAGACCCTGACAATTACTAGAAATAACAGAAAGCTAAAGTCTGGGAAAGGAATGCCTACAATCTTAAACAGCCTGTCTGAAGAAGGAAAGAAGTAAGAGGAACTTTGTCTGCAACATAGACCAAAATTTACTGAAAACTATTAATCAAAATTTTAGAGTATAAGTTAGCAGCCACTTGAATGAGTTATAGCCATGTGAAGTAGCAATTTCAGGATTTATCACATTTACTTCATCTCATTAAATCAAATATTCTTTTACATGACTGAAAGTCTTTTCATTTCATTAACACTGGCCACTAAATCCTATTTTGCAAGTGTATTGCACTCCCACAGGATTTGCTGCTTTTCCTCTACCTCACTTCCTAATGGCAATTCCATTTAATTTGTTTGAAGCAGTGGTAGGATCAGAATCCCAAAGGACCTGAAAAGTGCTTAATGTGGCACAAAAGGTCATTTCAGTGTAAAAAAAAAAGAGACCCTTTTAGGATCTTGGAGTTTTGAAAGTTCCCAGGTCACCTGTCCAAGTCCTTAAAGCCCATGATTGGGATTGGATTTTGAGAAGACCTCAGTAGATAGTAGCCCAGGAGTGACATAAGCCTGCCCTTCTGTACATATGTATTTGTTTCCCCAGAACAGTGTTTGAAGCACAAGCCCCTTCTCTTTGTTGTGATTCTATTGTGATCCTATCTTGCAGATTTGTTCCATGCAGCCTACTACATTGTTTTGTCTTCTTCAGAAAACATGCAAAACATATCTGTCCTAGTTTGGACAAA
>VZTI01002485.1:2374888-2385666 GCA_013397865.1 Struthidea cinerea | reverse complement strand
GCTAAAATTACGGTAATACCTTGCCCCATTTCACTGTACGGCAAAGTCTCTCTATCTATAATAATATCCTTGCCAAAAGACGAGAAAGCAGCCTTCTGTTTTCCTGTACTGACCTTTTTCTCTGGACTGAAATTCAAGTTTTTTCTGAGCTCCCATCACCCCTTATACCAGATTTTGTAATTCAAAAGCAGTTTGCTGCACAGATGGGGTAGTTTCCCCTTATGTCTAATCCATGGCCACCTTCCTCCAGCCACCAAGTCAGTTCAGTTCACAAACCTGAAGAAAATTTTCCATGGGATAATTTTCTGTTGGATGAGTTGAACTGACTCACTCTGCAAGTAGACAGTTGAGCACTTAAAAAAAAAAAAAAGCTCCTTTAGCCATGTCTTTTGCCAACTCGTGTATCTTCTTCCTTCATTCATTTTTTTTCTAAAGAGATGTAGGAAAATAAGAACCTGAAAAACTGTGCTTGATATTTGAAAGGTAACAAATTGCTCCTTCCTTCCTCTCCAAGCTAAGGTTTGGTCACTGCTCAGGTGCTAGAGCACTGTCCTCACTGTCTGTCTTCTCTACAGTATGCTGTCTTTTCATGTGCCACCTTTGAAATAGCATCAGTACAGGATGAAATGAAAACTAACAACAAAGACATTTTCAAGGGAACACCATTTTTAGTTCTGTTCTTCTCACAGGAAGAGGGGAATAAAGAGGAACCTGTCCTGTCTCCTGCAGTACTAACAGCACTGTCAGAAGCAGCAGCAGCAGTTATGTTGCCCTTGAAGTCAGCCTTAACAGCTTGATCATGCTCTGCTGGGCTCTGGGTCCTTTACCACAGTTTCTCAGAGTGCTCCACAGCCACTGATAAAATGAGACCATATCTGCTCTGAACCTGTTTGCCAGGGTTCTGATGGGAAGAGGGTAACTTCCATAGTGCCAATAGGTAGTTCCAGATCCTCAAAAGTATTTAAGCACCTAGAAAGAAGTTAGAAATTAAAATATTATGGGCCTTGAGGTCCTAATGAGGATACAGTTATATTGGTATTCAATGTTTTTGCTGATATAGCTGATGGTGCTCAGTAAAGTTCTGCTCAAAAAAGAGCCTCATTCTGCTGACATAAGCTGCCTGCACACAAGGAGGGCTTCACTGCTACAACTCTGCTGCTACAGCGATATCACACGCATTTACATGTAAATTAGGGCTTTGTTTATACCGCACAGATGCAGCTTTTCAATTCATCCTGGATGGGGAGGGGGGGCAGGGAGAGTAATGGTCTCAATACTCTCATTTTATGGACTAAGAAAGCAAGGCACAAACAAAATGAACTCACTAGTTCAATATCACCCAACATGGGTGTCAAAAAAGGCAGAGATCCTGATCATAGTTTACAACCATAGGACTGTTTTTTACTGTAGAGAGGGGGAGACGAGTCATCACTTGGCTCATAGGAGCCTCATCATTATGTGAGGTCAAATTCCCAATGTGTTTGAGTTTGAGATGGAGGCGTTGGGAAAGAATGCACTAAGGAACCCTGAACACAGGGCATGGAGGCCTGTTCAGATGCCCTGTCAGAAACCAACTGAACCTGAGACCTAACATTCCTACTGCACTGCTCCCCACTCACCAACATGAGTGGCAACAGGCATGGGTGACCATGAACATCCATGGAGGATGGACATGAAAGGTGAAGCAGCACGGGTGATTAACTACACACCATAGGAATCAAATATGAAGCTACAGAGATTACCTTGCTTCCAACTACTGCTGCCCAAGTAAATACGCACTGACTGCACCTCCATTCTGCCAGTACTTCTGTATCTTGACATCAGACCCTGTTAGGCCATATTTCCATTTACAAAAGCCAACATAAGCCAAGAATGATGAAATAACTGATCACATCTCAGCCATCCATTCCCAAACATGCCTCTGCATTCCCAAATGCTACTGTACTAAACCCTGTATCTGACATGGATACAAGGTGCATTGCATGGTAGGACCAAACTAATCATTTTTTCTGGCAAGGTTAACTTGAATCAGCTTCTCTCAGTGGCAACTACAAGGTTCCTGGAGCTACAGCCTTTGTTGGCCCAACACTACCAGTAAGCAACCTAAAAAGACAGAAAACCACACAGTTGCACTGTGACAGCATAAACAAAGGTCCAAAATTCAGGCTCCAGAAGAAGCAGGTGGTGTCACGTGAAAAGGGGAGATTTCCTCAACCCTTAGTGTGGGGAGATTTACTTGACCCTTAGTGTTTGATTTGTCTGTCAATACCCCAGGGAAGTCAAGATCCTTATGCCAGACCAGTCTGTTAGAGTCCTGTTAGGAGGACCCTTCACTGAGCAGTCCTGCTGGATTGGAGCGTGGTTCCACTGACTTAGTGAGGGACACACACCAGCAGCATAAGGGAGACCCCTCAGTGGGTCTTCCTCTTTATTTCAGTACACTACCTGCTGCTGGTGACTTCCGTGCCTGTGAAGGACTCTCACTAACAGTTTATGGAATAACCCTCTTTATTAATATAAAATTGTGACAGGTTAAGGTTTGATGGGTGTGGTGGCTGGTGAACATACCTTTATATTAAAGTGACCAAAAGGCTTTTCCCAGGGTGCACGGTTCTGTTAAGTTGATCTGTCCCAGTTTGAATTCCCCGGTTGGCTGCTGGCCTTGGCCCCTTGTCGCTCCCCTGGGGCTCTCCCATTGGTCCTCGTTCTCTGATCCCACCTTTTCCCCAGCCCCGGGAAAAACCAAAAGTTAGCCATGGTTCTTTATTTGCCCCTGTGACTCTGGACAGTGAAGATGCAATAAACTCTCCTGCCGTAATGCAAGCAAATACCCTTCCTGAGTCTTTGCTACGGACTTAATACTGAACGTGCCCAGGCTTCTGTGGGAGCATGTGGGACCCCACAGAGCCAGGAAGGAACAGTATTAGATGGGTGCTGGTGATAGTATCTGTTGGGGTGCACTATGTGCTGGAAGAGAGACAGGCCCTGAGGATCAGAGAGAGGGCCTCTGTCCTGGGGCTGGAAATGACCCTGGGAATGCATCCAGGTCACTGGAGACGGACTGAGAGAGGATCGTGTGTTTATGGACAGACTGGGCCTATGAGAAGTGTTAATTGTAGTTTGTGGCCTTACAGGGCATTGTTTGCCTATTACCATAACAGGTAAAATCTGTGCAATACCCCAGGTGATTGGGAGACACTGTGGTGAACATCTTTCCTGTTTATATGATGTTATATCCTGTTGGGTGCTGGTATTTAAGGAATTCTGACTGCGCAATAAACGGCTTTGCATTATTCCACCTGATAAGCAAGGTCCTTGCCCATGCGTCAGTACTGCAAGTATCTGACTGCAAAAACATATTCAAAGCAGTACACAGACAAGCTCTAATCCCCATTAAAATATTCAGCATGCATAGAGTTTGATTCTTACCCAATAGGCATCTCCACAGGGGAGAAGACAGGTTCAGCCTGTTGACTGATCCCAGCAGTTATGATGGAGTCTTCCCTAACTTTTCCCCCACTCTCAACTTACTTTTATACTACTACTCTACATTTAGGTGGAGCTTGAGTGACTCCAGTCATACATACTTTTGTTACTGATTGGTCTAAAATTCTCTCACTTCGTTTTTAACAATACAGTCAAGAATACAGAGCAAATGCCCAGTGAAGGGTGGTCGTACCTTGGCGGCAGGTAACTTTGGGGTGGAGGTGTGTGTTAATATTACAATTAGGCTATAATGAACCAAGTTCATCCAAGGAGAATGATTTCGCCACAGCTGTTGGCTCAGCAGCAGGACATCTCCTGTCTCCCTTGTCTGACACGTTACGCAATTTCTCAGCTGCAAAGTGCCATCGAGTTCCCCTCTCTGCGAGGATTTCAACAGAGCCCACATGAGATGTCTCCACTCCACCCTCTCTTCCATCCCCCTTAGCGGGTGCTATGGTTGCAGACTGTGGGCGTGAGGAACTATCGTGGAATAGGTGTTGAGCATGCCAACCGCATTCCATCCAGGAAGCATCAACTGTGTTTCACTCTATAATTTCCATACTGTTATAACCTCTGTTAGGCTGTGAATATAACCTCTCAGTTTCCTCTGATATTACCCCCAGTCATCTTTCCACAGCTGAGTGAAATGTAGTGAACGTGGATGGATGTTACTGCTGGCCTGAGGCTGGCTCTAAGATACAGCCTAGTTCCGTTGCAGAGAAACAGCCATCTCCATTCCAAAACACTGCCCAAGTCACTGCCCAAAGGAGGGCCAAATATCCAGGAAATTGAACTGAGGAGGGTGGGATGGGAACAGATACAAGTTTCTAAGTGCAATTTTGTACTGCAATTAGAAGTCTTGGGGACAGGGGACATAAGTAAAAGCAGATAAAGCATAGGAGGCTCCAAACAAAGCTAGGACAATCTTGGTAGTCAGCCCTGACTAAAGCCTAGAGAAAAACAGCTCTTTGTCATAGTCTGAAAAAAGGGGTGGTGGTACATGCCCCCTTCCTCCCTGCCTCTGGGGGCACTATCATCTGAGAAATGCTCGTTAGGTCTCAGCCTTGACCAACAGCACATGGGCTCAGCTCCTCTTGTGCTTATCAGAAATACTGTGTGCTCCCAGGAACTCATGCTGTCTAATGAGCTCCTGCTTTTTAACAAACAGCCTTGGAAACTTACTTTTCTTGCCTGAATAACAACCCAAGTGGAACTTTTCTTTGAAAGTCTGATAGCAAAACCAACCGGAATTGCAGCCAGGATGGAAAATTACTATGGCTAAAGCTAACTCTCTTGTGACCCTATGAAGAGCAGTCCTAACTGAGACCCTTTGAGCTCTCCAGGACTGCAGTGGGCTATGACCAGCAATCTCCCTCTGAGTGGGGTCTCTTAGAGCTCACAGGTCTGCTATACTTGGATGACTGCTGCCAATCACCAACAAGGGAGCTGATATCTCCACTCCTTGAAGCTCAACGCTTTACCCATTGAAAAGATGCAAAGGCATCCAACATGAGTATTTCACTGAATCAGAGTGGAATTTTTCACAGGTGTATACCTTGTACATACTCCTTTAGGTCTCTGTGCGTGCAAGTGTGAATGTGCAATAGCAAATGTACTATGAAGGCTGTTCTCCTAGACTCTTAAGTACTTTAGATTCATAAGTAAGTTAGGCATGTGAGTCACTGTTGTGCTATAGTAAATTCTATAGAATTTTTTGTTAAATTGTTCAGATTAAATTATCAGTCCAGTGCTGTTAAGTTTAAACCATTGGTCAAACCTGGGGCTAAGTTTGGTAAGGGTGTTCACTCTAAACCTTATGACTCAACAGGAAGGTCCCTCTTATTTGTTTTTATCCTTACCCTTTTTCCATCTCCAGCCTCCATGTAGATGACTTTTTGTTGGTTTAGACTGATTGATTTTTACGTCTTGGTCTGATTTTTCTCTGTGTGCTTTAACCACCTAGTTAGTAGTAGAGTGGAACTTGCCAATGAACTTTGTTGTGCTTTCACTTTAATATTAAACCTGCTTTTGCTGATACTTTTCCCAGCGATTCTTTGAGCGACCTAAAACACACTTTTGTGACAGAAGGCTGGAGCCATGAGCAAGGAAATAGTGTCCTGCTGCTTGATTTCCTTACACCATTAGAAATATAACCTTATACATATTTTGTAAATAATAAAAAAAGGTAAATACAGTTATCCACTTCTCTCCTAATGAAGGATTGCATTTTTGCCACTTATATGTATGTATTAAAAGGAATAACAACTACAGGGGGTTAAATTAGTCTGTCGTTTATCCCCTTTGCCACACTGGAATCCCTCACATACCCTGTTCTGCTGGCCAACACCCTGATCCTAACAGATATCATCCCCTCTGTTTTCTTGTGGCTCATCAGACCCATGCTCATACATATTCTTCAGTACCTGGTGTATCCTCTCTGATGTCTTGCACCTCTGATCATAAACCCCCTGTCCTGACTCCTTCCCATTTCACAACAAAAACATTATGCAAGTCTCGTTGGCTAGCCCAGCTTCTCCAGGCAAACAGACTGAACAGCAAACAGTTCATTGTGTTTAGAAATTCTGGTCCAAGTCAGTGCTCAAAGACAGGTTCAGTCAAGGCTACATTGTAAAAAAGAGGAGAAAGTAATCTGAACAGTCTTTTTAGTATTACATAGTGTAGGTGCTAAAAAGCTAGAAGCAGAGAAATTCTTCAGCCTTTTCTCAATATTCTGTGAGAAGACTGTCTTTCCTATGTAAACTATTTTAAACAAGGTCACAGTTTCATAAACTTCTTGCACTCACAAGCTGTTTTGCAAGATTGTTATGGCTTTGACTTTGGAAATACTATGGAATAGGTATCTTAAGACTTGGCCAATCCCCTCAAGGGGTGGATGGCCGAGGAACAAATTACCTATTGCCACTCAACACACTTTTTGCTATCTATCCTATATAGTAGTCAGAATTAAACAAGCAGCTTCGGCTTCCACTTGTTCATGAGCCTGGACTCTGTGTCGTTTTCTTTATGCGCCTCGGACGTAACAGCGACAACATAGCTTTAAAGGTTAAAATATTTCCAGAATAGTATTCTTTTCCAAGCCAGTGAAACAGAAGCTGTAGTGAGCCTAGAACTGTAGCATTCACAGCAGAAAGTGTTAAGGACAGGGAGGGTCTCTCCTAGATTCTCAGCACAGCTAAATTTGAACCAACAAACTCCACTGTTTAGAAATATGTACCTGCCTACTCTTGCCTCCACCAGAAGGAAGCAATCTCCTGTGGGCATTGATGGT
This sequence comes from Struthidea cinerea, assembly GCA_013397865.1. Lineage (NCBI taxonomy): Eukaryota > Metazoa > Chordata > Aves > Passeriformes > Corcoracidae > Struthidea > Struthidea cinerea. Next base: position 2,378,891 of record VZTI01002485.1, on the reverse strand, counting down.
TTACCTTTACTTAAAAAGATATGCTGAGGACAAATGATGGTCATTCCTACGCCAGGCTAGCCAACCTTCCAAGCACTCTCCATCTTTCCATGAAGTTTAGCTAGGGGCTTACCAAGTTTTCCTGAGCACCCTCATAACTATCTGCTTTCTTCAAGGCTATGAGGTCCCCAAAGAGCTTTCCACACTTTTGCTAATTCTTCACCTATGCTACAGGCTGCTCTGAGAGGGAACAGTCTACATTCTTTAGGTGCATCCTGCCATTCAGACCCAAGCTTAAAACCAAGGTTCCCTGCTGCCCTGGAGGCATTTTGCAGCACAGTCCCTGTGCTTTCAGTACTAGGCTGATGTAACCATGACAGAAACACAAGACACAGTAAGCACTGCATTGGCCTGGTCAAACTGCAGCCTTTTCAGCTACACCTTCAGCATGCTTTTTGTGCTTACTTCAGCCTGCACCTGGAGACTGTAGAAGAGGAGGAAAGACACCTGAAGAATGTAGACTGTTCCCTCTCAGAGTATATTGTCTGCTATTATCTGCCTTGAATGCAATGGCTGAGCCACTGCTTTTTCTGCCTCTGAACTGCAAATATAAAAGTCAAAGGCTTAGGTTTATTTCTGACTACAGCTGCCTTGTGACCTTCCATCAAGACTCTCTGCATACCTGGCATCATTCAGATATCCAGTTTTGTGTCAGTTTTCAGTTCTCCCTTTTCTCAAAGGAAATTATTCCCCTCAGTCACACCTCTGATGAGTTCTGATGATCTCTTAGCAGTGCAGAAGGTCCTTATTCTCTCTGTTTGGGACATTGGAGTGGAAAACTTTTCTGCTACTTTGTCCCAGTGGCTACCCAATTGCTCCTTCCTGAACTTGCCCTTCTGCCATCTCTAAAGTTCACAACTCTCCTCTCTGATCCCCAGACCTACAGATGGTGAGAACAGTACTCATAGACTCGAACCAGTGATGTAAGCTTTCTGTTGACATGAGCCTGCTATGCAACAATCCCTGCCTGTCTTGACTTGTTACTTACGGTCTACTCTTCCTTTTGACTCATTAATTTTTTGATACAGTCTTTGCTATGTTCAGTTGGCAGAGTAAGGCACTTTGCTCTGCCAGTTCACTGGAATAGTATCCATGAAACTTAAAATGTAACTTAAAACTGGAATTTGCTCTTCAGATTTTGTTTAGCTTCTCTATTTTGCAACTGCCGAGCCCAGAGGCACAAGCTGTACACAGGTGTCTTGTGCAGCACACACAGCCATATCAGAGTTGCCCCAAGGTGTGATTCCAGGAGCTCTGTGGGATGTGTTTGGTGCTGCCTGTGGCAGCAGCTGTGCCCTGGGATGGCATCCCCATGCTGGGACTTGTCTCCATGGATATCCTGGACTCCTCTGTCATTGCAACCCCAGTGTGAGCATGGCCTTCCATGTCCCCCAGCACTGTGCTGGAAGGGACCAGATGCCCCTCAAACCCCAGGTTATGCTGGCCCCATGCTCAGGGCAGGGTGAGGTCCCTCTGTGCAGGGGAGCACTGCAGCTGCTGTGTGAGACTGTAGAGTCCCACACAAGGTAAACAGTAGCTCCCTTAATGTTATTTACATTTCCTAAACCAAAACTGAAACCACCACATTCTAAGGGCTCATGTTAGTTGGGTTCAACGACAGATGAAGTGACCAGTCTGCAGGTACCTACATGTGAAAAGGGTTTATGCTTTAATAGATAACAGAGCAGTGAGATCCAGTGCCTGTCAGGTGAAGCAGCTTAAGCTCTCTAGAAGTAAGGCATTAGCAGGTGAAACTCCTCCCTGTGCAGGTGGGCAGGGATTGGAGGGTGCTGCCCTACATATGTCCTGTGAGTGTAGACAGGTGGACCATCTGCTTCCCATGGCAAAAACTAGTCAGTATAATTTAATCTGTTCTGTTCAAAGGGAGAGGAGACAGGAGGAAAATGCTTATAGCCAAGTATGGCAACAGCGGAAAAAATCCTTCAAAAAGTTCCACAGTATGTGGTCCCCGAATACACTTCTTTCTTGCTCATTATTTTCATTATATTTATTAGTTTCCTCATGGAAAACTTCAACTCTGCAAAAGCCTTCCTCTGCTCATCCAGAAATAAATCACCTGTGCCTCTTCCCCACCAGTGCTCCTCCCTGCACCTACACCGAAGCCGATCCACTGGTGCAAGCACTCAAGTGCTAAACACGGGTGTTTGCTGCTTTGATCCCAAGGTCCTTCCTAGTAACACTAGTCTCCCCCATGGTCCCAACCTGCAACACAAAAGATGGGACATGGCCCAGCCCCTCTCTCACTGCATATCAAAACCAGGTGAAGAAAGCTTACTGCTGAGGCAAGTCCGTAGCTGCTTCAGTGGCAGTTCAGATACGGGAGTGGCCACAGACAGCAAGAAAAGGAACAACATCAAACACCCAGCTTGCACTTGTTACCCTGAGACTGTGTTTGTACCCCTCATTACAAAAAGCCCTCTTAGCCAAAGGCGACATGGAGACATGAAGTAGACTGGGCACACACTGCTGCCTACAAATAGTCTGAAACCAGGCCTTCCTGAGGGAAGAAAAATGACTGCCTTTCACAGAAGCTAATTCACTTTTTAGGTACTGCATGTTCATATAAAATTTGCAGTAAGATCCATAACAGAGGCTCCATGACAAAATTTGCAAAAAGATCCATGACAACGATGTGATTATAATACATAAAAATAACTATCAATAGTAGCAAATCAGAGAGAAAAGAATGAGACCATTCTCTTGAGTTCATCTGCTTGAACCTGATAACTCTTCATTTTGTTTTTTCCTCGTTGCTAAGTGCTAAGAAAAACCACAGCCCTTCCTTCTAAATTACACCAGAGAAATCAAAGGTAACACTCTTCCATCTTTTCAGTGTGTGATTAAACATGTCAGGCTGTTTCCCTTCTGCCAATTAACACTCCCGCAGCTTGGGAACCGCTCCCCACTCCCTCCCCAGGATGCATACAGGTGTTTAATAGCGCACAAATACAGACGCTTTGTGGTTCCCTTCCGGCCTTGTCTGTGTGATGCTTGGTCACCCAAACTGTACTGAAGTTGGTAACAACCACCCCCGAACTAAATACAGCATTTAATTTACCTGGTCTTTGAACGAAGTACATCTTTCCAAACCCTGTCAGAAAACACGTTTGTACATAAACCCAGTATGGTTTTTAAACAGAGCCGTGGGCAGAGCGAACAGCCAGACCGCTCCAGCTGTCGGGGGCGACACAGCCAGGCTCACACCAGTCTTCAGCCCAATAATCCTGCTGGATTAAGCTCTGCCCGAGGCTGGTGTGCAGGGTTCCCTGCAAGGGCCTTCGATGTCCTCGCGGACTCCGGCCAGGATACATCTCTACCAAGCTGCTGGCAAGGGCATTACAGTAACTGCGTCTGATCTCCTAAACGCTTTCCGGAGCTCTCACCCGGGGCTCTCCGTCGGCTCCGACGGATGATTTCATCAGGACACAGCCCGAGGCGTCCTGGGACAGCCCTCCAGGTCTCCGAGGAACCGCTTCGTTCATCAGCTCCCTAACACAAAGGAGCGAGGGGCTCTCCGCTGCCTCACCCCACCCCGGCCTTCTCCCTGCTCCAGCTACCGGCGTGCCCAAGGCAGGGCTGCCGGTTTCCCGGCATGGATGGTGACGGCGGCAGCACCAACCCGCGCCGCTCTAGGCCCCTCCCCACCGCGTGCGGGAACGCGCTCAGGGGCGCTCCGGGTCCCTCCCGGAGCGGAACGAGGAGGGCGAGGCAGCTCCACGCGGCCCCGTCCCTATCGCTACCCCCGCCCCTGCAGCGACGCTGCCACCGGCGCCACGCGCCCCCGGGCCCTTCCCTGCCCGCGCCCGCCCCGCCCATTGGCTGCCGCCTCAGCCCCGCCCCTCGCCTCCTTCCTCCATAGGACGGACGCCGCTGCTCACTCGCGCCTCTCCCTCGGCCTCGCGCTGTGATTGGCTAGCTATTCCCCTTCCCTCCCGCCCCGGTC
>VZTI01002485.1:2356587-2374531 GCA_013397865.1 Struthidea cinerea | reverse complement strand
GGGCGCCGGGGCGGGCGGGGGGCGCGGCGGCGGGGCCCCGGAAGGCACCGAGATGTGGCTGTGAGGGATGTCGGTAGAACCCAGGTGGTTTGTGTCGCCGGCCCTCGCCTGGGGAGAAAGGGCAGCGCCCGGGGGCTGCTCGCACTGGTGCCGGCATGTGAAATGACTGGCCCTCGAGTCACGGCTGTGACTTTACTGCAAGGCTTTTGGTGGTGGCAGAGCTTTGAACTTAAACCTCGCTATACTGCACTAGGTCTGTGCTTTGGAAGAAAAGGTTTTCGCAGTCCTTCACCACTGTTTTGTTGTTGTAGGTGCGATGCATTGTGCTGTGGGTACAAGTAGCGTTGTGCAGGGACTTCTCTCTAGAGCAGAGTTGGAGGTTGATGCAGCACTTCCCGTCTGCCTGTATTAACACCCTGTGATGCAATTGTGTATTTGTGCTTGCAGACGCCAGTTGTTTCTCTGCAAAACACCGATGTTTTGTGTTACAGCGTGAAGAACTTAATGGTTCTCAGGAAGTTAGCCTCAGCAGAAGGCAATAAGTTGTGTTTCCTTGAACACCTCAAGCTGCTTGAGAAAAGCCTTCCTCTGTCATCATCTCTCCTGTTGCTTCTGTTTTTCAGTCCTCTGCTGTCCCTTCTATTTTCTCAGTGTAGGCTTGTGCACTTGTTCACTGTGTGAACTAGATTGAGAACTGATGCAGGGTAAAACAAAACTTTTTTTTCCTGAGTTATCATTAACTTAGGATGCTTACTGTATTTCTTTAACTGGATGGATGCTCACAGTCTTGCCCTGGCTCTTGGGAGGTATAGCACAGTACTGGGAGTGAACAAATGGAGGGGGGTACCTTCATTTGGTAACAGTGCCGGCTTGTACTGGTTTGGGGAGCCATGGCATTGGTAGTCTTGCCTTGCAAAGACCAAATACTGCTGGCTATAAAACCTTACACGTAAATCTTTGTAATAAGAGTAAGCATGATGATCGTGAGTGTTCTTCTGTGAGTGTTTTTTTCCCACCCTGTGCTTTCTAAAGAAGAAGGTCTGAATACAGTTATATTCTTCTACTCCAGGAGAACAGAAAGTGCAGTAGGGAAGCACTTCCTCAAGGATTTTGTTCATCTGGGTATCTGGAAAACATGGGTGATGCAGCATGTGAATGAGAAAAACCATAGATGTCAAACTGAGGAAGCTTAAAAACCTTGCTGGTGTACGACACGTTCCGTTCACTTAGTAGCTTCCATGTGATACTATGCTGAGATATGTTTTGGAGACCTGAGGCATTTGAGATAACTATTTCTAAAGCAGGTGAGGGTTCACTGAAGAAGTGGTCATGAGAAATTTTACCAAAAAGCCAAAGCGTAGCAGCTTGTCAGAGGATCGAAGAAGAGTGTAGGAAAGTTTGATATCTTTCTGGCAGCTGCTTGCTGGTCAAACAGAGATTTATAATTAGGAATATTGCATTCTTTTCTCCATAATTTTATGTGGGCTAACTTTTGAAGTGAGGATCTGAATGTTAGAACTGGAGTGGAAGAAGCAACTGTTTAGGGGAACTAATCATGTCTAGCTTTCTCAAGTAGCATCAGTGGTGGTAAGCTGCCGGAAGATGTGTTTGCTGATGTATCACAGATTTGGCTACTTGATTGGGCTTTCGCCTTTTCAGTTTTGGGTTTTGGGCCTTTATACAGAAGAAGGGAAACATGTGAATGCTTACTTTGGGTTGAGTATATTTGTTTGGGTATGTATATGCTATGTACATACCACATACAGCACTTGGGAATCTGCAACTGTAATCAAGTACCAAAAAGGAGGCAGCTTACACAAAAGAATGCAATTGTTACTTAGTAGAAAAAAAAAACAAAACAGAAAAGTAAGGATGAGGAAAAGAACTTTTTCGAGAAAGCCTTTCATGGGGTTTGTGTGAGAAATAAGAGGCAAAAAGAGATCTAGCTAAAATGATGGGAACAGGAGGGGCAAAGAAAACCATTGGTTTAAAGAAATGTTGCAGTCATTGACAGTTTATCTGGAAAACCACGGAGCTTCTGAGGGGAGAGCTTAGAGACAGGGTAATATATTACCATGCCCTCCAGTAGGGCTTGATAGTGCAGGAAAACTTTACCCATTTTTAACGATGTGAAAAAAAAGGAGTCCTCTTCTACCTAGGACGTTTCTGCTCAGGTTACCTGTGTAAGTTTTGAGGTTTTTAAATTTTTGATTTGTTTGTTCATGTTGTTTTGGGAGTTTTTATCCTAAAAAACCTAAAGCTTAGATTCAAAGGTTTCCTTATCAAAGGCTCCCTCCACTAGGAGTGGTATTTGACATAGAATGGGTTCTTTACTGTTACTCCAGTATGAGCAGAAGAGGGTGAAATTGTTCGCCTTAATTTTCAAAGAGGTTCTATTTGTCTCCTTCTGAACTGCTAAACGTCTTTTTGGTAAGAGGAGAAGGAAACTTGCTGCCTACTAAAACTGTGCAGTAACTGACTTTGGCTACTTTGGAGATTAATGGAATATCATCAATGACTAGGAAAGTGACCATTTGAAGTTAAGGTTCCAGCATATTAAAAAACATTTTTCTGAAATACTAAGATAAATAACATCTCTTGCCTTTCCTGAGATGTCTTGTTTTCAGATTACTTGGGTCCTGCTTGAAGTTAATTTGTTTAGAGATTTCTTATTCACTGAATTTCAATCTCATTATGAACACCTTAATTAAAAGAGGTTGAAGAACCATATAGCAATTAAAAATTGTGGAATGTTAGAGAAAAGTGACTTTTTTCTGACTGTGTACAGTTGAGGGAGTTCATGGTTAGAAAGAATAGTAATTTATGGATGGACTTAAAATTGATTGAGAGCTCTGGTGTAATACTGCACTATGTAAGATAAAAGCCTGACATCTCAAAGGGTATTGTCATGATGTGAGGAATTGAACATAGATAGGAGAAAGAGAGCAAATCTTAGTAAAAGAGATGTGAAGTTACCGCTTCAAGTTGTGCATGATTCTGCTTTTTATGCCCTTCTGTTCTTTTGGGGAGAGTGTTGAGTTCAATAGAAAAATGGTGTTTAGGAGCTACCAGGACACTTGTGGGAATAATAGATGTGGGGAAATTGCTTTTTCTTTCTGCAATGCAATTTTAAGCTGGAATGTATTTCTCCATTGGAGTCTTTTGCAAATGACTAATGGTTTTCCAATGCTGCATCTAGAAAGATTTTTCTTGCTTAAAATAGGGAGATTGGAACATCTTTAATGGGAGGAGATGCCCTTATTTTCCAAGATAATTTATTGGAATCTACCTATTATTGTGAACAAATTCTTAGTAATGTGATTTTTTTTTTTACTCCTTAATTGAGCTTCTCACATTAGAATGGTTCTGTTATGCTTGTAGAACTTATAGAAGAAATGGTCTCAAACTAAAAAAAAAAAAAAAATAAAAATTGGAATATAGGTTTTAGATATCAAGTTCTTAATTTCTGTTGTGTGCAGTATCTCCAGGTCAGCTAGATAGAAGGTGGAATTATATAAACAAGTTTTAATTTCCCTGGTGTTTCTAGAAGGTTTTCAAATGGCATCCTGTAGCAACTTCCAGATAGCTTATTGCATACATGCCTTTGTAAACAAGGTCTTGTGCTACATCCTCAGGAAGACAAGGAATAGTTTGGTTGAAATGAGTGGGAGTACTGTGGGATTTGCATTCCTTTAAAACTGTCACAAGTCCTGAATTCTAACAACTATTAAAATGGCCAGCATAGGTATTTCTTTCCTGGAAACTTTGGTGTGTACATGCAGAAAACAGCTTGTGTAGTCCTGTGATTTGTGCTTGCTCTTCTTAAATAAAGCAGTCAAACTGCTTCTAGGTTCATCTCGTGGGATGCTTCAGGATGCAGGGGAACAATAGCTTCATCTTGCGTTTTTAGATGCTTTTGCTGGAATTCAGGTTAGTGTAACTACTTTTGGAGAGCACACTTAAGATGACTGCAGCAGATACTGCAAGTTTTTATTGCTACAAGTGATTTAGTGGTAGCAGTGATGTCAATCTTGTTTCAGATGAAACTTAGGATAAGATAAATATGCTAAATAACTACCCTATCCACTGGTATAAAAGGGAGTTGGAGTACAGAATTGTGAGGTGTTTTTCACATGTGTTTGCAAATTTAAAATTCAGATATTTCTGATGGGAAAAAAATTATCCTGAGAATCTAAATCTCAATAACTTCTTCATGAAGAAGTGGTTGTTCCCCCTTAGTCAGCATTTAGGAGACTGCATCTTGCAAATGGTGTCCTGTTTTGAGCTTCCCAGAAAGAATCTGACATAACCGCATCAATCTGTGAATCCAGTGGAGGGTCCCCAGGAAATGAAGAGGCTGCTAGAGCTGGGTTTGCTCAACCTTAGGAGAGAGAAGCTTAACTAGCTGGCTGCAGGATGTAGAGAAAATGAGGCCAGACTCTTGGAAGTGTGTGGCAATAGTATGGAAGGCAACACATGTAATTTGGAAGAATGGGAAATTCTGATTGCACATAAGGAAAATAATTTTTCCCACGAGGTTGGTAAAATACTGGAAGAAGTTGCCCAGAGAGGTTGTGGAATCTCCATCCATGGAGGAGTTTGAGAAGTTCAAGACTGTTGGATGTGGCCCTTGGCAGCCTGTTGTAATTAGCCCTGCTTTGACTTGGGGCTTGGGCACGATGACCACTGGACATTCCTTCCAGCCTTGGTTATTCCGTGGTTACAGGATTGCAGGAGAGTTTGTCCAGGTTTAGACTTTAGCATTTAATCCCCGAGCCCCTGTAAAAATGTGTGCCTTAGGGCTCATAGCAGGTACTCTGAGGCTTACATCAGACCTGAGGAAAGAAATTACTACTTTCTGACTCTTGCTTGGTTTTACGATTGACTGTATTTATTGTGTCAGTAACGTAAAACTCAAGTGAGAAGAAAGTTGTCTGATCTAGAAAAGACTGCAACCTTGTTCAGATATTTTAATTGACAAAACTCTTTTATTTTTGAAAAAGTGTACGTGTGCACAATGATATTTTTCTAATACCAAATTCAGTTATAAAAGGCTGTAAGCCTTTGTGAAAGGAGTAGCTACTCAACATTTTCCCTGGCTAAGCGAATATTTGAGGCCATCTTATTAAATTAGTAGGTGTAGTGCCAGTGTTGTACTTGTTGAGAATTTGTGTGTCTGTGCCGGTATGAAAACAAATGCCCATGGTAGCTGCTGATGTGAAGGGCTTCTCTTAGATTGGAATATGTGCTACTGAGAAATTAGTTTGCGTGACGTGTTAAAATATATCGATTATATTTGTACAGCCATTTCAAATTTAGCTGGTGATAAACCTTAAATGCTCTAAGAAATTGTTATAAATGTATACAAGTTAATTTTTTTTTATATCTACTTAAGTGATATGTCATTGTATTTTTCTGTCTTAATTGTACAACAAAACCAATGTTTTTCTAAATTTCATGTTTTCAGTTTGTTGGGGGAACCAAAGCTTTATCTGAATTATCTATTGACTTCAGTTTCTCTAGATGGAACATAAAACATTGGCCCATCTTCAATGAGGTTTCCATTTTTTTGTTTTGTCATCATTAAGAAATGAATCCTAGAAAAAGAACTGTTTTTAATTCAAAAGTATATTTTTGAAGAATACTTACAGTTGAGAAAGCAGAAGTTGGAAAGTTTAGGAAGTAATGGGGTTTAATGTCTATAAAAATGAGAGCAGATTCTAAAATACGTCAAGAAATTATTTCAGAGATATCTGAGAGCCTGGAGATTGACTTGTTAGGGAAGCACTGCAGACCTGTGCTGTCTTTGGAAGTCTTTATTGTAAATCATATTTAGTGATTAAGCATGCAGTTAGGAAATTCTCTGTCATAATTCTGTATGCCTAAAATGTACTGAACATAATAGATAAAGTTACATGTAAGGTTTAAGGTTTTTAATTTAAGGTAAACTGTCAGAAAAAAAGTATATTCTCAGTAGGATTGAAATTGTCACCTATATGTAGCAAGCAAAAAACCCCAAGTTTAATTGCATCCTTTACTTGCTAACGGAGGTGGGGGGAAACCAAACAACTTTTAAACATTATGAAGATTTACACTATTTTTGTAGATGCGGTAAGTGCATCTTAAACAAGGGCTGTCAAATTTGTTGTAACTAGTTGAAAATAAAAATATTTGATAATACCTGTCAAGAAGAACAAATCTTTAATGAGGAATATACTCTTAAAGTCTGTTTTATAAAACAAGTTTATCTCCTGTGGTGGTTTTTTAAAAGCTTAAAATGTAATTCAAACCAGTTTAATTCTAATTTTGGTGGTAAATACATGGTCTTTTTACCCATGCAACAGTCTGAGATTTGAAGTCTAAGCAAAGCAGTGCAAGGAAAAGGGCTAGAGGTGACAGTAAAATTGCCACAGAACACATAACAGCTTAGAGCAGCTGCCGTCATGGAATTCTCACTGCCATGGTTTCTGTAGTGCTGATTTCCTCAATCCTTTGTAATAAACGTGACCACTTTTGCATACGGAGGCACACTCATGGATGCGGTCTTTCACGCTGTGTTTCTAAAAATAGAAGCTGCAAACCTGTTAGTAAAATTTCTGCAGTATATGTGGTATGTGGCAATGAGAAGCTACTAAATTTTAATAAGAATTTAGCAAAGTTGTGTTTCAGCATAAATAATCTTTTTAAAGTGTTTACATGAAGTCTCCCAGGCTCATCTTAATTTGTTCTTCCTGTCAGCATGAAATGAAATGGCCTCTTTAATACAGAGTGCTGGACCTTTCCTGGGGTAGCAGCAATAAGCAGTTACCATGTACTTCTCTCATACTGTGTGCAGTGTGTATTGCACTCGTAGCATCTTCTCTCCCTAAAATACATGCCTGCCACGCAAGGTGTGTACCCAGAGCCCTGTGGTAAATCCTGTGCTTGTCTACAGTAGCATCTGCAAATGTTCCCATCCCAAAAGCGCATGGCTTTTGTCTTCTCACTCAAAAAAGATACAGAGAGCATCCAAAGAAGGGCTACAAAGATGGTGAAAGGTTCTAGAAGGGAAGCTCTATGAAGAGTGACTGAGGTCTCTTGGTCTGTTCAGCCTGGAGAAGAGGAGGCTGAGGGCACACCTCGTTGCAGTTACAACATCCTCATGAGAGGAAGAGGAGGAGCAGGCACTGCTCTCTTCAATCTGGTGACCAGCGACAGGACCTGAGGGAATAGTATGAAGCTGTTCTGGGGCAGGTTTAGGTTGGATATTAGAAAAAGGCTCTTCACCCAGAGGGTGGTCGGGCACTGGAAGAGGCTTCCCAGGGAAGTGCTCACAGCACCAAGCCTGACAGAGTTCAAGAAGCTCTTGGACAACTCCCTCAAATACATGGTGTGACTCTTGGGATTGTGCTGTGCAGGGCCAGGAGTTGGACTTGATGATCCTTGTGGGTCCAACTCAGTACATTCTGTGATTATCACACTCTGATGTGTTCTGCTTAGACCAGTGGAGTCCTTTCTAGCAGTAGCTATGTGATGCTGCTGCTGCTGCTGCTCAGTAACTGCTACAGTACTGTTTAATGTGATTTGTTTCCCCAAGAGTTTGGCCCCACACAGGTATTACCTGTGGCTGATTCTTTGCTGCCTTCTGTAACCAGCGGAGCTGTGCTCTCTGATTCTCCTGCAGATGAGTTCCTTAATATGACGGTACTCTTCTGCGTACATATACTCTGCACAGTACAGGAAAGAGAGATGTAGGTGAGCATGCATATGGTTTTTTGAACCACGTGTTTAAGTGAACTCTGACTTTTCTTTGTACTTGGATGTGCTGTATATTCTACTTCAAAGGTCATAGCTCGCTTTATGATCATAAGGCTTGTTGAAATCATAAAAGTCTTAATCTTCCACACCTTTTTTCTCCTCCCATGGAAAGGAGATGAAGCACTGAACTGTAGCCATCTTCTTTCTTGGTCTCTGGAACTAAAATTGCTGCTCTTTTGCAGCAGCTTTGGAGCTTGAAGCATGTAAGCCTTCATTTGAAGGCTAATGTGTGGATTTAGAAGGCATTCTTAGAAAAACAAATAGGCTTGTATTTAATGTGACTACAAATGTCTCTTCTGTAGTCAGCTCTAGAGGTTTTTTTAATGGTCATATGCTTCATGAAGAGTTTGTGGAATTGCATTCAGTCTTTAATTTTTTGATTCAGCTAGGATAACACAAGCTTCTCAGCTGATGTGGTAGCTGACGTGAATATAAGCATGTAATAAGCAATATAAGCACATTGGTGGAAGAACACTGAGAGGTGAAATTGATTGGAGTATGGGTTGAATCAATACAGGTATTCCTAAAACAGCCTTTCTTAGTGAAATGTTGGGTTCAACCATATGGAATAACTTGTTTAGTTTTAGTGTTTGTTACAAGCACAGGCACCTCCAAAGACCTGGAATAATTTGGTATGTTTTTATTCTGATTAAATTTGCATATAGATTTGGGTCTCTCAGTTGTTTTTTTTCCTAACTACTTTTTGGTATTTGGTAACCTCAGATCCTTTCTCTTAGGATGTAGCCTTTCATCTCTTCAGCTGAACTTCCAGTTACCTGGGAAAGACATTAGAAGTTTTGATGGGATCTCTAGTTATTCAATCCTAGGTATTTTGCAAAGTAGTCATTACCAGTTTTCTGTCTGCTTATCCAGAAATCAGCTGCTAGTAGACAGGCCCAGGTGGCAGGTATGTAGTGTGCCTGCTCTTGAACAGCTGCTGTTCACAGCCTGATCTGACAATGTGAGGATGCAAAACTTCAACTTGTAATTCATCAAGCTGTGAAACGGTGGTGGTCAGAGCTTTGGTGCGTGGTCTTTCTTGTATGTGGATGCAATAAAATTCTATAGGTTTGGGTGCTGGAGCCATAGTGATACAGTTAAGCAATCCTGAGAGTAATAGAGAAGAGGCGGCTTTCATGGTTTTTCCTTTGCGGTGTTGGCTCACTGATTCTGCGATTGTCATGGTGCTGCTGCCCCTCCTCTCTCTCCAAAAGCTGCTGGCTCTTGTTTGCTGAGCTCTATCGAATGACTTTGTGGAGCAGAACTGTAAAGGCTATTACAGTCTAATGAATAACCTTCTGCAAATGATTATATTTTCAACATGGATAGGTTCAGTGTTGAGGGGATGCTGTGCTGATAATCACATTTAGCTGCTTTAGTTGTGCAAGCTGGAGGCTGGTGCGGATGGCTCAAAGTGGGAGTGAGCGGGGCAGGGGCAGTTTCTTTGGTTGGCATCGTTCATGAAGAAAACAGTGTATGAACCTTTGGCCTGCATTAAAGCCTTAAATTGCCAGCACTTGAGCTGCAATGTGGTAAGTGTGTGTACCTACACTTGTTCCAAAGCCACAGTAATTTTCTAACTCAAGCCACCACTGTATGCAGTATGTTTTTAAAATAATACTTCAGTATTAAACCTGGCCTCAAAGCACTGCAAGTTAGTTACCTGCATGTGGCTTTAAGTGCTGGGACTAAAAGAGAAGTTCCTACTGTGTCTTTGCTATTTTGTTTCCACACTTAGACCTATTCTAAAGTCCCCTCGACTATGCTGGCCAAATCAAAGCCTTGCTTTGCTTAGAACTGTGTCAGCAGAAGGGAAGAGGTAGAAATGACTGTCAGGAGGGAAGGTGCTGTTGGGTTTATACTTGGTGACTGCATAGCTATAGCATAATTGTATCCCTAATAGCAGACCCTTGCTTCTGAGAAATTGCTTTCACGATATTAATGACAGACTTGAAATACAGACTTGCTCCAGTACCTGAGATGAGCAGGTATCACTTTCCAAATAATGCAGTGTCTGGTGCAGCCAGCAAGTATGTGTGCCTTTATTGATTCATCAGCTGTTGTAGAGGTTTGTACAATTCTACCTTACTTTCTCATATGGTAATATGAGTGACATAGGTGAATAATTGGTTTTATTGTGTATGCTGGCTCACACCCCTCAGGAATTATTTGCCATTGTCTTTTTTTGACGAGTTTAGGTTCAATCTCTTTCCTAGGTGTTGAGATTTCTTTGATTAGTACATTTTAAGAAATACATTCTTATTTTTATATATATTTGATGCTACACAAAGGGGATTTATATCTTGGAGAGTGTTCTTTCATATGTAGCCATTCTATTATAGTGCAGCCACTCTATAACTTTTAGCAATGCAGACAGCAGTTTGCATCTAATGGCTAGGTTTCTGTGTTTCCATTCATTGACCTATGAGATCTGATCTTTAATGTAAGTATTCGAAAAAATAGTCTAGTTAAAACCATGATTTTTTTCTCAGTGTTAATGTTGGGTGAGCACTTGCCTTGTAGCTGGGAAGCTTTTCTGTAATAGTCACAAATATTGCATATTCCAGTAACTGTAGTTGAGATAGACCTGCTGTATATATTAGGCAGCTAGCAAATATCTTACCTGCAGATGATATGTAAGTAGCAAGATGACTTTTAGTGTGGATTTTATGCAGAAAGCTTTGCTTTGTTCTGTGTGCTGACATATATGCCATGTTGAGACTCTATACAATGACTTTTTTGTCTCTGGTGTCATGTCCGCCTCATGGATGAGTACAGTGTTTATGTCAGCATCTTTAGGCTAACAGCGACAGAGACACCCATGGATTATGATTGTTTTGTTACACTAATATAGGCTTCCAAGTCTAAGAATATATTGTTTAGGTCAATAAAACTATTACTTTCTATTTTGTTTTTCTCTGTAGTAATCCTGGGAAACATCACTATTCTGTTATTTGTGTCCTCTTGGTGAAGGCACTTTTTTCATTTTGGTTTGCCCAGATGTAAGCAATGCTCTGTATGTAGCTTTGCAAGCTAAATAATTTTAATGAGACATTAGATTAAACTACCCTAGATTGGTAACTGTGACTTGGGTTATATCAGCAATATGGCAACTTCTATATGGAGGCTGGCAGTGTTTATCAGTAATGGCTGAACTTAGCTGGAAGCACTTTGTGCTGAGTGGGGGGGGGGGATGCAGAGCCTATAACTGACCAGAGGGCTGGGGACTGCTCTGAAATGTCTACCTGCCTTTTCTTGAATTAATACCTCAACTGCCTCTCTTTGAATTTT
Organism: Struthidea cinerea; assembly: GCA_013397865.1. Lineage (NCBI taxonomy): Eukaryota > Metazoa > Chordata > Aves > Passeriformes > Corcoracidae > Struthidea > Struthidea cinerea. The sequence goes on along the minus strand of VZTI01002485.1, from coordinate 2,363,443 downwards.
TACTATAGATAAATCATATTGTGCACAATGGAGGATTGTACAAAAGGCCTTTCAATGAAGCTTTTGAAGAAACACCAATGTTGGTTGCTGTGCTGACCTATGTAGGCTATGGTGTTCTCACTCTATTTGGATATCTGCGAGATTTCATGCGGCAGTGGAAGATTGAGAAGTGTCAAAATGCAACAGAAAGAGAAGAACAGAAGGTAACCACTGGGAAATAATGTTCAGGGGGAAATGATGTGTCTGAGGCTTGAGTGTTTCTTTGGGGAGAAGTGGTGTTCAGAGTTTTCTGCTGTTTTCCTTGTCTTCTGGATGCCCCAAATACTATACAAGTACTGCTGTCTGGTTAAAAAAATAATGTTTCTTTTGAGTCATTTTTCCTCGGAGTAATTTCCTCATCTGTCTCACTGCAAAGCTGCATCGACAGTTATATCAACCTACTGAAAGATCCCCCAGCTGCAGAAACAAGGGTTTGGGGAAGATAGACTGCATGTGCCAGCATCAGTACCAAAAGAAAGGCTCTGGTTTGAGTTTGACACCAGTGGGAGGCTTTCTGATGCTGATCTGGTGGCTGAGTTTTGATTTAGAAATGTTATTAATTCTCTTTACCTGAAGTAGTTGCAAAGAGAAGCTTGTGGGTCAGATCCAGAGCACAAGCTATATGACTTTAAATTCATTTGGAGTCCAGAACGCACGCAGGTTAGCTGGTGAGTAATTTTAGGTACTGACTCCTGGCTCACTGATAGTGATTAGAAAGAATTAATTCATGTTAAGACCTATTCACAAAAGCTTCTGTTACCAGGTGAAAGGTCTTGCCTGCTTCAGCAGTTAGCCTGAAATGGATAATTCTGATTTTCAGTACTTGTAAATTATTTTTAGAGATCTTTATTCCCCACAGGCATTAATTGTTGTTAAGAAAGCTACTGCTGAAACTTGAAGTTCACAAGCTATTTTCTTGCTGACTTAATGTGAGCCCTCTAGAAGAGTGTGACTACCAGTGAGCTTTCTCCAAAGATCTTACTTACTCTTGCTGATTTGGGTTCTGTTTTTCTCAACTGCTTTGGAGAGCCAATCTGTCTTATAAAATGCTAAGGGAATTCCTTTTCCAGTTGCTGGTTTCTGGTTCTCTGTGCAGCCACAAAAACAGTTGGCTAGCAGAAAATAGGAGGGTGCAGAAGGGACATCTCAGTAAGTCAAATAATCAAGGGAGGGCTCCTTTGGAGCCTTTTTTTGGAGACAGCACTGGAGTAAAGTGCATGTATTTTTGCAGTAGATTAGCTAAGGACCAGTGCCTAAAATTACCTCATGGTAGCTTCCTTCTGTGAACATTGTGAGGTAGAATTAAGCAGATTCGTAGTAGGGCACTGAATTCCAAAACAAACATTCTTACAGGAGTTTAATGAGTAAGAGGCATTTCATATTGGTTTAAAGTACAGGAGTTTAAATTTACACTATTGCCAAAACTGACTTCTGGAATATGAAAGTAAAAATCTTGGATCCCTCTTAACAGTTAAAATATCTAATTGAAGAATGCTGGTTAAATCTCAACTTGAAACTTGATGTGTTCTTTAATGTCTTTTGAGCTACTTTGGTTTATGACACTTGAGAACATGGCACCCTTCTATTTTTCTGTGTATAAAGTACAGTGGAGAACAGTCAAAACAGTTGCAGAAATCTACCAAGACGTTAGAATAAAAGTTTAAATATTGGTATATATTCATGGTGTTGAGGATTCTAAAGGAGTAACTGAAGTGTTGGTGCAGTTACTCTCTATACTGTAATGGTTACATTTCTGTTGCACAGTTGTTGTGAAACGCTTGTCCTGTTATCAGTGTATAAGAACTGCTTACAGCAGTCCTTTTCTGTGGGAGCAGTCATGGCTCTTACATGAGTGAGTGTACAGAAAGGGGGCAGTAGGTCTAATTCAGTAACACATTATTGATATTAGGCTCTCAGTAAAGATTGTCATAGAGGACCTTGAAGCACAGAGGTTGTTAGCAACAGATTATCCTAGTCCTAAAAGAAATGTAGCCTTGAATTTTTTTATAAATTAACTCAGCATTGCATCTTACCTCTTACCCTGAAAGACATTTGCTTAACAAGTATGCCTTCTGGACAGATGAATTGAAACTCTTTCAATTTCTGTGTTGGTTATGGCTTCCACGAAGAGATGCACGTATTCTGGTTTTGTTTGTACATAGGATATCTGTGGATGGAGCTAATACAAAGTGCCAGTGAATATTGTGTAAGAATGAAAAATAGGAAATCCTGTTTAAAGAAGTTTTGGTGTTGGAGAAATCTCAGCCTAGTGTACTTCCCCAAATCATGTTTCTAGCACTTAGATTGTAATAGCTGTTTCTGATATCAGAAAAATAGAAAAGTGATCATGTGAGGTCTAGAACATGCAGTACTTATCCTCACCCTTTCCTGTTTTAAGCTTTGTTTGCCAGCAAATGAATTGATGAGAGCACGTTGCAGCATGTCTAGTGTGGGAGCCAGAGGTTATTTTGGTGCAGGAGGTGGAGGGGGAGGTGTGTGCTCAATTACTTGTTTTGAAATTATTTTCTCAAATATTTGAATCTGTCTGCTGGATGACAGCCCAATCACCTTTTGGTAAGGGAGTACAGATACTAGGGTGCAGAAAAGGCTCAAGACTCACCTTTTTTATTATTACTAATACATCAAATCAGAGGAGCCCTGTGATTACACTGGGGTACTTTCTGGCAGATTTGTGACCTCTGTGTGGAAAGTAACATTTTTATTATTGAAATTCTAAAGAGCCAACTAGGTTATGATGATTTTCTTAAGTATCAAGCAAAAGGATTAGCCTTACCTTTTTGAAATAGTTCATAATTGCTTAGGTGAAAAATTACAAAATTAAGTAGTGTGAGGAAGTATTTTGTAAAGGGCTGAATGAACCTGTTCTGAAAAGCACGGAATTGAAGTATGTGGGTTTTCTGTGGTGTGTTTCTGAAGGTGATTACATTTAAAAGCATAACGTAAACTTGAGTTCAAAATGTAGTATTAAAAACAAACACAAGAAAAAGACTCAGTTTTTCTGTGTTAGGGAGGGCAGTTTGTTTCAGTAGAGCAAATCCTTCCTTAAATTGTCACTTAGTAGTCATAATCTTACTCTGCATCATAACTAGAAGACTGCAAGTGACCAAACGAGTTTAAAGAGCAGAGCAGGATTTTGAACAGGTTTGAATTACAACTGTCTCTGATGGCAGGTAAATTCCTTGGAATTTATTAGAGCCATGCATTGATATGAATGATTCCAGGAAAACCTAATATTCACTCACTGTTGAAACACAAAGGGGTGAAAAGGGACAGACTTTGCTAGTACTGATTTCCAGGAAATAGTTTCATGAGTTTTGGCTTTGTTTGAAATACATCCAGCTGAGCTTTTCCTGGAAACCAGTGTTGTGTAGCACATCCTCTCTGAAGCATTACCGGTCTGTTTCAGGCATGGGTAAACAGCAAGATGAATATTTCTCAATTACTCTGGAATCAATTTATGCGTACCCAATTTAATGTGCTGTCTGGTCATACAATGTAGTTAAATCTGCAAAATCCTTACAGGATTTTATAGGCAGGATGAAAATCCCTTTTACCTTTCCTCCAGTTTGATTTGCCTGTTGATTACCTTACATGTTTTGTGTGTGGGAGTGACTGTGCAAATGGGGCTGGTAACTCTCTAATATACTGCTTCATGCTCTGCAGTTTGCCCAGTCAGAACGTGTTTCTAGCATCTGGGGTTTTCAAACACACGTTCACGGGAGTCCAGCTGTAGGAATATTTCAGGGGCAGTAAACTGGAGTCTTTTGTTCGATGTCGTCTTAGCATCTGTGTAGCTCATCAGAGGCCTCCTGATGGTACAAAGGCTACCCACAGTTATTGCTCCACTTTTTCTTGACTCACGTAACAATGAGGTGAAACTGGTCTTTCTGCTTCCTTTTAGAAGCCTGAAATTTGTTGCAATTGTCTGCTTGATTTCTGTTCAGAGTCAGTTACGTATTACCAGGGAGCACATTATGTGAATTGGAGATAAGCCCTGCTGGTGCTTATGGCACCATTTGTTAGCTTAGGTGCAATGCTGTGAAAACTTGGCTGTAAAAGTCGCATAATCACTGCATTTGCATGTCCCTTTGCCCTGAGCTAAAGGCTACAATGCTCTCATTATGACCTTCACTTGTTGTAATATTAATTTACAGTATGATGAAATAATGGATTCCCAGATAACCTATGTTAAGGTGTTGCACCCCAAGGGAGAATTTTATTCTTCCCTTGATTGGCTGTGCTTTTCATTGAAGTTGTTATGCTTTTCAGGCTTCTGGGAGACCACTAGTACTTCAGTGTCTTCATTAGGCATCCCCTCACTAATAGGGGATGTGTTCTAGGCTTAAATTGACAGGAATAAAGCTGTTTAGGATTTTTTTGTCTCCATAAATGAAAGAACATGCTGCTTTTGCTCTTTTGGAACCAGTGTAACTTTCACAGTTGTTTCACTCTGCTTACTCAGAAGATTGCTCAAAGAATCAACTCCTAGAATATTTTTCCTTTGAATGAAACTGTTTCATCTCAGACTGATATTCGTTGGGACTCTTACAGCTAGAAGAGTGTTGGATCTGAAATAAGATGAGAATGTGATGGAAAAATAACGAGCTCTGAAGGCCATTTAAAGGTGATAGTGGTTGCTCCCAGCTCTAGGGCACTGTTGCAGCAGAGTACTGTGGCTGCATGTGTCAAAAAATTTGAAATCATGGAATATACTGAGTTGGAAGGCACCCACAAGGACACTGAAGTCCAGCTCTTAGGCCTGCACAGGACATCCCGAAGAGTCACACCATGTGCCTGAGAGCATTCTTCAAACTTCTCGATCTCTGTCAGGCTTGGTGCTGTGACCACTTCCCCTTGGGAGTCTCTTCCATTGCCCTCTGGGTGAACACCTGTCCTGGTTTGGACAAATTTGGAGGAAAATATATCCTCTGAGAGAAAAACAGGTTACAACCACCCTTCCCCCCACCAGGTTCGGGAAAAAAATTTTCCTCGAAGGAAAGTGAAAGAGATAAAAACTATTTATTTAACAAACACACAGGAAAAGGATAATAATGCTAAATAATGAAACCTCTTGCTGTGGAGAGAAACCTGGGAAGATTTCAGAGTCCTTCTGTAGGTGTGGTCTCTCTCCTCCTCAGAGCTGGGTCGGCAAGGGCGTGGGCCCTCAGGAAAAAATTCTCCTGAGATGTTCTGATGTTGTTGAAACAGTCTAGAAGAGAAAAAAAAAAGAAAAAAACCCCAAAGTCCCAGGAAAACAAAGTTAAACTCTCCATCTCTCTCTCCGGAGAAAAAAAGGAGCCGAAAAGCTGGCTGAAAAGCACCAAGGGTGTTTCCCCCCCTGCTCTTGCTGCCACAGAAGCAGAGGAGTGTGTATCGGTGTCCTTGAAACAACTGCTTTGAAAAGTTCGTTCCGTTTTTTTCTCTCTTCCCTCTCAGGCTCAGTTTAAAGGCACAGAAAAGGCACAAAATTAATTTCTGGGCACAGAGCAATGATAGGGGATACAACATCACGAAGTCACCCCAAGACAACACCCTCTGGGTGAAAAGTATGGATTGAGAGATTTCATCCCTCCCTTCCTCCCTAGGTGTTTATTTTTTTTGGTTCAAAGATCGCAAACATTAAATTAGCATGAGGAATTCAAGTGGGCTTTTTGTTGTACTGTCTTCTCTACTCCTTATCTGGAATGCCACACTGTAGAAGGATGGAGGAGGTAAACAAACAAACCAACCCCCAAACCAACCAGCAGACTATCTGCTCCTGCATGCCAGCTCCAAAAGAGGACTCTCAAACTCCAAAAGTCAGTATCAGTTTATAAAGGCACAATATCCTTACCCTTTCTCTTTATACGTTTTCAGATGCGTGGGTCATGAGAACCTCTCAGTGGGGTTAGGATTACTGAGGAAATAGACAATTCATTTTTGCATTATGCCAGAATAATACTTCCTGCCTGTCCTATTCCAAAGAACTTTCTCATGAGACCTATCTTAGGATGGTTTGTTGGAGGGAGGGGTATGTATATAGATAACAAAGGAGTTGACAGTATGCTGATACGTCAACTTAAAGTCCTTTACTATAATCCTACAACGTGGTACCCCAAAAAACTAAAGCTGGTGTCCCATATTACACTTTAATTCCCTTACCCATAATTTATTCCTTGAATTCTTGACTTTTAAGACACATTTTTTCCTTATCATAATCCATTAGGTTCGAAGAACTTCTCTACTTCACAGTTAAATCCCTTTAAACTTATTTCTAATGCTGGCTTGTAAAATCATGCTTGTGTTACATACACTGGTGGTGCCAGCCTGGTGTGGGTGATTGTCCCGATCTCACCAGTTGAGCTTGTTACTGTTCTGGCTTTCTCATCTTGGGTTTCAAAAGAAAACTCATCTGATGAGTAATCTGGAGTGGGATTGGGTTGTATCAATGCAGGCATACCTGCTTGGGTTTGTATAATGACTCATTTCCAGCCTCCCCCTCCTAGCCAAGAACCTTGGCTAAAATATCAGTTGTTTCCTGGGTCACATTTTTGGTATGCTTGGATAACTATTGCAAAGCTGAACTCTTGTACATAGATGGTTGAGAGGAGTGAAAATACTTAGAAGCATCTCAGTAGATTATAATTAGATTTAACAAGTCTCTCAAGTATTGATCTTCTAATGTGCCAGGGTTTCTTTTTGATCTCACTTCCCCCACCCCTCTACAAATAACGTAGCAGAGGGTTTGAAACAATTAATTGATAATTATTATATATAAAATTATATAAAATATATATTATATATAATATTATATAAA
>VZTI01002485.1:2314688-2356478 GCA_013397865.1 Struthidea cinerea | reverse complement strand
ATATTATATATAATATTATATAAAATATATATTATATATATTATTATATATAAAATTGATAATTGATAATTATTTTGATTTTGTGTCATGAATTGGGACAGGAACATGGAAGAAATAATTGCCCTTCTGTGCATCTTAATGCATAGAAATTTTATTCCCACTGTCTGTCTTTGAGAAAGGACGTGCTTGTGATTCTCTGGAAGAGTGATTGCTAGCTAAATTAGGGTTGTTTTTGAGTAGCTGAAGTGATTAAAATTAATATCTTCGTGCCTTTTTGGCACAGGCAAATCAGAAATGGGTTTAGGTGCAACTGTATCTGCTTTTGGGCTTGGTCTTTCCTGTGCAGCTGCTGGCAGGAGGATGCAGAGGTATGGACCTAAATGTTCCTTTATTCCAAACTGCCAGGACAAAGTTGTTTAATCATTACAATATGAAGGTAATGAAAAAAGTACTCCTCCTGCAGGCAAGCATTGTAAGTAAGAGCTTGTCAGTGCCCGTTTATGTTTTTATTAAAAATCTGCCATAAATGCTCCCAGTTTTGCTTCAGTGGTACAAATGTCTGACACTGTAGTACTTGGTGAGATAGGTACTCTGCCTTTCTCATACTGTCACCAAAAATAAAATTCCTATCACAATGTTTGCATTTTTCTTGTGCAAAACAGGAAGAAATGCTCTGCTGGCTCATAGCTTTGTAATAAATTCTACTTTTTCCTTCTGTAGATGATTTAAAAGGTGCTTCCCCCCCCCCCCCAACAGAAGCAAATGAATTATGTATTCTTATCACTACTAAATGTCAAACTTTCTTTAATTGAATAGTAAAAAGGAAATCTTGTGACTTTGGAGTAAGAAAAAAAAGTTTTTGAGTGATCAGATGTCCTTGCTGCCACAGTTAGTTTGACATTCTTGTGTTATCCATTCAAGGCAGTCACTTAGTTTTCCTGGAAAACATTGGAAGGGAAGCTAAAATTCAGGAAATGCTCATTCATAAAAATCACGTGGGACTTCAGTGTTGATAAGCTGTGCAGAAGAGAGGTGCCATAATGTAGCTTATTAGCTTCTATTCAGAACAAAAAGTTGTGAAAAGTTCTAATGGTAACGTAAAATAATGCTAGTGCTGCTATATTAAATGCATTCCTTGTGCACAGACTAAAATATGGTAGAGCACCTTAGTTTTCAAAGTCTTTGTGTATTCAGTAGAGCAATGTATACTGTTTGGTGCCAAAAAGCCGTTGCAAGTTTCCTTGCTCTGCTTAGCTCTGAAGGCTGACTATACCTCTCCTGCAAAGATTATATGCCCAAGGATTTAATGAAGGGGGTTATTTTATGTTTTGTGTTTTCTTGAGTTTTTTTCATTACACCAGAATGACACGAAAGAATTATTCCTCTTATTCTAATTTTGCTGTTGTATGTATTTTCCTTTTACTTTGAGTGCTTTTGATGTGTTTCAGGACTTTGTCCCATTGTACCAGGACTTTGAAAATTTCTACAATAGAAACCTCTACATGCGCATTCGGGACAGCTGGAACCGTCCCATCTGCAGTGTGCCAGGGGCCAAAGTGGACATGATGGAGAGAGTTTCCTATGACTATAACTGGACATTCACGTGAGTCAAAATTGAAGAAAACACTTGCAAGACCTGCCTTGAAATAACAGGGTCTCTAAGAGCAAGTTGCAGGCTGTGAGGTTAAAGGAGCAGTGAATTATGTTTAGTTTGAGCTTGAATCAATGAATTTTGTTCTTTTGAAATGCATTTAGCCACCAAGGTGATGATTTGTATATAATCTTTTGGCTACTTTACTGTATTAAGATCTTCTGGGCATACACCTGCAATAAAATTTATACCTTTGTGCATGATGACAAGAACTTGGGGTAGATACTTTGGATTGCACTGCTGCTTGTGACTGTGTTGATTTAAAAGAAGTTCTGCCACTTGAAGTAAATGCTGCTGCCTGACCTGAATCTAACATGATTGTTTTGAGTCAGAACTGAAGTAGTCTGTAGAAACAAAATCAGAAATACAATGAAAGGATTTTTACAAATTAGAAATGACATATCACCGGTTTGATGTGAAGAGGTTTGCAGCACAGTACTTGGTGAAACTAGTTATGTCTCTTCTTGGCTTTCAAGGGCAAAAGAATTAAAATAGAATTTTTTTCTGCTAAACTTCTTCCTTATTTTCCTTGTCACATATTGTTAGCACAGAAGTGCCAGATGTGTTTCCTTTCTGTGGTTAGAGGATATCCTGCTTGAGGGGCTGCCAAGTTAATTGATCAAGAGATGTTATTTTGTAATTGAAAGAAAACTTGTATGTTTCTGGGATGGAGGGGGAAACATGTCAGAGCAACAGATGGTTTGGGAAGCCTCAAGCAATTTTATGTATGACAGCAAATTCACCATTAAATGTAAACTCTTCTGGGAATTAATTTGAGACTGTAAGATAGGGAGAGAATCTTTTTCACTGATTTTTGCAGTTTGATGATGAGAGGCAGTACTGAAATAATGTTTGGTTCTATTGAGTATTAACATTTCAGTGTATAGTCTAGGAAAGTGAAATAATAATCTCCTGGTGTAAATATTTTTTTAAATTTGGGACGTCCTAACTTGTGCTGTTTTTAAAACACAGGTACACAGGGAGAGTGATAAAAGACATTATAAATATGGGTTCCTACAACTACCTTGGGTTTGCACAGAGTGCTGGGGCTTGCCAAGAAGCAGCTGCTAAAGTTCTGTCTCAGTATGGATCTGGGGTGTGCAGCACTAGGCAGGAGATGGGTAAGTTGGAGGACGATAGTATGTTCCCTCAATGTGTATTTCAAAGTCTATATCTGATTGCAGGTCTTTGAACCATTAATTGTTCCAGCATTGAACTTTAGTCTAACCAATAAAGAACCTTTTACTTCAGTGAAGACAAATTGACTTCCTGGATTTACATTGCTCAGTAGTTGTCTTACTTATGTTTTCATATATGGGTTTTTTTCAGTGTTCCCTTAGGGGCCTTTAAATAAAACATAGCTTGGTTGGTGGAAATTCTTTTTGTAGAACTTAGCAATCGTGAAAGCTTCTCCTTACTCTGAATTTCCCTTTTTTTTTTATGTGCAGGAAACTTGGACAAGCATGAGGAGCTGGAAGAGCTGGTTGCCAGGTTCCTAGGTGTGGAATCTGCAATGACATATGGAATGGGATTTGCAACCAACTCTATGAACATTCCTGCTTTAGTTGGCAAGGTATGGCTTAAGTCATGGACAAAAACTCACCTAACAAAGATTCTAGTGGTTAAATTTTCTAAAAGAGACTTGTTTGCTTTGGTTTTTCCTCAGTGGCAACCCCTGCAGGTATTCTCTATGGAAACTGTAGGTCACAGTGTGCATCTCTAACCGTTGCAAAAATCTCTTTGGGAAACAGTATCCGTGGGACCAGTAGCAGCCCAGAACTTTCTCTCTGGGAAAAAGCCATGTTAGGTCTTGCTTTCTCAGGCTACTCCTTCGTGTGTGAAATGGTGGCTGATTAATAGACTGATTGGCTGAAGGTATTTTGGTGTTTCTGAGACACTAAGAACTGACTGTGTCAGATACACTGATAAGCTGAATTGCATATTGGTATATAGAGAATTTATTACCTTTGAGTGACAGCTAAAAAATCCTCCCTTCGAAGAAGTAGCAAAGTTGTTTGAGGGAAATAAGGTCAAATAAGTAAAGACTCATGATGTTTACTGTGTGTCTCATAAAACAGTAGACAATTAGTCTGAGTGTCCAGTATCTCCAGCTATGTTTTTTTAGTTATTGGAAAATGAAATAAAAGTGAAATTTTTGTTTGCATCTTCTAATGCAAAATATGTTCTCTTAGCTTCTCCATAGAGTAAAATAGTGCAAGTACTGGAACAGGTTTTTTTTTTCAGTTATTCACTGTCACCCTAATACTACTAGTCTATTGGAATTCTTTGTCCCTGTGTAGTGAATTATTTTCCTTTTATTTAATTTATTTATTTTTTCACTTCCTGATATTACTTTGTAAATCTTCCACTTGCGATATCTACAGATTTTAAATTTGCTGCCTCGTTCTTCCTGGCAACTTTTCTTCCTGGTGATTCTCTGTCTGACTGGCTGCAGTGTCTTCCTGCATGCTATGTTTTTTTTTGTAACAAGGAAGTAGCGCTGTCTACATAATGTGCCTTTTCTTTTGGTCTGTTAAGTTTTAAATATCAAATGCCTTGCATAATAAAAAAACCCAAACATTTTTGAGTCTGGTGTGCTTCAAATCTAGTCTTTCTGGAGTCAAATACTTCTGCAGTGCTATTAATCTGAGCAACTTATGTTACTTCTGACATATCTTTTACCTGCATTTTTTGGCTCTTTGCCTTTCCACATCTCTCCAGTTTTATGTTCAACAGAAAAATGATTCATGATTTCTGTGAGACCTTTCAGATTCAGTATACGCTGTCCAATACATTTAAGTAGATTGCTGGTTGTTGTCAGTACAAATTACTCATTCCTGCAAACTTACTCAATCTTTTTTTCTATGTGGAGCATATCTTCTGTATATCTTCAATACCTTAGGAGAATACCCTTGAGACACATTGCTCAGATCCTGAGTTTTCACCTTTGAACTTCAACGGATTTTACAACCATTGAGAAAATCTGAACAGTAAATTTCAAGGCACGTGACATACCCGTTTTTATACAGCTCACTTGTACATTTACTAAGCCAACTCTTGTCATAAATGGGTACAGCAGTTCCTTGCTGGGTTAGTTTTAACTTAGTTTTTTGTACACTTGAGATAAAGTAGTAAGAAGCTTCTGCCTCATAACAATACAAGTGCCCTTGTACTCAGGTGAATACTCCAAACAGAAAACACACTCTGGTGAAGAAGAGAGTTCTTGTCAAATGAACCATTTTGCAGTTCAGAATGTTCACTAAATGGCTTTTTTTTGGCTGTCTGAAGTTGCTTCTCACTGCACATTTGATTTCTTCATTGTCTGCAAATAAGGACACATAAATCCTGAATTCTGGCACCACCCAGTACAAAATTAATTGTGTGTACACAACCTGTTTGGCAATGCTTTGGTAGTCCTCAGTAAAGCTCAGAGATTCCCATGCTTGATTAACCTCTTGGGCTAATTTTTTTTTTTTTAAGACTGTGTCTTTCTGCATGTCCTACTTAGTTTTCAACTGCAAAGCTGCTTGGAACACAAGATATGTTTGACGTTAATGATATCTAGGTTCCTATATACTATTTAGTTAGCTAAAAACAAGCTACTGAGTGTTGCTCACATATACTGGACCACCTGTTCTTTTTCTGCTGTGTGGAATCCTGTTGCTGCTGAATCCTCTTTTAATAGCAGCAAATACAGTTTGACTATCCTAGATCTATCTCTATGCCATAATTTGATCAGCATTAGTCAGCAAAAGGAATTCAAAAGCTTCATCATTACTTGGTTGATCTTTATTCACTATGCCTTGTTAACAGCAGCCTCTACTAAGCAGATGCTGAAAATAGGTATAGTTGGTGTAGACTGAAAGTTGTATTTCAGCACTGTTAAAGCATCACTAAAACCAGGTCTTTCTGCACCTGGCAGTCTTCGTCAGTAGACACCCTCTGTTCACAGCCAAGTTGTCATGTGCCTGGTACATTCACTGCCAAGTATGCTGAGTCTAGACCACAGATAATGTGAAATTTCAGGGTTACTTAGAAGTTGTTAGACCATTCGAGGCTAAGCTAGACTCTCAAACTTGCCTGTTTTGGAGTAAGCATCATTAGTGTAGTTAGGAAGTGTCATTGGTGTAGTTAGTTAATAATGCCATTCTGTACTGCCTTTAGCACAGAGCTTTTTATCATAGCTTTGGATTGAGAGACTAGACAGTTGAGTTAGAACAATGATGCTTGAAGGATATTTTTTTGGTTGTAAGAAAGCAAATTAATTTCCATATATAGGTGGATTGTGAAATTAAGTGCTCAGGACTGAATTACACAATTCATGTACGTAGCACTCTGTGGTAAAATGTGGCATTCACTTCAATCCGCCTTGTAGAATGTGGTGGTAAGCCTGATCTTCACTGACATGGTTTTCTAGAGCCCTAGTAGTGTTATCTCCAGTTACTGTTAGCCTTGTCCTGGATGCTTTCTCAAGTGTAAATTAGCTGATAAATGCAACTGAAGTCTTATTGTAGTAGCAGCACTCAGTTTTACATATGATCATCAGTGATTGCTGTACCAGTGGCTTATGTGATCCGTGGCCCTCTCTCTAGAGGCAGACAGTACTAGACTCTTTACTACTTCTTTAGTTTCAAATTAATTTGTTTCTAATTGAATGTCCTGTTAGCAGGGGGTGAAAAGAGGCTGCTGCTGCTGATCAATTTGTTAGGTCTACTTCCTCCACCAAAAGCTCGTCCTTGTTTTTATGGAAAAGCTTTTTCTAGACTATTAATCTCTTCTTCCCCTTTTTTTTTTTTTTTTTAATCTATCACTTTTCCTGCTTTCTACCATTCAAGAAGGATACTAGTACTAGATTATTATATTCACCTTTTTTGATACAGTAGTGTTTAACAGCAATGCCCTCTGATGTATACATTGTCAGTCTGATGTAGTAGTTCCAAAGAGCAAACACTAGCTGGAAGTTTTCATACTTCATATGCCAAAGTCTATGAAGTATGTAATGTGAATGTTTGTAGCAGCAGTATGAACACATGGCATTTATTGCAGTTTTTGGGGAAAACCGGTCTCGGGCTTTCTCAGAGTGCCAAATGTTTCTAGGTGCATTGCCATTCTAGTGCAGTTTCCTTTATTTTGGAGAAAATACTGTTGTCTGTGACACTCCTTGTATAACTATAGGCAACACTTTTCACAGTCCTTTCTAGTAATTCACATTGTAGAGAAGAAATCCTCTTGATTCTTCCCTCCATCAGTTGTTATTGGAAAAGCATGGAATGACCATCTTTCAGTGTTAGATCTTCATCACTTTGACACCCTTTGTAGATTTTTAACTGAGCAAAATCACTTTTAAAGTTGCAGCACATTTGCATAGTAATTGGAGTGGATCAAGGTTATTTAGAAATATTGTTGCTCCCTTATATATTAATCCTCCAGTATACATTCCTGTAGTCCACAGTGATAACGCTGTGACTGAATGTTCACATATCAGTTATTGACCTGTAATCATCACTGCTTTCAAAGCATACACATCCTGTTTTAATGTTTGTCCAAGGATTTATCATCTGGGGTTTTTCGGAAAAGCAAATGAATTAAATGTCATGTTTAATGGCTTCAGAAAACTTCTCCATTTCACAATGCAATTTTGTTTTCCACTTTCTGTCCCATGTATATTACCTCCATGTACACATGGGTTTAGTCAGTGGTTGCCTCCTAATCTAAGAAATAGTGCAACTTTGATAAGGCCTTTAATCTAGGACTTCTGTGTCCTGTTTCTTAGCAGCACGGTAGACTTGCTGAGTGAACTGTGGTAAGCTGCTCTGCTCCCTGTTTTACCTGACTGCATAGGAGGATGAGTACTCATCAGCAGTATGAGATATTCAGGCAGATTCATCTGCTGGACTTCCAACAAAAGTGAAACTTAAGTGGCTCTTTCAGTTACGAGAAGTTGTGTATTTTTATTTGCCATACTAAGGCTGCAAATTGGGTCTTAGAAAGTCTTGCCTGGAGTAGCTGCATTTATGATAGAATTTTTTTTTCTTAAGTGATCTTGAAGCACTTCAGAGCTGAAAGGTGTTACATGCTTGGCTGTGAAACATAACCTTTTCAATATCTTCCTCTTTCCCCTTCTAATTCAGGGCTGTCTGATTTTGAGTGATGAACTGAATCATGCATCACTAGTGCTTGGAGCAAGACTGTCAGGAGCAACGATTCGAATCTTTAAGCACAACAGTAAGTATCAGATGGTGGACTCTGCCTTTCTGCAGATGCTGTAGATCAGATACAATCTTTTCTATCTTCTAACAGTTGGAAATACAATTTCAAGCAAGGAAATCAATTGCTAGTTACCTGAAAGGTCAGAAGTCTGCTGCTACTGAAAGCTGAATCATCCTGAATAGGATATTTTTTTATATGTTCAGTCCCAACTAATAACACTTTTATCCTGAAGTTGTTCTGGCTTACATCTTCTGCATATGGAGAAGAACATGCCACCTTTTGGCAAGTCTAGGGGCACTGGTGTTTTAACATGGTTTCTTGTTCTACCATGCTTGGGTAGCTCTGCATGGTTAGACTGTTCTATCAGTCCATGTCATAATAATGCAATCTTATAGGGGTCTAGGTTACAGTTTGGGGGATAAGGAAGTTTAATTTTTAGAACTAGATGCTAACATGCTCCTACAGTCACAAAAGCTTATGATTGCGGATGACCTACCTAAACTAGACAGTCATGAATTGGCACAATGTAGTCCTAAAAGAATTTTTGGGACATGAAGTATAGATTAAGTTCACTGAATTACTTGCTTTAAGTATTTAAGTATTTGTTTCCAAAATACACAGTTTTTTAACTTCCTAGTTTCATCTTCCTCCAAAGGAGGTATTTATCATAACTTTCAGGTTAAAACTACCTAGGATTTCCTTCTCTTACTCTTGACGAAAGAGGTACCTGGTTGTTCTTGATTAATAAGGCCGCTACCTTTGTTCTTCAGGTACTCCTAACGCTCTTTATAGTGTTAGTCTCTGAGATCGCCATGGCTCTTGCACTTTTTGAAGTGCATGGTGATAACAGCAAAACTTGGGTGACTGGAATTATTTTTTTCTTTGTCCTATATGATCGTGTGGATTCTCTCTGCTGTGCTTACTGTTTCTTTTGTGTTCGCTCTTTCTTGTTTTCTATCATTTGAAATCATTTGTTTTACAAAAAAGTAGAGCTTATTGTAACATTCATTCTTTTCTTTTTAATTTGTTGTGGTTGGATGCTGGCCCAGTGCCAGGCATCCACAAGAGCTGCTCGCTCACCCTCCCTTGCCACATCTGGGCAGAGGAGGGAAAAGGAAAAAAAAAATTAACAAACACTTCATGAGTAAGATAAGGGCTGGGAGAAACACTTCAAGGGCGAAACAGGCTCAGCTTAAGCTGTAAAGTGAATTTATTACTAACAGAATCAGAGGAGGATAATGAGAAGTAAAATAAGCCCTTAGAACACCTCCCCCCCCCATGCCCCTCCCTCCTTCCCACCGACAGTGCAGGGAGACAGGCCCCGGGGGTTTGGTCAGTTCATCACTGAGATTTCCTTCCGCTGCTCCGGGAGGGTTGCTCTTCCCCTGTGAGGCCGTGGGGTCCCTCCCATGGGAGACACTTCTCTGTGAACTTCCCCAGTGTGGGTCCACTCTCAGGAGCAGCAGCCACACCACACCTGCTGCAGTGTGAGCCCCTCCCACGGGCACACAGCCCTCCCAAAACTGCTGTGCCATGGCTCTCTCTTTCCTCGGGGTGCAGTCCCCCAAGGACAGGCTGCTCCAGCCTGGAAGCAGGGGCCCTCTCTCCACCGGGTCTCCCACTGGATCACAGTGTCCTCCAGGCATGCACTGGCACTGGCTCCGGCACGGGCACCTCCCCCACGGGCTGCGGGTGGATCTCTGCATCCCCCGTGGACCCATGGGCTGCAGGGGGACAACTGCTTCATCACGGTCTGCACCACGGCCTGCAGAGGAACCTCAGCTCCAGTGCCTGGAGCACCTCCTCCCTCTCCTTCTCCACTGACCTTGGTGTTGCCATGTTGTTTTCCCTCACATGTTCACACCTCCTCCTCTTCTCTGACTGGAATCCAAAACCTTGTGACTTTGTTTTGATTTTCTTCTTAAATATGTAATCACAAAGGCATTACCAACCTCTCTCATTGGCCCAGTTTTGGCCAGCAGCATGTCCATCTTCAGAGCCATCAGCCGCTGGCTCTGCCGGACATGGTGGGAAGCTTCCAGCAGCTTCCTCACAGGAGCCGCCTTTGTGGCCCCCCGCTCCCTAAAACCAGGCCGTGCCAAACCAGTACGTAATTCTTCGTAATTTTTGGGCAAGATCACAAAAGCTTTGCATTCAACTTCTGCATTTGTATGGACATACTTCTGAACATTACATCCAGTTGCAGAATTTCAAAGAACATTGGTGACAAACATAGTTCTGGCTATGAGGAGAAGGACTTAAAAGCTGCTCGGATGAAAAATAGATGATTTGTGGGAATGGGGTACCAATTAGCACTGGTGAAATTGGGGGATATTCTAGAAACATTCTAGATGGTGGGTTTCTGTGGAAGAGAATGTAATGGCAGATTAGAATCAATGCAAAATGCAAACAATGGTGTTGGCCTGTCAAGATGATGTTCAGTTCATATTTCTGTATGTGTTCTCAGTCTTACTCTTGTTATACTCTGTGCTGCCTTTTTAATGTCATTTTCTCAAGATGTTAATGACTTCATTCATATTCAGATTTTTAGAAATTAAGGGGGGGGGAAATGAAAAAGTCCCCTGAAATTCCGTGTTAAATGTTTTTATTTTTTTCCTGTGTTATTCTGTAGTTTGTCCTTTTTATTAAGGTCAGACTAATCTTCCCCTCCTTCTTGAAAAATTAGAATAGAAGTTTATTTTCCATTGTTCTCCGTAACTGCACTAACCTTGTCTTTCCTTCATTGAGAGACCTGTTGGAGACAGGGACTACACTGCAGATTTCTTCATCGTTGACTTTCTGAATGTTAGCTGTCTTTTAACAGCCCATTAACTGACCTACTTTGCTGTATAGTTTTTAGTCTAGATCTAGTTCACAAGTTCCTCTTGCTCCTACAGCTGCCCTAGTCTACCAGTTCTCTTTTCGTGATTAATGTGTGCTCTTTTTTGTGCCCTAGTGTTTAGATCTGTCTCTTGCTCAGCACTTGGCTTTTATGCTTTGATTAATCCCACCTTCACTCTTTTCCGCAGAGTTTTTTTTCAGGACTGATTCCACATGTATGTATTTGTTCACATTACTTAGGTCTCTTAGGATCATGTCGAGTGTTTGTATCCAAAGCTAGTAAGATTTCAGAATACATTTCTCCTAACAGCTTCATCTGTCTCGTTTCTGATATGCTGAACATTGTCCTCTTTCCTACACTGGTGGTTCTCTTTTTTTCCTTTTCTCCTTTTGGATTAGAAGCTTCCTGTTCCATCTTCCAATCCCTTCAATTGTAAACAAGGGAAAAAAGTACACTTGCCCTGATTCTTTTCCTGCACTTTGGTCTATCTTCTACTTATCTTTAATTGATT
This sequence comes from Struthidea cinerea, assembly GCA_013397865.1. Lineage (NCBI taxonomy): Eukaryota > Metazoa > Chordata > Aves > Passeriformes > Corcoracidae > Struthidea > Struthidea cinerea. Next base: position 2,345,264 of record VZTI01002485.1, on the reverse strand, counting down.
ATCCTTGAACTTGTTGTGTTCTAGCTCTATTCTGTTGTTCTATTCTGAATTATTTCTATCCACAAGGACATTCTTACTACCTAAATTGCCTTCTCTTTTCATCAGAATATCTTCCTTTTTTCTTTTTTTCCCCCACTTTCTTTGTTTGTGCCTAATGCTCTAATTTGTGCTTTAGTGTAGAATGATGAAATCCTTCCTTGGAGTTCATACAGTTACCTATTCCCTTCAGTCTCATCCATGGGCCTGTAGGTAGATGAAGTCTGTGCTTATTGACTTGTGTATGGTCTGTCCTCCACACTGGAGCAATTTGTGCCTTTCTGGAGTATTCTGTCTTTAGTCATGTCAAAGCTCAAGCTAGTAGCTGTTTTGGTACCATTTAACAGTAATTTCTGGTGCAGATATGCAAAGCCTGGAGAAGCTGCTCAAAGATGCTATTGTGCATGGGCAACCTCGTACACGGAGGCCCTGGAAAAAAATTCTTATCTTGGTGGAAGGAATATACAGGTACAAACTATTCTTTATATTCCTAAGACCCTCCACATGAGATCTAAATGCTTCGTTTTTGAGTTTCTTTGCCAAATCAAACTATGAATATTGTCACTTCATAGTTATTTCATTAGTCTCATCTGTGAATTAAATTACACTGTGTATGTCTCACATCCTGGGCTTTCTGTTGCTAGAGCTATAGCTGCACCTGGTGTTATCACAAAGTTTCCCACATCCTAATTAGATTGTAGAAATTAATTAATCAAAACTGATTATTTTTATCAGAGCTGAGGTCTTAAGTTGCTTGTCCATTTCATTCTTTCTGTGCTCACTAGATTATGCTACTGTGAATGGAATTGCACAAATTTAAAGTTTCTGCTGAGAGTGAGTAGGAGCAGTAAGCATAGCTGTGTTAGGCATTTAAATCGTAGTGACTTTCAGCACAAAATGGGGTGTTTTGGAGTGTTACTAATGAGAGCCTAGTCAGTTCTTAGAAGCATCAGGTAAGTAGGTATCAAGTCAGAATACTGACATTAGGGTGGAAGTAAAATTGAGATAATTTTATAGATGAATTATCACTGGACACATTCCTATGCCCTAACTTACTGTTGCTTCTACTGTTTAGTCTGTGTGTCAGTATCCCAGAGATGCTGAACAGGTAGAAAGTAGGGATCTGGGCCCCAGGTGCAAGGAGGAGAGGTGCATCTCTGCAGACTGTGATGTGTCTAGCAAATATCAGGTGTTTGTAATTACTGAAAGAGTGAAGAAATGAAAGCTTAGTGACTTTAGGCTCTATAAGGTGGTCCCAGCTATTAAATCAACTTATACTGAATTTTTGTTTCTCAACAGTATGGAGGGATCCATAGTCCGTTTGCCTGAAGTGATTGCCCTTAAGAAGAAGTACAAATCCTATCTGTACCTTGATGAAGCTCATAGTATAGGTGCCCTGGGTCCCAGTGGCCGGGGTGTAGTGGAGTATTTTGGACTCAGTCCTGAAGATGTGGATGTTATGATGGGAACATTCACCAAAAGCTTTGGAGCTGCAGGAGGATACATTGGGGGCAAGAAGGTAAAAAGCTGGGAATCTCATGGCTGGTTGTGAAGTCCATTTCAGGCAGGTGGTGGAACTCTTCATTAAGCATTTCAAAGTTAATCTACTCCTCAACTACCCTACTGTCCATTTGTTTCATCATTTTGCATACTGTCTAATACTGTGAAAGTCTGCAGTGCAGAAGAGTCTAGTCTAGTAAAATACCTCATAATTGTTCAGGTTTCACATGGTCAGTGATGATCTCATTTTGCAGAATGTACAGTAGTGATGTAATATCTTTCTAGGTACTGCTAGGAGCCAGGAAGCTGGGATTTCTTGATGTTACTTTTAATGAGACTTGAAGGAAAAATGCCAAAAGCTTAAGTTTTTCAACCTGTTTGGAGGAAGATCCTCTTAGATTAGTCTGGTAGAACTGATTTCCTCTGGGCGCAGTTTACTTTCTGAAAACACCTTTTCCGTTTTTCTTTTTTGGCTGGTTGATTGTTTTAGTTTTTGTTTGTTTGTTTTGGCAGTTTGTTTGTTTGGGGTTTTGGGGTTTTTTGTTTGTTTGGGTTTTTTTTTTTTTTTTGGCTACTGTCTCTTTTCCATTGGAAAGTACAGCTAGAAGGTGTTGCCCTTGCCAAACCTCTAATTCTCAGAGGGATGGAGTAGACAATTCCCTGTGTCACCTTTCTCACATCCTAAAATATCTGATCTCATAGATCAGGCTTCTAAGCTTTATTTGAGGGTAAAATTCTACCATTTTCCTACCAGGACGATAATTTTTTACATATTAATTGGGATAATTACTTCCACCCACCCAAATGGAGATGGAACTTAGAGATATTCCTTGTAGGGTGTTTACTACAGCTAGATTCAAGTTACTTTGAGAACTTCCCCAGAAATCATATAAATCTTTTTCCAAAGGTAGTGAGCTAGTGGGATTGACTCCATGGCGTAAGGTAAAGCAGCTAAGAGTCCTTTGCAACTGTGTTTTAGCTACTGATTGAGGGATTGCTTCAGAGCTAAGAGGCCTTAAATCTTCTTACCTAGTTTATTTCAAAGTCCCTTTACAACTTCCTTTCATTAACTCTGACCCTAGGCAGGTAGCCACAGAACACTTCTGCACATTTTTACAATACGTTTGCAGCTTGTGATAGCTACAGAGTTGTCATTATTCATTTTGTGGTAGCAAAAGACAGAATCTGTCCTGTCATTCATATTGATGTTTATAATGTTTTGGTAGGGTGGTATTTTAGCATGATTTTGTTACAGTTAACAAGCAGCCTAGATATAAGGTGTGTTGGACCTTTGTTCCTATATGACCTGCTTTTGCCCTATAGGAAAAATAGCATGTGTTTAACTGTGACATGCAGAAGGATTAGGCTGAGGTTCTTGCACTCCTAAATGACACCTACTGCTTTATTTATATTGTGCTGATGAACAAGAGAGATTTTGTGACCTGTTCCCTTGTTTAGTGGTTTTTCCGGGGAAAAAAGTGTGTTGAGCATGATCCATAAGCACGTATGGATCCTGCTCCCCACTATTTGATTTTCTGTGTATTGCTACTGTTATAATAAACACTTTTGAAACTCACCCTGGGCACAGCTTAAGTAATGCAAACATAATGCAAATCCTTGTTGCAATCCACTGCTGATAGTGTTAGCTAAACAAGTCTGTTATAGACATTTGTCTCTGATCAACACACATTCTTGCCCTGTGACGTTATTGTGAGTTGTCATGTCCCTGCTGTTCACATTTCAACTGTTTATTTCTTGTACTGTTAAATTAATCCTTGAAATACTTGTTCTCTTATGGGGCATTCTGAAAGAAGTTTTTTATGGTACCTTGTTTTGTTGTGATTAAAGATATGACAGAAGCATTTCTCTGAGTGCTGGGAAGGCTATGTCTGATGCCTCTTGTGTTTTGCTAGGAACTGATTGATTACCTCAGGACGTACTCTCACAGTGCTGCGTATGCAACATCAATGTCACCTCCTGTTGTGGAGCAAATCATCACCTCCATGAAGTGCATTATGGGTGAAGATGGTACAACTATTGGTGAGTCTTTCTAGCAGTAAGCATATAGAAAGGGGAAGCCAAAAAGAGCCTCTATCACTTTCACAGATAACACATTCAGTGGATGCTTACATGATTATCTATTAGTACAGGTATGGTTGGAATTTCTGGATTGGTAAACCAGTTTACAATTCTGCTTGGCAGATCAGCCTAATTACAGCATAAAGAGTTTTCAGCTAGAGGTAAGTCATCTTAGTCTTGTCTAAGACACAGTATTTTCACTATTTGCATCTCAGTTAAAGTAAATATGGAAATGTTTCTGAAATCCCTTTTTACTTGGGGAGCTAGAGGCATTTTTCAATATCAGTGAACTTAATGGACTAGGAGAAGAAATTCAGCATATTTGTCTTTATTGTCTTGGTTTTCCTGTTTCCTTGTAGAAGTAAAAGGGGAATTTGTACTACTCTCTGGGCATTCAAAGTCATAATGACAAATTCTTGTCTCATTTGATTATGGGTTGCAGCTTCCTTCAGTTACAGCATGACGTAAATAGCTCTTTAAGCTGCCTTGAGACTGAAATGGTCCAGTTTGCATGTAGGATACTTTTCCCTCTTCACAGGTAATTAAAAAGCTGTGAGCAGCTCACACAGGATGCTGGTGTCGTTTGCTGAGGATCTGTTGGTGGCATTTAGTTCGGAGTCTTAGAATTCCGACTGCAGTATATATTGAATTCTTGCAGCTTGAGACATCTGGCCACGAGGTGGTGGTGGTGGTGTATGCTGAAGAAATGAATTGGCTTTAGAACATGGGTCATCTGACCAACCAGCCTGTTGGATAACTTACAGTGGAAAAGCTCGCTGGGGAAATGACTTGAGAATTTTTCTGTTATAATAGGCTTCATTTGGTTTGCTTACGTTATCTGAGACCAGAGTTAAGTGCCAGCAGTTGATGTTGGTGGTTGCTCAGTAGACACATCATCAGTGAGGCAAGTACAGGTGGGCAGCAGCCTGCATCTGTGCTAGCTTTGAGTGCTTCTGAGTGGTCCATGTGAGAGACCTGTACCAAGAGCCAAGAGGTGACTCCCTGCTCTTGAGTACAGATATTAAGCAAGCTTCAAACTACACAAAAAGTTGTCTTGTTGTAGTCTTAAAAGTAATTGTTTGAGCTTTTTGTAGCTGATTTGCCAACAATCTGTGGTCTGCTTAGGCGTTGCTTGTTTTGGGTTTCTTCCAGTATCTGTTTTGCTTAATGAAGCAGGAAGCAAGGAATGTGTAACTGATTTCTGTTTGCAGTATTTAAACTCAGGCATTTTTGTCTCTTTCTAAGGCTACAGTGTGGTATTTGTTCAAGCCAGGAGAATGGAAGTAACTTCCATTCCAGACTGTTCTCCTGCCATTATGCCAGCAAGATCCATCTGAGCTGAAAGGCAAACCAGATCAGGAACGAATTTGGCAAAAAATAAACTCAAAAGATCTTTTTTGTTCTCATGTTGCTTAAAATGCATGTTGAGCTACGTACTGCTAATTTGGTACCAAGAAGTACCGGAATTCCTAGGCACTCTAATGAGAAAATGAGTGGTTTTGGTGTTTGATAGGTATTTCATTTCCAAGAAGTCTCTGTATGTCCACTTTCTATATGAACTGTAGCACTTTTCCTAAGTGATGGATATAACATCTGGATAGCCAGAACCCTGTCAAATCTCAAAGGATTTCTCAGCTACAGGTCTCGTGAGAGTGTTACTGGCTTTTTTAAGCATCTAAGTCAACTTTGAGTTAAGATAAGCACCTCATAGGATGATTTCTGCATGAAAGTGCTTTTCTGTTTATTTTCTGCAGAGTGCTGTTTCCCAGTCATGCATTTTTTAAATTGCCTTAAGGCTTTAGAGATAATATTACTTTGTAGACATTTTCTGTGGATGAAGTTGGCAAAAGTTCAGTTGGGTGAACTGAGCAGCTGATTAGTGATAGCATGACGAAATTTTTTCTTTGTTTAAGGGCTTTGGCTGAAAAACTTCTGTTTAGATTCTGTGGAATTAGAAGTGGGCTCTGGAGGACCACTGCCTGCAGTTGGTTTGACTATGAATAAATAAGGAGTAGATGGGTGCTGGTAGTAGTTGTTAACTGTGAAAGACAAGCGGAGAAATAGTGTTAAACTGGGTGACTGGTAAGCACCTCTGAATTGACTGTGTACTACAAAAATTTCATTGCTTTTAAGTTAGTCAAGCTGAACGAATGGGTGAAGGAAACTGAGATAATGCAGTGGTTTTACAAGAGCACAGGAGTGGAGCTGGAATCAGAACAGTAGATGGCTAACTCCCAACCTCATGTTTTGGACCACAGCTAAATCTTTTAATGGCTTCAAGAATGCTTTCTTGAAAAGAGCCTTTGCGGCTTCTTTGTCTGCCTGCTTCTGTTTACCACATGCTATTTGTAAAACCTGCTGTCCTCCATGGCATCAAATCTTTGTGGAAATTGTCATGTCAGATTGAGACAGTCTGTAGCTGAGGAACAAGTAATAGGAACAGAGTAGTTTTTGAAGAGGAAAGGGGTTTTGTATATCATTTTGCAAGAATATGTTAATTGTCTTTAGGTTATTTCTGAATCTAAAGAAGCATCTGAAGACTCTAAACTTACACTATAAGGTGTTGTAATTACTAAAACTTTACATAACTAAAAAAAGTGAATGTCTCCTTTCAGATTTTTCCAGCAAGTTGCCAGTGACTAAATAGGATATTAGTAGGAGGCAGCATAGACAAAATACAGATGCTATGAAAAGCTTCTCTACAGAGGATGTAAGACATGTGCTTACGTGGCGATGTGCTGCCTGAGTTGGGACAGTAGTTTTCTTGTCTTGATTTCTCTTCAAATTAATCTGTTAATTCTTTGTAATGTGTATGCATGTACATGACTAGCAAACTTCAATCACCCTGAAGACAGTTATAGCAGTATAATTATATAAGAATATATTACTTGTTCCTTCATCCAGACTGCAAAAATCATGCCGACAGCTAAAGCAACGGCAGAGCCACCTTAGGGGTTCTTGGTAGTGGTGCTTCTGGTATTGCAGCTCCTCTACATTATCAGATCAATACTCTGTCGTATTTTACTTTGCATTACTTGTCTTGCACTGTAATTGGCTAGATGACCATCATGGGGTCTTAAACGAAACATACTTGATCTGTGATCCCTTTGAGAATTTCTTCAAAGGAAGAGTCATCCTCAAGAGTGTTGAACATGTTGAGCATATAGACTCTCTTCAGAGAACTCAGGTGGCAATGTACATGGATATCTTGTATATCATCACATTTGGCTTTGATATATAGTAGAGCAAGGTGAGCAGGAGAGATGGAGAAGGCTTCTTTCTGCAAAAACAAACTTTTGGAACTATTTTCCAATTCAAAGTCACTATAGTTGAAAACTTTAATGAGAAAGTGTTGCAGATGCATATCAGCAGTTTGGTGAATGTTGCTCTTGCTCTCTTCAGCCATAAAATGAATGAATTTCATATAGTTTTGTAGCTAAAGGAGCTTTCTAAACAATGTTAATAAAAAGACACAATAAGCAGGGTCATACTATACATACACAAAGATGACAAATTGATAATTGGAATGGAGTTCTGGAAAGCTGTAGCATAGACCCACTTGATTCTTGCTATTATTTAAATTGACTGTAGGGAAAATGAGACAGCTTGGTTCTTGTCATGGTAAATGAGATGTTGTTTTGATTTATGATGTTAAGTACTTGACCTGTCGTGATAAATTTTTCAGCATCAATGGTTTGGTTTGAGTTGAAAGCTGGATTTTTTTGCCACTACAGTGTCACTAGGACTGGGAATCCAGCTGGCTTCTTTCTGTTATTTACTTAAGAGCCAGTGATACATCCTGTACAACCAGAGTTCTGTTATCACTGTAGCTCTTCAGGACCCAGCCTGTTTGTTGCCCTAATAACATTGCTGGGGGCAAGTGGAAGAAAATCATAAGTAACTCAAGTGAGATTCAGGCAAATCAAAACATGCAAAGTGAAACCAGTCTAGGGACTGGTTAAGCAACTTCAGAGGTGAAACTGAGTTTGCTCTCGTGTGTATTAAAACTGAAGATGAGCCTTAAAGCCAGGTGTGCTTTAAGTTTCAACTAAAGCTGGCAGTACTAATGGCTTGTAAAAGAGGTGAGCTACTTCTTTCCACAGACCTTAACTCAGTAATAGTAATTATACCTGTTGACATTTGTAATGAGTTTACTGACTTCCATTTGAGTTTTAGGAGGCAGATATCCCACACTTAATCACAGTGCCATACATCGCATGTATAAAATAAGTTGTGGATAGACCTTGCCCAAGATGGCTCTTAAATTTTGAGTGAATGTTGTCTTGAGCACTGTATAGAAATGAAGGATTATTATCCAACATAGTTCAGTGGAGGCAGCAGTTGCATTGGCCATTCCAGCTGCTAAACTGTTGGAAACGAATAACTGCTCTTCGGAGGCTGGTCAGTCAGTTAGCAGCACACAGTCTGATTGGTATTTGTCTCAGCACCTCAGTTGTGAAGAGCCAGTAATTGATTCCATCTCATCAGTGAAAACATTAAAAAAAAAAAAAAAAATCCTACTCGTGCCATTGCTATGTGCAACAATATTGAGTAAGTTAAATCAGAGAAGGTAGTTAAGCCAATTATAACCAGAAGTAATAAGAATGTACAGCTGTCTTGGCAGAGAATTGAGCATAAATGAGCTGTTCAGAATTCAGGACCATTGTTATACTGTCAATATGCCCAGGGAGAAGCATGCTGGGGGGGGAGGGGGGGGGCGGGAACTAAAGCAAACAAAGCTCAAATGGTCTGCTTAATTTCTGGAGGAGAAGAGACTGCAATTTGTATTTTAACTTCCATGTGGTTAATCAGGCCCTCAAGTGAAGATAGGACCTCAGCAGTTCAATCATCTGCCTAATCAGTAAGTTTCTTGATGTTGGACATTTTGTAACATTACCTTTTTCTTTCCAAAGACAAACCAGAACTATATGCATGTACAAAGATAAGGAGTAATGAAGGAATAGCCCATATTTCAGCACTTGGAATTGAATTTTAAGTAGCTTATGGTATATTTATAAATTAAGTCTGTACTTTGCCATTCATTGCCAGCAGTAGATCCACAAATGGAAGCAGTGACTGCTGTTGTACTCCAAGGGGGAAATACTCCTTCTGCAGGCTGAGGCTGAAAACATTCAATTATCATTAAAATCGGTTCATTTGAATTTCCTCCAATAACGCACTTGTTAATGAGGTGTTAAATTATCACCTTGGGAACCTGGGGACAAGTCAAAACTAATTTGAGCAAAGTGAATTTTTTTTTTTTTGTTGCTGCCCTTGAGAATCTCAAGCTGAGCTGGGAAACTGTTGGAAAAACAAATACTCTGGGGGTCATAAAGAGAGTTTCCTGCTTCTCTCCAGGGGTCTAACAGTTTTAAACATTATTCTCTGTATTTGTACTTCCAGCTGAGGATCTTTTAAATCCAGCTTGTTGCTGCACCCCTACCTGCCTCCCACAGAGTATGGCAAGCCTCCAGAAAAATTGCTTTAACCTGGGCTGGGCAGGAGAAATCTTTCAGCTTTTGATGCTTTGAAGAGTGTTTACAGACATTAGCAGAGTTGTACCCTTTGTGTTGTACATTGAAATGTGAGAATTCTTCAGTGCCTCTTCTTTTGGACTTTATTCAACATTGTGGTGGTTGTATAGAGCTTATAAACCTTTGTAAGAGTACACCTGCTTTGTTCTCGTAACATTCTGGTTCTTGCTATTTCTGCTAACGTAGGAGCTGTCATCCTATGTCCTCGTAGACTAAACACTGATCTGTCATAGCAGAAATACAACTAGAAATGTTGCTTTGTTGAAGTCATTTAATTTTTCTTCATTTCTTATACTACATTTGATTTAAAATGTGTATCTTACTTTTTACTCTCAATAGCTTACGAGGTGCCAGGTTTCTACAGAATGCTGGTGTGCAGCTCCTACAGGGAAAGGAGAAAATACTGGTAGCAGGTTACTAGTATATATAGTATATATTGTTAGCAACAGTGCAACTAATATGGTTCTAAATCATTAAGGTAACTTTAAGGTAAAGCATTTCGACAGGAGTAGTCACACATGAGGTGATGTGCACTCTTTCTTTGGGTTAGTGTTAAATAGAGTTCATGGTTCCTGGTGTGGTACATGATTTACTAGAGCAGAGTTTTTAGAAAATACTTGAATGACCCACACAAGCACTACCTCCTAGCATCAGTCCTGGCAACTGCACCGAATTTCTACATATTAAAAATAATACTAGTGCTGCAATAGTGTCTGCAGTGTAGAGACTTCTGTGAAGACTATGTAGTAGAACTGTTTCTATCTTCTTTGGAAACAGGCAATAGTCAGTAATGAAGCCCTTTCTGTGGGCTATGTTAGGCTATGTGGGACTTGCAGGCCAGCTGAGCTACTGTCCATGCCTACTTTAGTGGGTTCTGATGGAAAATGCGTTTGGCGCAAGGTCAGCTCATGATATTTCACATCAATGCAGTTGACCTACCACAAATTCCCAAACACAGACAATCTTGACAATCTACAATGTGTACTTTTGTCCTACTAGAGTCCAGATGTTTGCTAATGTTTCAGAATTAATAAACTTTCTTAGATAGTACAGATTTAATCTTTGAAGGAAGAAGCTGTCTGAAAAACCTGCATGCCAATTAATGTATTTGAAGACTATATAGCCAGAGGAGAGATTTGAGATTACTTTAAATAAGATGGAGCAGATTCTGTTGCAATCTAATTTCAGTATTGGGGTTTAGTTCAAGACAAATTGACTTGTCAAGGACAGGATAAACCAACCTGTAGGGCTTCTTTCTGCCACAAGTAAGCTTCTGTTAATGCTCAGGTTATTGCCTAATTGTTGCATAGTGGAAAAGTTGTGGTTACAATACTGCCTACATGGGGGAAAATGTGTTACCGAGTATGCATGCTTCTCAAGTTCATGTTGGCTAGTAGCTCCTAAGATTTCTTAACTGTTTGTCCATGGACAGTGGGATTGAAAAAAAAAGATAATAAAGGTGCCAGTAAAATACTTCTGAAGCTTTTTAAGACTTTCAAGCTTGCCTTCCAGCTGGTCAGCTTAATATTGTATCATGTAAGTGTGTTGGCAAACTCGGGCTCTAAATGGGCAGTGGAGAACTCATTTGTCCTGCAACTAGCATCTCTAGAACTAATTACTCTGTGCAAACAGATGTGTAACTCTTACAGAATAACTGTACCAAGAGCTGGAAGCAAAATGTTTAGTACCTCCAATCCGAAATATGGCTTGTCTTTTCTAGGATTATAGCTATATTCCTGACAAGTATCTTTTTGTTCAGGACCTGGCATTGTAGAGGCAATTGTGGGTTTTATATGCACAGCTTTGATCTTTCCAGGATCCTTGGAAAACAGAGCTGTGCAGGAAAAACAAGTCTGTAAATGTCGAAGGAGAGGCAAGGTCTCCAGGGTTTGGGCCTTTTCAGGCACAAAGCCTACTCTTCCACCTCACTGCAGTTCCAGGTGGCAGGATACCAGGAGCTTCTTGCCAAGTACAACTTACTAACATGGGAAAGCTCAACACCCTTCCTGTTGAAATTATTGCAGAGTTGTAGGGTAAATCGGAGAGCACACAGTAGAAGGACAAATATGGCTACTATTACAGATACACAGGTAGATATGGGCAGCTCTGGCTTGGTGGGAAATTTGCAGGCTATAGTTTTTATCATGAGATAACTTGGCTATAAGCATCTTTGATGTCAAAGGAGAAACTTGAAATGTTGTACAGGACCTCTTACTGAATGGATCAAAGTCTTCACAGAAAGATGTATGAAGATGTGTTCTGTGAAAGATTGAGGTGCTGCCTTCTCAATGACTTCATACATAAGCTTCCTATTGAAAAAAACCAAACCAAATCAACTCGTTCAGAATGAAAGTTCGTAATTTTAGGACACATTAGTAAAGAGCACATACACACTTGCAGCATCCTGTCTCTCCCACTGTGCCTTGTGGCATGTAGTTGAAATCTGTAGCAGTATTATATTGGGAGGTATATCAAAGTCCTGTTGAAGTACAGAAAGAACTTTGGAACTTAATGTGCTCCATTCCATAAGGTCTCATTCAGTACCACTGATGAAAAGTAGGTATTGAGGACTATTCTGTTCACTTTCTTTATCCCTTAAAGGATTCTTCTACCAAGAGACATAGTAGAAGGTAGTCTGCCTGCCAGGCTGCTTTTCTGGATTTTCAGACTAACACAGAGATAAACACTTCTCATAGTACCTTACAGTATAAGTTACTGGTCAAAGTGTACTTCTGTGTAGGATCTCATTATTATCTCAAGCCCATGGAGCCTGTTTCGTAGCACTCTTGGCATCATTTCTTTATAGAGCTGACTTCTGTTCAGTTTGGCCAGAAGATGGTACTTCAGTGTTTATGGCGGCCACCTCCCAAAGGAGTTTGCCAAAGATTACGGTAGTCAGACGCATCCCACCCTTCAGGTGATACCCCCTCAGGGATACCTCACTATCCAGGTAAGAGAATGGATGCCCTAGCTCTATTTGTTGCTTTCTAGATGAAGCTCATTACTGGCTATTTCTAACCAAAGGGGGACACTTTATAGCTGGCTGGTGTGTCTTTTCCAGTGAATGACAAGCTTTGCTGTGCTAGAACTTGAGCATTAATCCAGATGCTTCAGTAGCAATGCTATTAGAAGCTTTTAAGGTGTTGACATGGAGTATGAACAATCAGCTGACTTTTGCTGAATGCTGTTTCTTGCACTTAGAGCATTCCTATCTGATTTTATATTTAAGAGCAGCACTTCAGTATGTGGCTAATACAGCTGTAGGGAATGGGGGAGAAGATTGTTGCTAGTCGTCTGCAGTTAATTTGCACTGTTTCTTAGTCTACCTTATTGCCTGTGATTTATGTGATGTACAAATCCCTCTCTTTGGCTGAACTGGCGTTGAGTTTTAGAAGAATACATTAAGGCCTATGGATGTTGTAGAATCTTGTGCTTTTATACTGGTTTGATGTAAAACTCAAAAAACAATGCAGGAAAAAATAAGTCTAATTTTTATGACCAGCTAGCAAGAGTTCCATAGGGAAGCTACTCTGTTAAAGCTCAGTCAGAAGAGCTACCGAATTACTGCTCTAAAGTTGAGTACTTGGCTGTCTTGTCCAGTCTATGGATTCCATTGTGAACTCCTTAAAGATGTGCCTAATGGCAGGATAAATATACTGGCAAACTAAATGTTAGTTAATAAATAATAACTTTACCATTAAACCAAACAGACTATACTTTGCTGCATTTCCCTGAAGACTATCCTTGTATTTGAGAATTTTAGGGAAAAATTGTTTTGCTTTTTTCTGAACACAATGGAGCTAATTCTTTTTTTCCAAGTTTTATTTTGGGAGATGTTTCCTGTTCACACAGAGCATTCAGTGACACTGGTTATGGTTGTCAGACTCTTCATCTTTTCTAACCTTATAGCTTTGGCTATAACCTGTGTTGTATGCAGTCATTTTTATTGGATTTCAATACTTTTCATTTTTATAATACTTCCTACTTCTACGTTCTTTCTTCATCATGTTTGGAGAGAAGTGAGCACAGTTTGGAGTAGAAGGTGGCTACATGGCCACTTTGGGGTTTTTTGTTTGATTTTGTTGGTGGAATTTTTTTTGCTGGTTTTTTTTTTTTTTTTTTTCCCATAATGCTATTTCAGAAAGCTAAATTCAATAAGTTTCTGCAATAAAATTTTCCCCTCTGGGCTGTATATTGAAAAGAGCAAAAGAATTCAGAGGTCTGNGGTGGGATTTTCTCCATTAGGAAGAAGGCACTAGTAGCTTGTAGCCTGTTGATTTTGGATATGATGCCCTAATATCCTGGTTGAGTCCGTAGATTTTGGTATTTAATTAACTTGGAAATTTTACTACCCAGGGAAACCTTTGGAAAGTGTTATGTAGATAAAAAAAAATTCCACTACAAGTGTTTGCCTTGTCTTGGCATTAGTTCTTTTGACAATTCATCATGAAATGAAGGATTTGCGTAATAGTGTCTTCATGGAAGCTCTGTAGATACCTGGTAAATAAGGGGAATTACACTGTGTTCTGGGAAGTGGATGTGTAGGATCTGGGGGTTTTGATAGTTCTGTTGTAATGGCATTTATTGGAATGGTGGAAGACGCTGCTGCTGCTTGGGCATGGTCTTGGATTCATTTGGTGGTCTTCCTAAAACAGCTTCAGTTTTGGGTTTGATGTATTCAGTGGGATTGAAGGCTCATATGAGGGACTCTGGGAATTTTTTTTCATAGCAGGATTTTTCCTAACACAGGGCATAAATGTTCAGTGGCTTCCCTTTAGATTGGAGGGTAGTCTAACGTGGCCACGAGGGCTGTATATTCCAAACACATTTGGTTTTCTATAGTACTAATGTATTGTGGAGTGTTTCAAGTGCCTTTCTTTTAAAGTGTTGGCTGTATAGATCACACCTATTAAACTTAAGCACTGTGCTTTTGCTTGGAAAAGCTGGTGTGCACTGCAGCTCTTTTGCTTTCTGGGAAAAGAAATAATGGTTTTCTGCACTTTTTCTTGTGGTCTATGCATGTAGAGAACAGCTATGCCATATAACATAGGGTGAACTCCAGCCTAACAGCAGCAGAATGGCAGAACATGTGCTAATAATATAGGAGTTTAATAGATACTTTTTGTTATTTGTTTTATCTGTGTTAAGGTGGATAGCTTCAGAAGAGATTTTATGGTGAAATGAACTTTGGAGCTGGAAGGAGTACTTCCAATGCTGATATTTTTGTTTTCATCTTGAAGAAGTACTTACAGTGCTGTCCTTTTTGTTCTCCTCATGCTTGACCTAAAACTGATTTCATGTTTTATACTGACTGTATCTTTCCATTTTTGATTATAGCTGTCTTAAAATGTGGAAAGGGGCTGCTTTGCTGTTCTTACTGCACATGTTCAGCTGGAGGTGATAATCCATCTGGTTCTGTAAGGTTTTCTATACCTGTACGATATTTTACAATTAATAAGCACAGTAATATTAGCTTAAACTAGGCGATTGCTACATCATGTGTAACCCGTCCTGCTTTTGAAACAAGAGGTCTTCATCACATATTTTTGTATGTATTTTTAATAGCCATTCATATCCTCCATCTTCTCTTGTACTGCATAGGAAAAGATTTCTTTACCCCTTTGTGTTGCTGTTTAAAATCCCATGGAAGAGTTTGCTTTGATACTGACTTCCATTGTAAAAAAACAGTCTGCACAAAACAGATGGAAAATATAGTTCACACTCTTTGTTGCTGTGTTGTAAAGCTACTGAACTGTCTCCATGGAAGTAGATTATAAACATCCTTAATATAATATGCTTTGTCAAAGCTTGCACATTCCTTAGCTTCTAAAGAAATGTGGTGGTTGTATGTGTTCCTGATGTTTTTGCTCTCTGTAGCTTCAATCTGCCATAAAGGCCTGCCAACCTATTTGTACTGTACAAAGGTTTGAGTCTTTTTTTGTTCTGTGTCTTCTTCACTGATGCTTTCTCTTGAGATTTTTAAGAGCAAAGATGTGCTTTTTACATTTCAGTGTCTATGGTATCATAATAAAAAGAAAATAGAAGTTTTTTTAATGCTTGCTTTTTTCAATAAATCAATTAACTTGGCAAGGTAAGTTTTACTGAAACTATATAAAGGTAATTTTTTTCATGGTTCTGACTTTATGGTGAAGGTGCCACAACTAGTTCAGAAGAATAGTCTGATGAGCACACATTTCTTTTCTTTCTTTTCAGCAGGGCACAAGTATAGCTGTCAAACAGGATATATACAGCTGTCTTTTTCATGATTATGAACGCTATTATCATGACTGCATTTGTGATAATACAAAATCTGTATGAGCTAATGTGTAAGTAGTGTTAATGCAATCCCACAAATCCTCCCAGTGATTTAATAGGTACAGTTAGATAATACACGTACCCAGGTAACACAAACTTAATTTCTTTGTTCTGGAGGGATAGCCCTAGTCACATTCCTTAAAATTACCTGTTGAGCTGAACCAATACTTTATAAGTTCACCTTCAAAATAAAGACAACTGTAAATCATAATTGTTAGAATGCAGGGAATTTTAGTCATGTGACAGCAGTGCAACCAGATCCAGTGAGCAAGGTGTAAACAAACAGGAACAGGTATTGTGAATTATATTTCAGAAATTGCTTTCTGGATTGTCTGGAGGGGGGGGGATAGGATTCTTGCAGGCAATGCTGCTATTCTTCAGCAGGTCCTTCAGCTAGTGTCAGAGTGAAGTTGGCTGTTAATGTGCTTTTGTCCTCACTTTCTGTCACAGTAGATTTTCTTTGTCTGTATGGCTAATGTATTTGGCTATGATAATGCTAGAGAGAACTTAAACTGCTTTCAGTAGAAATTCGGCCTCTAAAAAGTCCGGTGTGGACAAGTACAGTGGTGGCTTGTGGAGTTGGAGTTAGGGAATCCTTCTGAGTTTCATGAGCCTAGTGTCTCACTGCAACAGGGCTTGAAACATATCAGAGGAGATGAGTGTAATGTGACCATGAAATGTAACTGTTGTTCCTATGCAGTTCTTTGCATATTAAATAATTTTGTGTTCAGCCAGTCTTACTCATTTTTAGATACACAGGCACATGCTATTGCTTTCTTGTTCTTTTTTTTAATAGTAAAATAGAGCTCATGGATAATTTTATCAACTTAGTCAACCAGGCATTATCTTGAATTCTCCTTTAAGTGGAAAGGGCTTGTGTCTTTCTGACAACCTTCTGACAGGAGGCAGTGTTTTGGTTTGGTTTTGTGTGGTGTTGTTGCCTTGGACAAGATCCATTCTTCATCAAAAATGTCAAATCCTACTTCTGTCTAGGTGGGTTTCTCATGAAGAGTCACACTAAACACAAGAGGAGAGCATGGAATCTTTTGTTCTCTGTTGTGTGAACTTTAAAGTAGAGACAGTTGGTGTTTCTGCAGCGTCTGGTATACCATTGAGTTAGTACTGGGGGAAAAAATTTAAAAGCAAATTACCAGATACATGTGATTCTAGTAGTCATTAAGGAATCTGATGGTACCAGCAACCAGCAGTCTTTTTAGACTCTCCTAAGTGTTAAAGAAAACAGGTTTCTGTAATTGAAAGTGCATTTTAACTGCAGAGAAGTGGCAAGAGATGGTATTATGACTTCCTTCCCATCTCTTGAAACTGAGTTATTGAAATTAATTGCAAGTTGGCATTATGTTTGAGGATGTGGTTCTCTTTTACATGGATAACTCCAGAAGATTATTTATGCAATGTGGATCTACTATTTTATAATTTCTGTGTCTTTAAAATCAAGAGACTGTTGAAACTAAACAATGGGAGCAATTCCATTTTACTTTGCATGCCATCTTGCATAAGATAAAAGGCTGTATAAATGTGAGTTGGAATTATGGTTGGATTTGGTGCCTGTTTTGGGGGGTGATTGGATTTTTTGTGGTTGATTTGTTTTGTTTTTCCCTGATGCTAACTCAGTAATTCAGATCTAAAGAAAATAAATCCATGCTTGCTGCATGACAATTTTTGCATGTTAGGCTTAAATGAAACACTGATATACAAAGTCTGTTTCACAGCAGTCCTTGAACATTGTCTATAACCATAAGCTTTCTGGCAGCCCAGGTGTTTATAGGTTTTGAGAGAACCACTACTCCATCAGAGCTTTTGGAGGCGCAGGCCTAGGGGGATGTGTGTCCTGCTGAATAGTCCTTCCCTCTTCTTTAGGTAATGTTTGTGCAGACTTCAAAGGCTGCTTGAGGTCAGCAGATCATTTCCTCTGATTATCACACAGGGAGCCTGAGACGGTAATGGCTCCATATCCCTGTTGTGTGTCATTTTCTTATCTATACAGAGAGAAAGGGCAGTTTTTAAAATTAGGGTAAA
This sequence comes from Struthidea cinerea, assembly GCA_013397865.1. Lineage (NCBI taxonomy): Eukaryota > Metazoa > Chordata > Aves > Passeriformes > Corcoracidae > Struthidea > Struthidea cinerea. The sequence goes on along the minus strand of VZTI01002485.1, from coordinate 2,327,763 downwards.
AAGCACTGCAGCTCAAGTGTTAAACTTTGAGAAGGCTGCTGCTACAAGCTCAGTGGTTCTTAAGATCTCTTTTAAAGGTTGACAGATGTAAACACATGCATTTTGTTGGTATCCCTTTAGCTGTGAACTCCTGAGGGCTGGATGTACCTTGCAGAACAAATAGATGCTCTGATGAAAAAGCTCCAGGTTCAGAGGGCTTATCTCTTTGGCAACCTGAGAGCGAGTGTGTGGGAGGAGGTACTGTTATGGCCAAGGCATGAACTGGTGAACCTCACATAACAGCACAAAATTCACACACTTCAGTGACAAATATGTAGCATGTCTCAAATGCCAGACTTGCATAGGAATTGTCCTGGTATTAAGACAGCTGAAATGTTTCCATATTAAATTACAAGCAATCCTGTCTTTTGGATGTACCAAAGAGTTGTTTGTTGTTCCTGTTGTGGAGCAATATTTTAAACAGTAGAGTTTTGAAACTTCATCCATTGAAATAGTCGGTGTATTCTATTGGCTGTATTTTTATCGGAATGCTGAAAATGTCTGGTATTTTTAAAAATGCTAGTCAGTATGCAACCCACGATGCAGCATACCAGTGGAGCCTTTAAAAATCTGTATTCCCCAGAACTGTACTGAAATTCACTTCATTGCAGCTCACACAAAGCTCAGCAAAAGTGATCATTGGTGCCTTGTGTTTTTTGTTAGTTGTGGGCTTTTCTGGGGGGTGTCCCCCTGTTTCACTTAGTTACATCTCAGTGCAGATGCCAGTTCATTCTGTGTGTCAAGAGGGACTGAGGTGTTTCAGTTAATAAAATAGGTTAATTCTGGTTGCTGGCTCTAGAAAATTCAGATTACTTAGGAAATCTAAATTGCAAACTAGAAGGAAGAGTCATAATAAAACCTACATGAAAACTGTTCAGGCATGTTTGTCTTCAGAGTTGTATTGCATGATTTTAATATGGTGTTAATTAGAAGCTGATACCACTTCTTCAGTCACTTACTGGAGCAGGAGATTGATCAAGAGGAAGGTTCTGAACATGCTACAGTCTGGTTCTGCCTTGGTGTAAGTGCTGACATAATTAGCACCTGGTCATCAGTGCTCTGGTGTAGCCTGTGTTATTTGGCTTTATTTTTCCAAGTACGGTGCATCCGTTGATATTGGTGGTTCTGAATGTGTTTTCTTCATGTAAAGACAAATGCCTTCAGTTGCCTTTAGCTTGATTGGGGATTGACTGGTTTCTGTTTGCTCTACTTTTTCATTAACATGGCTTTAATAGTAGTGGCAACACTAATGCTTTATAGCTGTTGGGGAATCTCGAAAAAGATGGTTTTGTAGTATACTCTCTGTGTAATATGGCACAGTTGGAGATAACAGTATTGTACAAAACAAGAACAGTAAAAATGTTTTGTTATCAAGGTGAGACTAATTGTTGTGTATTGGAAAACAAACAAAAGCCTCCAACTTGGAAAGGGCATTGAGCTTTTTCTTGTGCACCTCTTTGCACCCTTGGTGTGAGTTACTGCACACCTGTCTCTGGGCTTTGGAAAAGCCTGCAAAATCTCCTTTGAAGGCTACTGCACAGGTGCAAGAAATGCTTAAAATCTGAGAACAGTTTTAAGTGTTAGTAAATATAGATCTGTATCTGTGTGTGTGTGTAAGTTTATCAGTTGCTGTCTCCACTGTGTTATGTTCCCACTGCATGTGCTTATTAAGAGTGAACAACAAAGAAATTTTCCAGTGATATTTGAAGTTCTGGTGGGACTGGACCCTGGTATCCTAAGGTAAGAGCCACCCTTGCTCATTCAGACAGAGAAGACAACTTATTCTTTCCCTGTGAAACTTTTTGTTCATGCACATAACTATGCTTCTTGGGAGAACCAAAGGATCATGCTTTACCTTCTACTATTTTTTAATGAGTTGTGGTCTTCTGGATGGTAAGTCATCAGCTACTTACTGCACCTTCTGGAGGTGATGAGCAGAAGAATTTGTCAGCTGAGATTTGTGCAAAGTCTTAAATGCTGTTCAATTGTTGCGGTGGTTTGGTTTTTTGTTTTCTATCATGTTTTGCCTGAATGTATTTTTTCTTCTAAAGCTGTAAATCACATGTAAAATATAGTGGAATCTATAATAGGATCCTTTAGGTAACTGCTACATGAAGAAAAGAATATACTGATCTTAGCTAGAGAGAGGGTCAGTCAAAAGTAAACTGAGCTAAGACGTCTTTTAATACATTCGTTACCACTGTTGAACTGAAACTACAGGAATATTTCTGTTCTATTCTGTTAGATGTAATTCCTGGAAATGGTCACACTTGGGCTTCCAGTTCATGTTTAATTTCCCAAGCTAGAGAGTTATTCTACTTTTTTGAGGTGAACAAAATGTTCTAGTGTTATGAAAAAAGGATGTGTTTCTTAACCACTTCATTAAATATGTACTGTTGAAAGAAGGACAAGTTGAAAGACAGTTTTTGGCATGGAAGTAGGCTCAGAAAACGCTTTGAGTGTTCAAATAATTACTGCTTTTTATTTGGTGGGGTTTGAAACTCAAGTGGAAATTTAGTATGTAGTGAAATTCATCCAGTTTCTTGCATTGCTAAAAGAGAAGGTACCATTTGGTTGTATTGTAACTTGTTTAATTATGCTGCAAGGTCCCTTCCTCTGATTACTCCAGTATGATTGCCATGTGTTTCCAGATGTCAGAGGAGTGTCAACCTACTAGTGTTTCGGTGTGTGAGAGACAGCTTTCTGTTCTTTTTTAGCTTTTATTGCTAGTTCATTTTAATTCTCTGTGCTTTACAACCTTTACCTATTAGTCTTCCTCCCAGAATAAATGTTGCTACTCCAACTCCTGAGATGTAAAAATGCAAAGCAGAAGAGGTGCATAGCAGAGCAGTGAATATCTTCCATAGTTTACTTAAAAGGCCTGGGACGTAGGTGGCATTTTAATGCAATACAGCTACTTTTGCTGTAAAATTTGTGATGTAAAAAGTCTGTGCAAAAAGCTTTTAAAGAAGATTCAAAATGTCTCAACTGTTTGGGAGTTTTTTAAATTGTGTGTCATCAATGTCCTCTGAGATACTTGTGCTGTGTTTTTAACAAATGGTCTCCTTCACTTCTGTGAGTCTAATGAATCCTGGAGCTGCACAGTGGGAGTCTTGACAGACTGGAAGTTGCATTAAACAGCTTTGGGTTTTTATTGAAAACATTGTCCTTGGTTCAAAGGAAAGGTAATTATTCTGCCCTGGAATGATAGCAGCCCCTCCTTTATTGACAGCACACCATCTGGTTGTGATAAATTACATGGCCCTGGCAAGGCTGCAGCTTTTTGGTAGCAATGGGTGATGTAAAACCTTCATGTCCAGATGGTAGAAAATAAGAAATAAAGACTGTTTATATAAATGACACGCTTCCCTGTGTTTGGTGTCATGGTTTAAGCCCCAACAAGTCACAAAGTTTTTGCATTTTTTGCTGTCTTTTAGATCTATCTCTAAAGGAAGATTTCAGAAAGCAAGGTAGTGTATAGAATTTTTTAGGAACTAATTCTTGCTGCAAGGTAACTTCCACTAATCTCTTGGAGGGAGAGCTTGAAAAATTACGATGGAAATATTGAGTATTTCAGGTGTAATTGGCACCATTTATTTTACTTTACCACCCAAGGACTGTTAGTGTAGTTCTCACCTAGTAGTAAGAACAGTGCAGATTATTAAAGGTTTTTTCTCAAGAACTGGTTGTACTTAAACTTGTTTGTTGTTGTAGCTTCAGGGAGGTAGGTTCTTTTTCTGAAGGCTTGCCAAGTAGTCAGTTTACATCTGTAAGTTAAAGTTCACAGTGCTGTTAGGTAGTTTGCTAGTGAATTTGTCCTCCTGGCAGCTACTTCTTTTTCTTGCTGTCCTAGCCGAAGTATTATTTCTTCTTCTAATCGGTTTAATTTTATGATACCACTTAATGATATGATACATTCAGCTCAGTTCTTGTGCCCTGACAAAAATAAACATCTGAGCCAATGGTGATTATTAAGCAGAAATGTCTGCAAGGGTCTTGGAGGATAGAGGCAGTTTTGGTTCTCCTAGTGTCTCAATTATAACTGTAAGGTTTAAATGTTTGCGAGTAGGACATACTGCATGTGACTTCCTAGAGTGTCTGATTTGTTGAGAATGTTGGCTGGTACCTACTTCCATATTTTATTTCAGAACACAATTTTAAATTCTCTTGCCACGCATTACTATTCTTGGTTTAGAAATTTCTTCCATTTGTTGTTTTTATTTACTTTAAAAACATAATCACAGCAACACTATGATAAAGCTTATTCTTGACAAGTTCTTCTGGTATCTTTTCTGAGGCGAGTTGCTGCAGAGGAAAGCATCATCAACTAACTCTGCAAAGCATTTCAGTCCTTTTTATTTGGGCTAAGGTAGTGGTAATACCACTCATTACTAGTTCTTACTTTCCTACCACTTCTGTTTTTAGAGTTGGATCCTTGCAGTTATATTTGCACAATGTGGCATGAATAACATTTATCTTAGATTTAGATGTAAAGAGGAAACACTTTGAACCTGGCATTGCTATGCTTGTTATTTCTGTGGCTAGGCAGTTTGGACATGCATGTGGGGATTGGCTACAGGTTAAAATAACTCGATAGGCATGTTGAGTTGTTACTAAAATTCAGTCAAGAATTCTGTGTATACTGAGCAAAGTGCCCTGGCAAATTTGACTCACTGTTTGGCTGCCAGGGTACATAAGAAGCGTATGTGTATTATTCTGGGGTTTGGCAGCTTAGACCTTCACCTTTTGTGGGCAAAATGCCTCAGCAGCTTCAAGCTATTTAGGCTAGTGCCTCATATCTAATATGTGCAGTTTGCTGATGAGCAAAAGTTACAAAGTGCTCATTATTATTAATCTCTCAAACCAATAGAGTTGAAATTTTATCCTCTATTGTGGAAGATGGCTTAAAGTACAAGGTAGTACTGAATGTATGTAATAGTAGTGTGTATTAATTAATGTGTGTAATGTTTTCTGCACCTAGTAAATGATAAGTCTTTGATAATTTCAGGATTTACCAAAGAGGGAAAGAGTTTCTGAAAACTGAAACTATGAGGATGCTCAAGCATTGGGACACACTGCTCATGGAGATTGTAAAGTCTCCATCTGTGAAGACAGTCAAAACCCCAACTAGACACAGTTCTGGGCAACCTGCTCTAGCTGATCCTGCTTGAGCAGGCAAGTTGGACTGACTGATTTCAAGACATCTATTCCAACCTAAAGAATTTGTGAAAAATGAAAGTGGTACCTTCCGTGTCAGTAACAGCTCTTTTCACCCTTGGGACATTTTATATTTTTACACAGAGAATAATAAACCTGCAGAGCTTCTTTTACATTCCACAAAAGCCTTTTTCAGTGCCCTAGAAAAGGTGCAGAGTGGATGTTTCCAGAGCCATTGTCTGTGCAAGATGCATCCTAAAATGACCTCATTGTATTGACACTTGTGATGATATCAGTTCCTAATGCTTCATAGGTGATTTATGTTTGTTTGCTTATGGATAGTTCCAACCTATGGTCAGAGAAGCTGCCTTGTCCTCTGATGAGATTCCTTCTGATGGTCTTTAACAAGCCAATACAACGTGTCAGTTAGCCCACACTTCTATATCTGACCAGGTGAGGATAATTCTAGCATCTCATCTTTTGGACAGACCATAGACATATTACATACTTTCAGATCTGATTGTGCAGAATCACATCAGGAGATCATCCAAAGCATTTGGAGCCTCTCTCTGGAGTTGAATGATGCTCGTATGTAGAACACTGTCACACTTAAAAAGGATGTGCTAATTGGCAGGCAAGATCCAAGGGGACGTTCTTACCTTGCGAAGTGGGCTGTTTTGTGCCAGGTATAAGCTGTTACATGTCCCTTGCTCAGCACTTCTGGAGTAGCTGTTCAATTACTGTCTTTCATATTTACCCATTGTTTAGATGGGTTTCTTGCATCTGCCTTGGCCACTTACATCTTTGAGACGCCATTTTCTACAGTCAGTCACCCTATAGTTCTGAAGTACCTAACAGCAGTCCAATAAAGGTGTTTCCTTCAGTAAAAAAACTTCTTCTCTAAAGCAAATTCCAGTTTTCATTCCTGCTATACTTATATGCCTCATAAGGGCCACAGTCAGTTTGTCTTCCCTTCTCTGAGGATTGCTTTTTTGGTGATTTTGCTGAAAAGGAATGACTGACAGCTTTTAGTAATAGTTTTTCTTCCTGATGACGTTTGACTTTCATCCAAATCAGAATATTATCTTCCTGCATTTTAGATGTATTTAAGCTTTGTACTTCAGGACTGAAACTTCCAATAATGGAGAGCAATCAAGTCTTGTTAAAGGCTTCAGTGTATCAGTGGCTGCAATCACTCCATGAGCTATTAGGATTGGTTACAAAAGTCTTCTCTAGTAGTGGAGGCATGCTTTGCTAAAATATTCTAATATAGCCCAAGATAATTTAAAAATGTTTTTCAGACACCTGCAGGTCAATCAATCTTCAGTTGTGGCTTCATCAGAATCTCTGCCACTGGTACAGTATATGATAGTGATGCTACATTTGATAAAGTAGCTCTCTATTCATGTATGTTTTAAAGACTTGGACCCATTGTTCACTAATTGTAATGATAGGGACTGCTTGGAGTCTTCTATCCTGATTTTTAGATTTACTTTTCTTAACACTTGGTGTGTTATTTTCATGCATAACCTTCTTCTGAGTCCTTAGTAGGTTACTGAATTCTGTAGCTGAGAGACTGTAAAGGACACATGTAAGGCTGAACATTAGCCTTGTTTCAGTCACATGGGGGAAGATGCAGGTGGCTATACAATTGTACCAACTACAAAGGGAAAAGTATAGAAGTTGATTACTAATGATGTATGTGCACCCAGAAGATCAAACTTACACGCACACAAGATAATTAAAGAATTGGGTTATCAAGAAATAATTTTCCTTCCACTTTATTTACTATGTATTAATAATTTCTAAGTTTCAGCTATCAACATCTCTAATGGAATGTACTCATTTTATGTATTTGCAGCTCTTACTAAATGTTTGGTGTATGCTCATTTTAGGAGCCAATGTTGGCCAGATTTGAGGCAGGATGAACTGTTAACCCATCTTTTTTCTGTAGGATCAGTAGAATTCTACTGCTTTAATCTCTTTCTCTTTAAAGCTTGAATTTTTAGGATCTTATGAAAAGTATTTTTGCTGTAGAAAAGCTGACTCCTGTAGTTTGATAAACATTGGCTCAGTTTAAATAAATTGGTTTTAATATTGCTTTTACTAACTCCTTAATGTTTATTCGTTCTGGTCTCCTTAGCATATGTGTCTTATTTCAAAGTCTTTCTGCTCACTTGGTGAAGCCTGCTGTTTGAAGCAAAAGATGACTAATCAAATAATTATAATACCGTCATGGCTGCGTGCAGAGGAGTGGCCATTTTAGCTGATTTTATTACAGTGTCATTTTGTAACATCTTTGTGTCCCCATACTGCAGAAACCCTTTGACATGAGCTAAGACTGTTGTGCTCACTGCTGTACACATATTGTCACTGCTCTAGAGGAGTTTAAATGATACAGAGAGCAGGGCAGTATGAAGAAATCATATTTACAAATACTATTTTATTGGCTACAGCAACGCTGGGCAATGCTACTACTGTGATATTTGAAGTGCATATGCAGCCAGATCATTCACGTTCTTTCATGGTCACCAACACAGATATTCTATTAATAGACTAATAACCTGTGAAACATGTGCTGTTTTGAACAATTAGTAGGATCCTCTGGCAAAGTGCCTCCACTGTGGCCTTTCTGTACTTAAAGGGAGCGTATGAGAAAGATGAGGACAAACATTTTGGTAGGACCTGTTGCCATAGGGACAATGGTTTTAAACTAAAAGAAGTTAAATTCAGACTAAACAGAAGGAAGAATTTTTTTAACAAGAGTGGTGGAACACAGATAAGTGTTTTTTTTAAGTAATTTCCCCAGATAAATGGTGGATGGCCCATCCCTGGAAACATTCCAGGTCAGGCTGGATGGAGCTCTGAGCAACCTGGTCTGGTGTTAGGTGTCCCCGCTTCTAGCAGCAGTGTTGGAACTAGATGATCTTTAAGGTCCCTTCCAACCCAAACTCTTCTATGATTCTAACAGATTGCATCTTTCCAGTCACGTCAAGCAACATGATCTCTTCTTGGTGAGAGCTGCATCTTTTTATGATGAAGTTCAGGGGGAGAGCAGGCTGCCTTGGAGTTCTCTAAATGCAGCTGGTAGTTGCAAACAAAATCAGAAAGTGCAAATACAAAAATACTCCTCTGGGCTCTGGAATATGCCAAAGGCTTCAATCTCACCAGTACATATAAACTCAATGAGTACACAGTACATGCACCCAGCTGTTTTTTGGCATGCCTTTAGACTCCACTGAACTATTTAGTTTGATAGCAAATGCAATGACGGATATTTAATATTAGCATAAATTTTGTTTCTCTGAGACATTTTCATGCCAAGAATATCAGCCATAATTTTTCTTTTCTCCTTTTTCCGTTTTTGATTCTCTTTGGCTTTACTGTTGCCAGTTTTTAAAATCAGATTTAGCTGTTTTCCTCTCTCCTTTAAAGCACTGAGCATTTTTACCATCACCTCTACAGTGGCTCCATACTGAGTACCCACGTAATCCAGGCAAATCCCCTGCATACAGTGTTGTTAAAAGCCACAGTCCTGGGGTTAACTGAGAATGGTCGTGAGCCAAGCCTTTCACTGCTTCTCCTAAAATAAATTGTTGCTTATGCTGCTGCCATATGGCCAACCAACATGAGCTCGCAGCCGTCTTTTGATTTCCTCGTCCACGCTTTCAAGTGCGCTGATTCTTAAACTGTTCTCTTCCCATGTTATTTGTAGTTTCTCTCCCGAGTGCTGAACTCGGGAAGCATGCAAGTATGTCAGAAGAATAAATAACTTGACTCAGCTGTCCCCTTAGCGTCTCCTGGGTGAATTAAGCACGGCCTTGCCATGCTGCTGCGGTGCAGCCTTTTGTGGGGAGCGCGTGCTGTGAGCAGGTACTGCGGCTGGGGACTCCTGGGGTGCAGCGCTGGCCTCTAGTGGAAGGTGCCCGGTCCTTCTGGTGACCTCAGGCTTGAAACATACAGCCCAAAGACTCTTCCCATTCCCAGATTAGCTTTAAACCTGGATTCTCCATCAACCCTGCGAAAAAACCCAGTGAGTTCACTCTGTCTTCGGAGTGGTTTGCTGAATACTAAAGTTTGAGCTATTAGACAGTAATACAATAGCAATGAGTTAAGGAATTATTCTAATTACTTTCTTTAGGTTTCTCATTGTTCTGGTAGGCTCTTGGCATTTGTTGATGTGAGCTGGTACATTCTAATATAACACTGGGGGAATATAGTGTTCGGGCCCACACATTTTAATATATCTCTGTGCAATCTCAGGTTACATTGTATAATTGTCTACAATACTTTTCTGAAGATCTATAATGAAAATCTGCAGACAGCATCTGAAGGGGAGGATGTAAAATTCTTACTGCAAATATTGGCAGTGTTGCAGTGTTCACATGAGCAAACTTGGAGGAAGCAGACTGAAACATGTGGAGTTACCTTGTCCCTGGAACTTAAACAATGAGATGGGAAAAGTGTTCTGAAAGATAAGAAATCTGTAGGTAATGTATAATAAAATTTTCTTTATTATCTATTATAGAGTGATCTCTCAGAAGAATCCAGCAAAACTTTGCTTTATATCTCCATCTTGTTTTTGAGCTGTTGTAAATCACTTCTTTTAGGCTGACAGAATAGGCTGTTATAGGAGGTCACCTCTCCCTTACTGTGTGCATGAGTGATGCCTTTGGGTGGGTTGTGCAGGTGAATCACTGTTGATCCCTCTTTCTGCTTTGGGGTGTGAGTTTGTGTCATGAGTCTGCTTTCTCACAAATGATGTTACAAGCATCTTGAAATCAGCACATGCTAGGTCCTTAAGCATCCATTACAGCATTTTTAACAACACTGTGCTCTCCCTGTCTCTCTTAGTGCAACTTTTCCTTAAAAGGTAACAGTTTTGGCATACAATCACTGTTGAAGTGGAATTTTGTTTAGTGTTCCAATCTTTTTTGGTTTAAAATCTCACTCGACTTTCTCTGGTTTTAGGTTACTCATTGTAGCCCCTAATAGGTACTACATTGTTTCCAATCTGACCTTTGCTTCCAGTCAGATATTCATAAGTTGTGCTTGTCCTTTTTGCTAGTTAGCAAATCCAGAAACATTTTGCTATTTTTTCTCATCATGCAAATATTATTATAAGTCCTGCTTGACTTGTGCTTTTCAGGAGAAGCCTTGAAGAGGGTAGTTTTCTATATCTTCTATGAAAAACATGTTCATGGCAGTAAAAGGGTAGCAGTGCTTTTATGTCTTCTCAAAAAAAGAGAAATTGGCTGTTGTATGGGTTTTTTAATGATGAGGTATTTACAAGTATGATGTCCAGAAAACAACTTGACTTATTATGTTAACATTGCAAAAGATCTTCATAAGCCCTTGGGAGGCAACTTAGCTTCTGAAAGCTTAGTGGAGAATCTGTTAAATCAGCAGAAGAATATTGAATTCCTGGTTGAGATTTGAAAAATGCTTGTTTCCAAAACAGAATATGCTGAATTATGTCTTTCACTGAAACAGCCAACCAAAAGATGGAATTGTAGGAATAATAAACAGAATGAAAGTATAAGCCTTTGCAAAAACAAGGGGGTTTTAATGTGGAAAAATTTACAAGCTTGATTGTATAATAGCTTCGCTCTGACTTGAAGAAACAAACTTTTAGAGAATGATATATGTAACCAAGTTTTCCTTGCCAGTTTACTTTGATTTAAGCACTTCCCAATGTCTGAAAATACAGGCTTTTTGAAGTAGAAATTTTATCTTATTTTCTTGTGTTTGGCCCATTGATAGCAAGGTATATGGAGAAAAAGCACTATCCTTGTTAATGAAGTAGTACTTTATCTTCTGTGTCATTGATGCTGGTGTTCTCAGAAAAGCAACCACATATTATTGCAGCCTGGTCCATATCCTTTCTGTGTAGGTTGTATTTAGCCAATGTCTGTTTGGAGAAACAGGACACACTGGCATCACATTGTTCTTTGTGCCTTTGTAGTGGATTGTGATTTCCTTCTCTTTTTTTGTTGTTTTATTTGCTTGTTTTCTGTGATGGAGGACTTTTAATTGCATACATGTCTGCTAAAAATTGTAGTAAGCTTACATGGGCAAGGATTTCTGTAAAATTGGGTTATAGGGTGGTCGTGTAGTTTTGGAACAATGGTGGATGCTACAGAACCTACCCTTTCCACAAGCTCTTTTTATTCCACACAACAGTTGGTAAACATTAATGCTTAGGTTATAAAATGCCTTTCAGCATTATTTCCTGAAAAAGTAGGTTGAGATCTGCTACTCTGATCTCCTTTGACACCATATGCATGCTTCTTTCCATCAGGGCTGACCTGCTGGGAAGCAGCTCTGTGGAGAAGGACAAGGGGATGCTGGTGGACAACAAGCTGTCCATGAACCAACAGTGTGCCCTTCCTTGTGGCCAAGAAGGCCAATGGTATCCTGGGGTGTGCATTAGGAAGAGCATTGCCAGCAGGTCAAGGGAGGTGATCCTGCCCCTCTGCTCAGCCCTGGTGAGGCCACATCTGGAGTGCTGTGTCCAGTTCTGGGCTCCTCAGTACAAGAGAGACTTGGAGCTCCTGGAACAGGTCCAGTGGAGAGCAATGAAGATGCCAAGGGAGTGGAACATCTCTCTTAGGAGAAAAGGCTGAGGGAGCTGGGCCTGTTCAGCCTTGAGAAGAGACAGCTGAGAGGGGTGCCTGTCAATGTACACAAGTATCTGAAGGGAGGGTGCCAAGAGGAAGGATCCAGGCTCTTCTTGGTGGTGACAAAGGGCAATGGGCAGAAACTGATGCACAGGAAGTTCCACCAGAGTATGAGGAAGAACTTCTTTACCGTGCCGGTGACTGAGCACTGAAACAGATTGCCCAGAGAGGCTGTGGAGTCTCCCTCATCCTACAGAAATGTCTGGATACAATCCTGTGCCATGTGCTCTAGGATGACCCTGCTTGAGCAGGGCGGTTTGATGAAATGACCCACCTTGGTCCCTTCCTTCCCCGTTCTGTGTATACATGCACTCAGAGCTGCCATAATCTCCATAAGCATTTAGTTGGCCAAATACCTTCTTTCAGTTAGTTTGATTTTTATTTTTAGTTCTGAGAAAGACCAAAACTTGTTTAGTTCTGGGAAAGCATTTGTACAAAGGAGGGAGAAGTTTTATTATATTCCCTGGATTATGGCTGTCAGGAGACGACAAGACAGGAAACCTGCCCAGGTAAGCAGTCCTATAAAATTCATAGCCCTCCTAGCAAAGTAAATCTGCAGAGGTCATGCTGACATCAGTAACACTGTGGTATTTGTCAGGGTAAACTGATTGCCAGGTAAATCCCTTCCTTGGCTGAAATAAGCTCTACTAAGAGAAATGATTCTGCCACAAATTAAGGATGGCACATCTACCAGTAGTTAATATAATGTTTCTCACCTCCAACACCTGGCAAGATGTTGCGGGTTGGGTTCGGTAACCGGGCAGAAACACTAAATAAGTGTAGTGGTTTAACTTTAGATTTTAATACATACTTACTTTTGGTGAGATAAAAATTAGGAGAACGCAGAAGCAGGCACAACTTACAGACTATTACTGAGTTTATTAACAGATTTAAAAGACAGAAGGAAAACAAACTTGCTGTGGTATAGTACCTTTCTTCTATGAATCTCACAGTTTTTTACACTGCAGTTTTTTACACTGCAAGCTATAGATCATCACATGGGGTTATTAAGGATGAATTATGTTGCCCTAAACATGAAGGTTTTGTCTTTGCCCCCAGTCTCTTAAAAGCTTTTTCTCTCTTTGTTTTTAAGCAGCCCGGCATGGGCACGTTACAGCCTTCATGGGCCACACATGAATGTCCATCCCCCCATGTACTTCAAATGGTTTAAAGAAATGCACAGTTCGATATTACAGTTC
>VZTI01002485.1:2292218-2314221 GCA_013397865.1 Struthidea cinerea | reverse complement strand
GGGGGGGGGTCAGAGACCCCGGCCCGGCCTGGCGGGGCCTGGAGGCCGGAGCCACCCCACCACCTTTCGGCAGGCGAGCTGGAAAAGAAGCCTAAACTCTGCCTTCCCACACGGTTTAAATATGGAAATTTAGAGAAGTGTTATTGGTTTAAAATGTTGCCTGTCAATTCAGGTTCAACCCACTACACAAGAGTTCGTAAGATGGGACCAGCTTGGGAAACAGTGTGAAGTGAATTACAGTAGAGACTGAAAGCAAATTTTCCACAAAGAATTTATAGAGTATTTTCATTTTAAAGATGCCTGATGGATCTGATATTAACTTGCTATAAACTTCCTACAGTGATTTAAAACATCTTTAATAGGTACCTGACAATCTTCTTAATAAAACCTATTTCTTGTTAGACACATACTAAGTCTTAGCAGAGGCCATGTGCTACTGTCAGACTACATCTTCACAAGTCCTTACGGAATTCTTACAAATCTCTGCTAGTGAATGTTTTAATTTCCGTGATCACATAATGAAAACTGAACCTGAAGGTGTTTGATTGCGTTACAGCATGAGCTGTTATTGAGGGACTGAGTAATTGGGTCAAAAAATATGTATCAAAAGTGGAATGATTCTGCATGTACTGAATTCCAATCTATTTGTATCAGAGGGTTTTTTTTAATTCTACATTTTTCATTTAATCATTAAAAACAAATATGTTAAGTTTCAATCAGTATGTAAGGCAAAGGCATGAAATTGCTTAGTAACTGCCTAATGTGAACTAGTATTTGTTGACCAACAAGAGCTTGTGCATACAATTTAGTTTCACTGATTAGGAACCATTTTTCAAGATATGTCCTACTATTTTGCTTTGAAGTCTTCGTAAGAACTAATTAAAAATGTAAAGCTTCCTTTATATTGCAGCAAGTATCTTTGTTTTAGATCCAGGAGATGGTGATCCCTAGTGTGACAAGCAGATAAAATCCTGCCTGTGTGTGTTTTTTGCCTATCTGAAGTTGGTTTGCCCCTCATAGTTCAGTGTCAGTTGGTAGTCTGTCTGTGTTTAATGCAACATGCTTTTTATTTCTCAAGAAGCTGTGCTGATTAAGTGTTGCACTGTTTGGAACAGATTTGTGATTGCTCTCCAGTTACTGCTTAGAGATCAAGGCAGGGGGAGGGAAACAAGTACATCCTGGTTGAACTGAATTTTCTTTTGTGTCCAATACTATGTATGATAGCTTATTTATCAACCTTAATAGATGACAGAAATGTAATAAATACTAGGTTTTTGTGAGAGAGTAACTTCCACAAATTCTTGGGGTTCTTTGTAGAGATGATATTTTTTTTTAACATGGAACTGAGAAGTTACACAGACATTAGCTCTAAGAACTGTCTTCTTTTTTTTTCCAAAGACTAAGTTCATCCTGGCCTTGCAAAAATTTTTAATTACTGAGCAATTGTTGTTTATTTATTAAACTGACTTTTGTAAGTCTGGGTTGTATGAGAATCCTTAAGTCCATTAGTTTAAGCATAAACCTTTATGAGAGAGTGAGGTTAAATACAGGTGAGTTTCTCTGTTTGCCATTGGTAAACCCATTGCAAAAGGAGTTTAGATGTACGGTGGAGGGATGTGCAGCTCCCTTTTTATCCTGGTGATAATTATAGTCAGTATCAACTCAATTTTTACTTCAAGAAAAAGTGTGCTTAAATATCTCTTATCATAACAGAATCACAGACTGGGTAGAGTTGGAAGGGACCACAGTGGGTCATCTGGTCCAACCACCCTGCTCAAGCAGGGTCATCCTAGAGCACATGGCACAGGATTGTATCCAGACATTTCTGTAGGATGAGGGAGACTCCACAGCCTCTCTGGGCAATCTGTTTCAGTGCTCAGTCACCGGCACGGTAAAGAAGTTCTTCCTCATACTCAGGTGGAACTTCCTGTGCATCAGTTTCTGCCCATTGCCCTTTGTCACCACCAAGAAGAGCCTGGATCCTTCCTCTTGGCACCCTCCCTTCAGATACTTGTGTACATTGACAGGCACCCCTCTCAGCTGTCTCTTCTCAAGGCTGAACAGGCCCAGCTCCCTCAGCCTTTTCTCCTAAGAGAGATGTTCCACTCCCTTGGCATCTTCATTGCTCTCCACTGGACCTGTTCCAGGAGCTCCAAGTCTCTCTTGTACTGAGGAGCCCAGAACTGGACACAGCACTCCAGATGTGGCCTCACCAGGGCTGAGCAGAGGGGCAGGATCACCTCCCTTGACCTGCTGGCAATGCTCTTCCTAATGCACCCCAGGATACCATTGGCCTTCCTGGCCACAAGGAAGGGCACTCTGCTGGTTCATGGACAGCTTGTTGTCCACCAGCATCCCCTTGTCCTTCTCCACAGAGCTGCTTTCCAGTAGGTTGGCCCTCAGCCTGTACCAGTTCCTGTGGTTCCATCTTCCCCAGATGGTGGACCCTGCATTTGCCTTTGCTGAATTTCAGACAGTTCTTCTCATTGCTCCAACCTCTTGAGGTCCTGCACAGCACTCCGGGGTATTGTCCACTCCTCCCAGCTTCATGTCATCAGTGAACTTGCTGAGGAGGGATATATCTCTTCCCTCCAAGTCATTGATGAACAAGTTAGACTATACTGTGCCCAGTATTGGACCTTGGGGGACATGACTAGTGACAGGTCTCCAACTAGACCTTGTGCCACTGATTACAACCCTCTGGGATCTGCCATTCAGCCAGTTCTCAGTCCACCTCACTGTCCACTCATCCATTCCTCACTTCCTGAATTTGCCTGTGAGGATATTGTGAGAGACAGTGCCGAAAGTCTTGCTGAAGTCTCGGTAGACAATATCCATTTTGTCCCCTCATCCATCCAGATAGTTGTTTAATCATAAAAGTCAATCAGGTTGGTCAAACATGATTTACCTTTAGTGAATCCATGCTGACTCCCCCTGATCACCTTCTTGTCATCCATGTGGACAGATGGTCTCCAGAATGAGGTGCTCTATCACCTTTCCTGGGACTGAGGTGAGGCTGACTGGCTGGAAGTTTCCTGGGCTCTCCTTGCCTTTTTGAAGGCCGGGGGGACATTTGCTTTCTTCCAGTCCTCAGGCACCTCTCCTGATCACCAGGACTTTTCAAAGATGATCATGAGCTGCCTCACTGTGGTGTCCGCCAGCTCTCTCAGCAGTCATGGATGCATCCCGTCAGGGCCCATGGACTCGTGGATGTCAAGTCTGCCTAGGTGTTTTCTAACCCAGTCCTCCTTCACCAGGGGAGAGTCTTCTTTACAATACTCCTTTACCCTTCCTGGTCTTCTGGGCCAGAGATTCCTGAGGACTGTTCTTGTCAGTGAAGACCGATGCAAAGAAGGCATTCAGTAACTCTGCCTTCTGCCTTTCTGAGCATTATGACCTCTAAAGCAGACACCTTTACAAGTGATGAAGTATTATTCACAGAATCACTGAATATTCTGAGTTGGAAGTGACCCACAAGGCTCATGAAGTCCAACTCTTACGTGAATGGCCCACACAGGTATCGGACCAACATCCGTGGCATTATTGGCACCATGCTCTAATCATCTGAGCTAATCTCAGGGTCATTCTTTTAGCCTGTGGGAACCTGTCCTGGCAGAGACACTAATTTACTTCTAGTGGTTACAAGGAATATGCATCTCATGTGCTTTCGGATTCATAATGGAGTACTTTCTCTAGGGTGTTGGAATTCTATTTTTTTTTCAGGTACAGGCTAGCTGCATTTTTAAAAGAATATTGCTTGCATTGTATATTTGTGACAGGAGAGTGTTTCTCCCCTTTAGATGTTGTGTGACCTTTACTTCTGATAAAATGGCAGCATGTTCTTTAGGAGATACATGTGCACTTTAGACTAAATGATGTCCAGGCTACTACAAGCAAGGAAGTGTTTTTCTAAATTGTAAGAGCAGCCTTGATATGACTGCAGTAAACTTGCAAAAGGGTATAGAAGTACAGGAAAAGTTATTAGTTATCCTCTAATTTCAATGTTGCTCTGTCAGTAGCTAGTTTAAGCCATTTACAGGACCCATGAGGGACTTGAGATCAGTTGATCTGATAAACAGTTCTAGCTTTTTTAACCTTTTGAAGAACTCAGTTCCAGTAATCATCCCTGTCTTCCCCCTCTCCTTCCTTCCCCCTCTCTTTCCTTTGCTGAAGGTCATCACATTCCAGTTTCCTAGATGAAAGGATGTTACCAGAATCATTGCACAACTCCTGTGCAAGAACAATTGGCAGGGTGGTGTCTGATCTGGCCTTTTTTTCGTGGTCTTAAAAATGCAGCTGCATACTGCCAAAAAAGCGAGTTGCTGGAGAATTGGTGCAGTCCTGACAATTTTTCTAGGCCTACAGTTGAGCAGTTGTGGACAAAGCTCTGAGCTTCGGGAGATGCTTGGGCTGGGAAGGGATTTAGAGGTCCTGTTTGAGAGCTCAAGCACTGTTCGGGTTGTGAGTGGGATTAGCAACGGTACCTACTTGCTGCTGTTTCCAGCACTGCTTGGTTCGTTTTTGTGGTCCCAGAAAACCTGGTGGAACTGCAGTAGCAGTTAACAGCCTGCTACACCAGTGTGTAGCAGTGGGGCTGAACCAGCAAATGTTAGTAGAGCTGAACACTGGATATATGCTTGTTGCATAGTATTGCAAACCCTATTCAATTACCACCATCACTCTTCCAAGTGCAGGATTTTATAGTGGAGGAGGAGACCAAATATGTTGAAGTACAGAGAAGAGTAGTTGCACAGAATGCAGGGAGAAAGGGAAGCAGAGGACAAGGAACCTGTGCTCAATTTTTGTTTGATTTCTGGTGCTTTGCTTCACCACAACTACAGTTCTCTGCAGATGGTAATGACGTGTGGTGGGTAGTGAGCAGATGCCACTGAATATGTTTTCAAGTTCTTGGTAACATTATTGTAGCCACAAGTTTTTAAAGAAGTAATAATTTCATTAAATGACTTTAATGATGGCTCTAGAGTGAAGTAAAAGGTGATGGACTTTTGAGACCCACAAACCTGAAGAAGGCAAGCATCTTCCAGATCTCTCAGTTGCTCTTAATAGCAAATTAAGAGCAAAGATTACATCTTTATAGAGTACTGAAAGACTTGTTCTTGAGACTTGTTTACATTGCAAAGCACCCTTCAATCTATAAGAACAAATCTAGAATCATAACCTGTTTTTATTGGTAGGAGTTATGGGAAGACTGTGAAGCGGTTGCCAGCTACAAATTAAGATTGCTCTTTAATCTTTAGTCTGGAAGGCTCCCAACAACATGCAAGAGGGTGTGAATATGTAGAGGGGAAAACCATGAAAGTGATGAAGTTCCTTCTGCTTCAACACTGTAAACTCCATGCTTTATGGGAACACAGAGAAGATGTATGTGTGGCAAAAGCTGCATTCCTTGTCATGGGAGAGGGGCCGATCACAGCAGCTGTGTACTTTACCTTACTACTCCATAGTGGTGAAATCTGATTTGTATTTTGATGTGATTGTACATCACTGACCTGACATATCAGAAGTTGGTGCATTTTTGTGTAGGAGATGTGCAGATGCAAATTTCTCAGAAGGTACCAAAATAGCTTTTTTTCTGCATGTAGTTTGCTGTGGACACTTGTATATTTATTGATTGCCTCAATATTAGAAATGGAAGTAGTGGCTTTTGGCCCACTATTTTTAGTATCTTGCAGTAAGCCTCATTCTTTTAATTTTATTGAGTTCGTTTCTTTTTTTCAACTTCATTTTGCAGTCTGGGTTATTTAAAATGACCAAATAATTGGTCTGAAAACATAAGAGAAAGCTGGGTCTGCAGTAGAGGATCTGATCTGATGTGAATAAATTAAAAATTTAGTTTTGTAATTTCAAGAAGTCTTTGTGTTTTAGTGAAATCTTACTGCTTTTGGGGGAAGAGGAATTAAGCTTCTGGAGAAACTCTGGGGGAGAAAGGATTAAGAAATAATGCTGTTAATGGAGAAGAAGAGATGTCTTAAGTGGCAGTCAGTACTATTAAAAATACCAGTTTCTACCCACTAATGATAGGCCAAGTTTTGCAAACTTAACACGTTTCACCCTTTTTTCTTATGCTGTGCCTTTGATGGGATTTTGCTTTTGATTGCCTGGTTGTGGGTGGAATGTCTGATACTTTGGCAACAAATACTATATAGGTTCTTGAAATTACATTTGTTCTGGCCTGGAGCAGAGCTATGTGGGTGTTGGATGTTTCTTTGAGTCCTGGCATTCCTTTTAGTTAATCACCTAATGTTATCTACAACTTTAAAGGAAGATGATTATGTTTAGCAGCCACCTTCACTATGTGGCATAGATCTGTGTGCTGTACATCTAATGGTTCAGTTTATGAATCACCCATCTGGGCAGGGCAGTGTTTGGGTAATCAACTACACAGAAATAGACTTTGTGGACCAGAGACAAGTAAGGTAAGTATTACTTATTATAGTCTCATCAATGGCATAGTGCTTAATCTCTTAAGCACATTAGACTATTAGTTGATCAGAAATGCATTATGATCTGCTTAAGTGAGATGATGTGAACCTTTTTCTGGGCAATACAGGAACGTAGTACAGTGTGCTAGGCTAGAATTTAATTAACTGATAAATAGGTTGTTCTATGCATAGATGTGAACATCTGGAATATTTAAGCTATACTAGCTGTCTAATGTCCTGTGTACTAATTTTGACAAATATCAAAGTACCCCTACAGAAATGGCTGAATACATAATAAATTGGCTGCTGCCACTTAAATGAAGTGATCTGGATTATCAGAAGTAATCAGTTTAATTTAAGCCCAGCTCATTTTAACTGAAAAAGCTTAGGGAGCAGCCATGTGATAGTTGAGCAAAGAGATCTAAAGAGGAAAGTAGTAATTTACAATAATACAGGCAAGCAGGATAAAACATGGTGAACAACCCCAGCTGATTCAGTAGGTTTTCCATTAATTATTCAAAGTGTCAGCAAACTCTTCTTCAAGATGCAGTTACTAGTGAATTCTGAGCAAACTTTGAATCTTGTTTAAAAGCAGGTCACTGCCTTTTTTTTGCCAGGTACCTCTTGACTGAAAGAAAACCTGGTATGGAAAAACTAGGCAGTGCTTGGACTTGATAGTTGTGCCTGTCCTGGTCCATCCAGACTTGTCAGAAAATGCATGATTAATCTTGGTTACATAAAGGAGAAGAAACTGCAAATCCCAATTTGCATTTACTTTTTTTTAACGCTTCCATAAGCACAAGCAGGACACTAGTGTCTTGTACTTTAGTTTGAGATCTTGTCTTGCAGTTATGGGTGTGACTTACAACAATTGAGTTCACAGTCTCACCTTCAATTCTTTTCTAGGGAGAGCACGTGTGCAGCAACTAGCAGAGAACACGAGATATTTCAGGAGACGACTGAAAGAGATGGGCTTTATCATCTATGGAAATGAAGATTCCCCTGTTGTGCCTCTGATGCTGTACATGCCAGCAAAAATTGGGTACGTTTGACAGCATAACTTCTTACCCATCTTCTTTAAAGCTAGGTTGGTGTAAGAATATGAAGAGTTTTCTAAATATAAGAAAAGATCCGTTTGATTTTTGCTTTTATGATCATTACTGAGTCTTATAAAATATGGAAACTTCTATAAGTGATCTTGAGAAAATCGAGGCTTGTAGCTTGGGGCATCAAGAAAGCACTTCAGGGAAGCCATTTTGCCTCTATGTGTCATGCTTTAAAAGTTGGGTTGTGTGTTTCCATTATATTTATATGTAAAGTTTATAAATGTGCTAAAGAGGAGCTAAAATTGAATGGAAATTAACACTAAAAGTCACTGGAAGAAGTCTTTCAACTAGCTCCTGGATCAGAAGGAGCCAACATTTGCATTGATGAACTTTGAAAATTAAAAAATGAAACGCAGGGGGGCAAGACATGATGGGAGCCAACAACATGTATTTAATGAATCCCAAGTTTTTAAGAGGTCTGGACTTAATCACTCAGGTATTGGTATTGTAAATACTAAAACAACTGTAGCACGTAGGTTTATAAATGCTTGCCGATTTGTGTGGTGCTGTGTGGATAATTAAGGCTAAAATTCTGCAAGGGGGCTATATAATGTATATATTAAAAATTTTTGCAACATAAAGAAAAACCTGATTTCAAGGACAGCTTGGCTTTGATCACTACTTTTCAGTGTCTATAGAATGCAGTGCTCAATCAACACTTTCAAATTTGGAAAACATAGTTTAATTTTAAGCTGTAATTAACATCTCCAGTGCTTTAGTAGCTCAGGCTTCAGTCTGGCACTTTTTACAAAGCTAAACACAGTCATTCTCCACCCTTCTCAGTGTAACAAAGTTTTAAAAGGCCTGTTACCTTTATGGGTGCTGCACAGTACATGTCCAGCACACAGAGGCAGCTGTTTCCGCTGCCCAGTTTCTCTACCAGTCAATACAATCTTTTCCCTGAAAATATTCTTGGAAATATTTATTAGCTGAGCAGCTGGGCCAGTATCTTACCTAAAATGAGCAAGAACAGAGAGCTCTGATGAGAGTTGGCCCTTGGGATCTGCCTCGGATTTACTTGATCCTTTCTTTGTCCCTTGTAGCCTGTTTTTAAAATAGTTTGAGAGTACTAAATGGATACAAAATGAAGTGTATCAGGATGCACCTATTTATAAGGAAAATAGTTGTGGCAGAAAATTTAAAAACCTAGTAAAAAATGTTATTTTTATATGTCCTTATAAGCCTCTTAAGTTCATTGCTACTTCTCACAACAAGGTCAGTTCAGAAAGGATTAACAATTTCCTGTGGCCTGTAGAAACACCCACAACTGCACTGCCATTACAGATAGGATCGAGATGTTTTTGCCTCTCATTGTATAAGTCACAGCCACTACTTTCTTTAATCTCCTTAAGAATTTGTTTTGTTGAAGATAGTGTGTGACAGTTGTATGATATTTTTGCACCTTCCTTAAAAATATTAGGTATCATATTAGATGATCTCAGTTTACTGTGGTGATTCAGTGGTTCCCGTGATACTTATGAAGTGGTACATTCTGTGATGCAATAATGTACTTTAATCAAATTAAATTCATGAAAACAAAACATATTGAAATTGCAGAAACATCTGCTTTGGGGCATTGCAGCATGAGGGATTCCTTGTATAGTCAAGCTTCTGAGCCAAAATCACTGTTTCCTATTGGAAAGATTTCCAGGCTTTGGTTACAAATCCATTTAGAAACAGCCTGCTAAAAGACCAGTCTGTGCCGCATATAATCTTTCATCTTCATTAGGACTCAATACACTGAAACCTTTTGAGAAGGACCACCTTGGGGTTGAATTTAAAAAAGGCTTTTGTGCTCAAGCATTTCTGCCTCTAAAAAGAAAGCACCAGAAGCTCCAAACTGTGGTCTGACAGCCTTGCCTCAACAAAGGCCTGTATGGCTTACCATACTGAGTCCTTCATGCTCCTGCTTTGCCACCACTGGAATAATTGTGACGATCTTGTTCTCTCTGGCAGTGCATTTGGGCGTGAGATGCTGAAGCGAAACATCGGTGTTGTGGTTGTGGGCTTCCCTGCCACCCCCATCATCGAGTCCAGAGCCAGATTCTGTTTGTCTGCAGCTCATACCAAAGAGATGCTTGATACAGTAAGTGTCTCATCTTGTCTTCCTTCTGCTCATGCCTGCTAATAAACAGATACAACAGTTGTCTGGGTTTTGTACGCTGGTTCAGTGTTTGGTACACAAACTAGTTGAACCTAATCTTCAAAGCCCTTTGTAGTAGAGCTGGCAATGACTCCATCTCTTCCCTTGCTTCAATAGTGTGGAATGGCTGCTAAGACTATATCTGAGGACTTTTCTTATCCTATTTTAAAAGGAGACAGTCTCATTCCTGTGAGACAATGCTTTTTCTCCTCTTTAAAGGCTATACCTTGCATTGACGTAGTTAAAAGAAAACATTCTGCATCTTCTGACCCTAGATGCTAATGGTAAGGAAAAAAAATAAAAAGGCCTGAGAACCTCCAAAACATTTATATTTCTCTCAAAAGGAAGCACATGATTACTATTCCTGTTCTTGTTTAAAGCTTCAGAGCACTGTATCTTAAATGAACCTGTCCTAGTGAGTCTGTGCCACATGCAATGCCTTACTTACTCTTACCAGCACTTCCAGAGGGAATGGAGGTCCCCTCAAAGGAGGCCTGCATCACAGTTAGGAGATGCTGCCTTCAAAAAGTAAGGATGGCGGTTACTCTCTGACTCATAGAGTTGAAAGAGGATTATATGAATAAGCCTGACTGTTCTCAGTATGTCTTGGTGTGGTAGCTACATTCAATTTTGAGTCTTCTGAATAATCTTTTTTGATGGACATGGGTACATGGGCTGTCTTAGGCACTGCCAAAGTTCTGCATTGCACTTTTTTCCCCACTTTGAGGGTCTGTGACTCAGAATATAAACTAGGTTAAGTAATGAATTTGGACTTCATGAGAGTAGACTCTGTCCTGTTCAGAGACCTACTTGAAAGTATCCCATAGGATACAGCTTCAAAGAGCAGAGGTGTCCAGGACAGCTAGTTAATTTTTCCTCCCCACTCCTTCCCTGAAGAATGATCTGTCCTGACTTAAAGGAGAATGAATGTGGTGGGAAGCCTGCATGGATGAACAAACCGATAAAAATATATCATGAAAGTGTGTAAGAGGTGCAAGCAGGGACAGGTGACCGAGGAAGAATAGAGACACAATCCTGAGCATGCAGGGATGGGGTCAGGAAAGCTAAAGCCTACCTGGAACTCAGTCTGTCAAAGGACATGAAATGCAGCAGGCAGAGCTTTTATGGGGGTTTTAGTAGCAAAAGAAAGAGTAGAGAAAACGTGGAGGACTGCTGCTGAATGGCACAGGGAATCAGGTGACAAATGCATGCAAGAGGCAAGGGTACTCAGTGCCTTTGTTGTCTCAGTCTCCTGGTGAGGCTTCAGGAATCCTGAGACCGTGAGATTTGTGGAGAAGTATGGAGCAGTAAAGACTTGCCTTTGGTGTGAAGGAGGCTCCAATAAGGGCACATTAAAACAAAATCAACATGCACAAGTCCATGGGACCTGATGAGCCGCATCCACAAGTGTTGAGGGAGCTGGCTGTCACTGCAAGGCTGCTCTTGATTATCATCTTTGGAGGAAGAGTTTGTGGTGGTTGGGGGAGGCTCCCGAGGACTGGAAGATGGCAAATGTCACCTTCATCTTGAAGAAGGGCAAAAAAGTCTGAGGAACTGCAGGTTGAAAAGCCTCACCTTTATATTGAGAAGATTGTGGAGAAAAAAAATCTTGAAACTATTTTTGAACATTTTGTGGACAAAGTGATTGAGAGTAGTCATGGAGTTAGGAAAGGGAAATCATGCCCAATGTCCAAATATGATCAGGTGGTAACACTTCAATATGCGAACAGCAAATGGGACATACAACAGATATTTACTAATGTCTTGTAATAAAAACCAGACTCAACCTTTTCACTCTTTACTGCTGCAGAACTTACATAAAAATCAACAGCTTAAAATGGCACGCTTTTTAAATTTAATTTTTGTTAGGAAAATTAGTAAGGCAGTGAGTGATGTGAGCAGTTTCATAATGTATGTTTAGTGTCATTGAGTAGTATTAACCTGTTGTGTATCTGTGGTGCTGTACTTGCTGCTCTTGAGCTGTTTCTGCCTTGAGAGATTCCCTGATGTAACATGCCAACAGCAGACTGCTTAAGGAGTTCCTTCCCAGCTACTTGTTCTGCTACTCTTGCCTTAATCATCTCAGTTTAGTTGTTTCTGTTCCAAGTAACGGTTTTGAACCAGTATGTTCAGAGAAGACCCTCTCCTTCGATTCCTTTCCCCATGTATAAAAAGAATAGTATCAGACTTGGCTCAGAGCACGGTAATAGACCTGAGTTCATTGCCACAAATGAGGGAGCAGTAACTTCTGGACAGGTGGGCATGGAGTGGGGATGAATGGATAAGAGGTGGGAGGAAGGAAAATAAAGAAAACTGAAGTCTCTGAAATCGTATTGCTGCAAATTGAGCTAAAACTGAAACTGTACAAACTTGATGTGAGGGCACTACATGAGCAATCATGCAATTTTACAGTTGGTTAGGTTCTTGATCTTCTCTTTTAGTGACTAGCTAGGGCCTTTGCCATAATAAGCTGCTTTTATAGGGTCTGTGTAAGTACCACACTTGCTCTCTTCCAAAATCTATCTGTAACTTTCATTAGTGTGCTTTAAAAGCCTCTTTTCCTGTCAATTCTTACTGCATTTTCCAAAGAATGTTTCAAATGTTGTGCATTTAACATAAGACTCATTGCTACAGTACCTCTACATGTTAAATGTACTAAATTGAGGAAATGCTTGTTCAATATATTAGAGCTTGTCTGCCTAAGAAAATTAATCCATAGCAAAATGAGGTGTGAATTTTGAAGTGAATGAAGAAATCCTGATTTAGCTCAGTATGTGGAGGCTTTGTTCCAAGTTAGTGTAACCCCCTTTAAGGTTCAAAATAGCTGCATGCTCAAAACCCAGAACACTGGCAAGAGGAGTTAATAAGGAGCAAGTCTTTGTATCAGTGACTTTGTGCTGTGTTTTCTTGTGATGCAGTGAAAGGGGATTGATTTCAGGCAGCTAATCATTAAGGCAGCCCTCAGATCTAATCCCTCTGCTAACTGTGGCAACAGTAGCCAGGAAGAGGAAGAACTAAAATGAATGGACTTGGGGAGAGCTGGCAGACAGCTTCTTCAAGTCAGTGACAGAGGATAACTTGGTATCCCATCTGTGTATTCATGGATGCTAACCAGGGCTCTTGTGGTATTTTTTTTAAGAAAACTTAACCAGATTTGAAGCATAGGGAGGAGAAGCTTGTCTTGCAAATAGTGATATTTGTAGTGCTTCCTTGTTCTTATTAAATACACCCACATGATGAGGAACAGTTCTTAGTTACAACTTTAACTGTTCTACTTAAATAAAACTTCCATGCCTGAAAATATCTGGCTGAGGATCAGAGTGAAATCCCTCATAACCTGCATCCCTATGGGCTGTGCTTTCTTTTCAGTGATGAAAAATATATTACACTCTCCTAAATTCAGAGTACACCAATGCCATTTCCTTTGTAGTCTTTGCTGGTCACATGGCTCTTTTTGTTTTAAATTAATAAAATCCTAAATCTGCATTCAAGAATAACAGTTAACATACTCTTTCAACAGAAATTCAGCTTTAAATTGCTTCCATATGGGATCTTTACTTAAAGCTCTGGCAGACTGTGCCCACACTTTTGTTTTGTTTTGTTTTGTTTTTACCGAGGTCCAACTTCTGGGTTTGTCGTTCCCCCAGATTTTAGAGTGCAGAGGTTTTTGCTGCCAGATATAATAAGCATGAAGGGCCATTGTTTAAAGAAATCAAAACTTGAACTATCCATCTAGGAAGAAAAAACATGTAGAGATATCAACCCCCCTCTGCCAACTGTCCTCAAGAGACAAGCATTTGACCCAGATTGGAGCATTAATGTTGAATTAGTGACATTCTGAAGCAATGCTGAATGTACCTATCTCAAATAAATTTACAATTAAAGGCAGCGAAAAATGCCAACCTTTGAATTCAAAAAATCACATTGGACTTAGAAGTGATCTTCTGAATACATTTTTTGTCACTTGCCTATATAAAAATAACTAGCATCACATGCTATTGCAGATTTGTCTGCAGCAACTGATTTATTTTGTACTTTGCTCTGTAAAGAAATGAAGTTTAGGGTTTGGCTTTGAACAGAACTTATTGTGGACAATGTCTTATCAGAGATTGCAACATAATGGAAGTATGATTAACTGAGTTGGGATTTTCCTCATTTCTTACGCAAGCAGATGTTTGATCTCTGGTAAACTTCATAATATTTGAGTTCAGGTCAAAATGGTGAAAGGTTGTGCTAATTCAGTAGCAGTGTTCTGGGTCATCAATTGCTCGAGTGTGGCCTTTGTGGCAACCTCAGCAGGACTTGCTTTCCAAGGAGAAAATGCTTGGGGTCCTATGCAGAATAACTTGTTATTTTTCTTTCCTTGGATTGTTTGGCAAAAATCTCCTGTGCCATGTAGTTTATGATACATAGCTTTCACCTCTAGTTGTATATGGCCAATGCGAATTAACCAAATGTAGATAACAAGTGCATCTATAGAACATGTTAGCTCGCTATTGTAGTTTGTCTTCGCTATTTTGCAATTTAAAAAATACAGTAGATCAGGTATGCTAACACAGGTTGTTTTCAAACTGAATGATACATAAAGTGGAGCCAAATCTCCATGTACATGTTCTACTTCAGCTTCATTATCTCCAGGAAGGGAAGAACACTATTCTCTGTTTTTCTGTCTGTGAATAGTCATGGGGTTTGCTGGATATTATGATCCTGTTTTGGAACTGGAATAGTCAGGTGGATGCACAGGCAGTCTCAGTTAAGTGACCAGTGCTGTTTACGTGGTCTCAAAATTTCTGAATGCTAAAATAAAAAAAAAATCCTATGCACTTCTGAAGGTACCAGCTTCTAGCACAGTAAAATCTCAAGTAAAATGGCTGTCAGAGTAGTCTGCAGGCATGCATAAAGGAAGATGTGCTGATAACTTGCATCTGTCTCCTCTGCTGATCTACTGTGGTCTCTTTGTCAGGCTTTAAAAGAAATCAATGAAGTTGGGGATCTTTTGCAAGTGAAATATTCCCGTCGCCGTTTGGTACCTCTCTTGGACCGGCCGTTTGACGAGACAACATACGAAGAAACAGAAGACTGAACTCCCTCCATGTGCCTCAGTGGGAGGGACACACCCCATGGGACACTCAGTGGCACACAGGCCACAGCATCCGTGAACAACACACTTAGGACTGCTTAGTATAAAAGACATTTCCTCACAATACTGAAGTGGCCACATCAGCTCTAAATGGCATTTTGTAAATAGGGAGAGGAGAAAAAAATTTCTTTGATTCCTGTGTCTTCAGGGTCTGGCCCTAGAGGTGCTTGGCTTTATTTTTTTCTTGTTGCTTTTTTTTTTATTTATTTGTCTCAATGAGTTCACAACAACCCAAGTTGGCTGTGGCTGATTAGTTCAGACTTGGTATGCACCATTAGCTTCCCAAATGCTGGCTGAGATGTTGTGAGCATGTGTGACGCTGGCATGGCAGCATTTTCAGTGTCACTGCTAGGTGTCTGATCTTCCCAATAAGGAAAGAGCTGACCTGTCTGTTTTTGGAGACTTCCTAGAGAAATTGTTGATTGCTAACTTTGACATATTTAACAAGATGGATAATCAACCAAAGCAGTTTTTTTCATTTGCAGTTAGTTATGTTTAAAACTTGAATTTAGCCTTTTTAAAATAAATGTGTTGTTGACATGTCGCTGACAGGACCATTGTTCCCAAACATTATTTAGTTTTGTAAGCCACAGGCAGAAGGACTTCTGGAACTGTAGCCTCTTTTCCTTCCCAGTATGGATACCAGATTGTCTCCTGGTTTTGACACTAATTGTCCCCTTGATAGAGGGTAAGTGATGGAGAGGGGTTTGGTTTGGTTTGTTTTTAATACTTCTGTTTAAAAAAAAGGAAAAATACGGGTTGCGTGTGTGTTGCTTTCTCATCTTCAAGTTAGTTTCTCTTGCTTTAGAATTACCATAAAGTCATGAACAAGTCACTGCTAAGTTCTAGAAGGGTGCTCTTTGGTGTGAGTAAACTAGAGCAAGTCTTGTGCTTATTCTTAAGACTAAGCCCCCTCAATAAGCAGGCCTATACATAGGGTGCCTGTTAGGATGCAGATCTGTGAAAGACTGCTGCCCTTTGCCATGCTAACTCACTGTTTCTTGTCATCTATGAGGTGTTCTTCACTGGCCCTGCTACATATATGGACAACCTGAATCTTGTAATCATACATTACATTTTGGCAAAGTCTCCAATGGCAGCTGCATGTCTGTATGCCTTCCCTGAAGAGAGAAGATGTCCTCACAATTGCATTTAGGTTGATATCTTTATTCTTTTGTACTTCTGTTACTGATCAACACTGCTCAAATGAGTGTTCGCTGAGCCAGTTGCTGTTTGGAGTCTTTATTTGCAAGTTTCATACTGTCCCTCTGTTTGAAGTAGATGCCTTTGCTCTAACACACCTTAGAACTGCCTACTTAGTCTTTACATCTTGAATTCTTTCCATGAACAGAATGGATCAACAAAAAGGTACCAAAAATTTTAAATAGGAGTCAATTGCAGTATAGTTTCTGTATTTTATACTTAGACATATATGATTTCTGCAAAGGTAGTAAAATGTTAACTTGTGTCAATTGGGTTGGGCCAGCTCTTCAGTTTGGGTTAGCAAGATGCTTTTTGCAGGTGACTGAGGTTTTAGAAACAGACTCATCATCATCATACTAAAGCAGAGGGCAGCTCAAAGCTCTTTGTGTGGTGCTGAAAAAAAAAAATCATTCTTTTAAAGTTCTTTTATGTTCACTCTGCAACTAACAAGGAAGGAGTGTTTTGACCACTAGAACCAAGCAGTTCTGCAAATACATCTGGTGATTTAAAGCAGAATTGGCTTCTATTTTATAGAATATCTAACTTCATGCATTTATAGATCTTGTTCCATTTTAATGTAATTGAACTTCAAAACACTGGTTCATTTTTTTACCATTGAATTTCAGAAAATTGTATGAGAAGAACTGAAATTGACTGTTTGAAAATAGGTCCAAATAACTATTTCTGTCTTAGTCCATTAATGTTGGTTGGCACTTCTTCTGGAGCCGAGTGTGTGCAGAGTGTGAGGAGTCTGTATGTGCGGCTTAGATAGCTTTGAAATAGTCTCACGTGTTCAGCCACAGAGTGAACAAACCGCAGTTAGCTGAGCTGACTTTCTCGCCCGTGTTCTGCCCAGGGCTAGCTCTAACATTCCAGCAGATGACCTGCTTTCTGACTTCAAGAAGCTTTACCTCAAAGAATTACTGATTTTTTTTTTTTCTCTGTGGATTGTCCTAGGGAACAAGAGGAGGTTAGTACAGGAAGCCCTGACTTCAGCCCTGATCCTATTAGCTTGATCATGGAATGGTTTAAGAGCAGACAAAACTGACCAATTTAAAGGCTTAGGTCAGTAGGTAGCTGTTTTTAAGCATTCACAAATGTACAGCGTGTTTGTCTGCTGTGTAGTCAAGTCAGTTTGAAAACTGTGATGTATTAGGTTAGAAGTGGGTTATCATAGATTCTACAAGTCTTGAATCTTAACCTTGTCTCTGGGAATCAGTTTTAGAGCAGCTTGTCTTTGGAAGGGAGAAAAGCATCTGGAAAAATCTTCATAATTTAGATAAATCCCATGTAATATTTCTGAAATGGTCAGTGTTTAAAAATTACTAGTGTCCATTTGGTTTCCAGTTGCACTTGTTGAGGAAATTGTGTTCAAGCTTCTGCCTTTTAGTATCTTTCTGCTGTGTCACTCTGTCTGCATATAACTTTGAATTTTGGGTTGCAAAGACACTTCAGAAATAACTCTGGCAGTTAGCATTTGCAAACTGCTTGGTTACATTTCAGCTTTGTGATACCCTTTTTGGGAAGCAAATCCCCCCACTCCTCTCTGAGGCCTTTTGTTCAAAAGAACCTGTTTTGCCAAAGTCTGGTAAAAATAATGAAACCTGTTGAAACTGCTTCTGAAAAAGTAAGAGTTACAAGGCCAAGATTTCATGCTTTTAATTCAGTAATTCACTGAGCTTGAAAGCCAGGAAAACATTTTTGCATCTACTAAAAAAGCTCCAATACTGGTTTGTGCTAGGCAAATCTACAGCATGTATGCTGTCATGGTATGTCTAGGATGGATTGCTGCTTTGATATTTATGTACTGACCAGAAATCTGTGTCCTTTTTCTCCTGGAAGTAGAAATAAATGAAAGAACCAATCTTGAGAGATCACAAAGGAAGAAAAGCTGCTTAAGAAATAAGACTTCAGTCCCTGCCAACTTTTCAGAGACATAATTGAAAATGACTACTGGTATTTCTTAAGAGATGCAAAATTCAAAAGAAAATGAAGGCTGCTTTTGAACAAATGATTTTGCCCTGTACTGTATATTGGCTAAGCTTACTCATAAATATACAATAGTTACCTTCCCGATACCTCTCTGAAGAACTTAGCAAGCAAGTTGTTGCCTCTGTTGAGCAGAGTGAAGAGTTTAAAACCATTACTGTTTTTAAGGCTAATGGCCATATTCTTTCACTGGTAAGAAAATTGAGAAGCTCCTATTACCGAGCATCAGCAAAGAGTGGGAGATCTGCTTCTTGTTAAGATACTGGCCTTCCCAAGTAGACCTTTGTCTTAAGGAACCTGATGCATAGTTTTCCTTTAGTTCTTTGGCAGAGAAGAAACCAGTTTTTTTTGTGTCAAGATATTCAGGGCTTTCATTTTCATTTTTTACACAACACAAACTTTTGTATAGTATGTATATGGTATATTTAACTCTTTAGTTGCTATAACTTTTCCCTTCTAAGTAGCATCCTTAATGAAGAGTTCTGGTTCTTGAGTTATGGGTGTAGTATGCTTTAGGCAAAGACTCAGGAGTGAGTTGACCAAACATCTTTCTGTGATGAAGTCATTCAGTGAAGGAATTGCATTATCCATCCTCCTCTTGCTGTTTCCTCTAAGAGTGCAGATGTGGTACTCACTATCAGAGCTGCACCTTCACAAAGAACAGGCAAGGGAAGTGTGCCCATAAACTCAGCGACTCTGTGCTGTGTGGATGAAGGACTGATACAGCAGAGATGGAGAAAAGAGGTAGTCAATCATCACTTATTTTCAGCTGTACAGGGATCTTTCATGTGTACTTGAACAAGTATCCCTAAATCAGGAATGCAGCTTTCAGTGCCTAAATGGACACTCCTCTAAAACTTTTCCACACCAAGTAAATACTTCTCCTTCTGTGCAAATTTTGATTTCTTTACCTCTGAAAAGCATTTGGCGTACAGCTGTTTGCTCATTCAAAATCCATGTTATCCGTTCAGGGAGATCATAGGAGAGGTTGGAGGAAAGCATGAGCATGACTCTTCATTTCATCTCAGAGAACACCTTGCAGCACTGGATCTGGAGCACAATGCATGAGCCCCCCTGCTGCATCACAGAGAAGGAAACTTGTGGAGATGTATCCCAATATACAATGCTCAGTCAGAATTGATACAGTTTATATATATTATTTTTACAGTTTGTATTCAGCCTATGAAAGTGTCAAGCATGCTGGGATCTGTGTGAGTGGCACCTTCTGCATGGAGATTTGAGGCACCTGCAGTCTGTTCTGTTTTAGCACTAGTGAAGTCCTGAGCTGTTCAGGAATGCTTAGTATGACCCCTCAGCAGGTGCATTGTTGGCTTTGGTGCTGGACCTGACACCCAAGTGGCATTGGACCACTATTTGGGAAAAGCACTGGGAGTCATTTGACTTGCGTAAACTGAACATGGTTTTAAAAGAAAGAAAAACATCTCTGATGCCATTTGGATGGCTTTGTATTCCTGTAAACATCCCCAGCCTTCCAGCTGTTCACCTGTTCAAGGATTCAGACATAATACTAGAGCACAAACATAAAGTGTTTGTGTGAAGTATTGTGCTTTACCTTTCACTAAAAAGAAAAGCATTTGGTGCAGACATTGGAGCTGTTGTGTTTATATCCCCAAAAGGGGCTGGGTGAAGCAGATGATGACTGTGGTGTGTGTTGAAGGCCTTAAACTGTGATTCTTGGTATGAAGAATTGAAATTAAGACTGACCTTGAAGAATGCAGTGGATTTTAACCCATGGAAGAATACTCTGTGCTCTTAGTTAAGCAGTATGTACTGCTGTTTTCTTGGGAAGGAGAGGTTCAAAACTCAATTTGTGTGTGACCCTGGCTAGCAGCTGTTTAAGGAGATGTCTGCACGTGGGAGCCAGAAGTAGTGCAGTTCTCTGCACTGATGTTCCTGTGTAGTTCCGTCGGTAACTTGTTCCTGGGCTGCTGAAAGTGGGAAACTTATTGAGAGGGTCAGGGACTTCAGAACCAGTGGCAGCTAGTAAATTCATTTCCTCAACAGTAGGTGAACAGGTCTCACATGAATATGCCAAGGGTTGGTGCCGTTGCAAAGATACCCACGGTGAGGTGAAACATGCACCAAACCATCTGACTGTTGTAAACATTCTTTTTTTGCCAAAGCTCATCCTATTCAGACAGTCTTTCTGCTACCCCCTAATGGTATATTAAGTTTAGTGCATCTCTGGCCTCCCAATATCAACTTCAGACCCATTTGAGAGAGAACAGAGGAATGCTGGAGCCTGAGGCTTTAGGCTAGCAGCCCTAAAGCCAATGGTGGCCCACATTTCCACAAGCCCTGGGCAGAATTACCAAGTCACAGCACTTCATCTTAAATTGCACTGTATTCTTATGCCTCTGTGTTGCTATAATGTACATATATATTGGATTTTTTTGTAGATAAGACATTTTAGATAAAATTTTTAAATGGGCTCCCCCCAAAAATATTTTATGCCAGATGTCTAATTTTTTTTACACTTGTGATTAACATGAATATGGATGCTCTGTGGGCAGGGAAAAAGATAAATGAATGGTACATTGGCTTTAAAAAGGTAACAATGCATGTTTAAAAAAAAACCACTGGAGAAAAAAATGCTTGGGAAAAAATTCATTCAAATATATTCTATGTTCTGCATAATAAAGAGTTTAAAAAAACACTATATTGTGGTTTTGGTGCTTTTTTTCTTAATGAGGCTTTTCCCTATTAAGGAGACTGAACCTTCTTCCTCTTTCTTCCCAGTCCCTCTCCTACCCACCCCCAAAATAAAAACCTCAAAAAAATTCAACACGCGAGTTTCATACTGGAATGACTGGGTAAAACCATAGCCTGTTTGAGAGCTGAGACAGATCATTGTTCCCCTCTAGCCTTGTACTCCAGAGCCAGGAAACCTTGCATGTGAGATGGATGCTTAGCTGGTTTTTGGCAGTCTCCGGTCCACTGTACAGCAACAGCTTTGATGTGCAGTCTAGAAAAGCCGCTTCTGTTGCGGAGAGACGCCTGCAGTGGTAGCTGCTGTTCCTGATGTGCAGCACTCCCACGATGAGTGCCCGTTCTGTAGCTCCTTGCTGGCCCCAAAATGCTGCTGTGCTTAAAACCAGGCTGCTACCCTTGGGTGCTGTTAGAGTGTCAGGCTGCTCTCAGCTGTCATGCTGCTAATGAGATGTTTGAAAAGGCTTCTTGATCCATTTCGCAGGGGATTCTTGACCTCACATCTGTCTTGCAGTCTGTGTCTTGTTTTAAACATTTCCTTCCATGCCCTAAGTCTGCATAAACCACATGTCGGCATTTGAAAAGGAGGTGCAGGTCCTGATTTTAGCTGTGGGTACACAAATGGGTCCAGGTGATTTGCAGCTTTGTGCTAAGGCTGCTGTAGAAATGTTGGGTTTTCCCTTCCAGGTCTCCATTTTTTGGACCGTGCCAGCACTGGCACTTTTCATTAGTGGGCTGCAAAACCTCCTTTCAGTGTCCTTCCCTAATAATTTTTTTCATAACCCTTTCCCTAATTTCCTTCACAGGCTCATGAACGCCTGTGGAGATCCTGGAAAAGATACTCTCTAGACCCTAAGTAAACAGCCACTGCATGTTTCCAAGAGGCTTTAAGGGTTGGATAAGATGCTGCCGGCGTAGAAGAGAGAAAATCATGCAATAAAGACTTTTTTTGAGTGGTAGAAACTCTCCCGCAATTCGGGAACAGCCGGGGCTTTCACCGGGGAGCACAGAGCCCCGTTTCTGCCTGTCGCGGGTCGGCCCCGGGGCGGGGGGGCCCGTCCCTCCCACCCGCAG
The DNA here is from genome assembly GCA_013397865.1 of Struthidea cinerea. Taxonomy (NCBI): domain Eukaryota; kingdom Metazoa; phylum Chordata; class Aves; order Passeriformes; family Corcoracidae; genus Struthidea; species Struthidea cinerea. The sequence continues at coordinate 2,292,393 of VZTI01002485.1, read as the reverse complement.
AGCGGCCCCAGCCCTGGCGCTCGGAGAAAGGGGGAAAGGGGCGGCATTTGCAAGTTCTTTTCCCCGCGGACGCGGCGGGAGGCTCTGAGCCCCCTGCCCGACCGCGTCCCCGCTCCCGCCCCTCTGTCCAGAGCACCTCGATCCTCCCGCCTCGTGTGGCCGGGCCGGAGCCGCC
>VZTI01002485.1:2244447-2291651 GCA_013397865.1 Struthidea cinerea | reverse complement strand
GGCGAGCCCGGGGAAGCCGCGACAGCGGAAGGTGCTCGGCAAACTGCAAGAGCGATCAGAGGGAGCGGAGTGGCCCGGGCCGGCGGACCCTACCCCTGCCCTTACCCCGGCCCCTGCCCGCGCCCGCGGGGCACCGCATTTCCCGGCTCCGGTGGTTTTTATATATATACTTTTTTTTTTTTTTACGTTTTTACTGCTCCTCTCGGCGGACAGGATTTAGAGCATTAAGGGCGGGCGTGCTGCCGGACCGCCTGCCCTGAACGTGCGAGGTGGGGAGAGAGGAAGGGAGAGATGCCTCTGATTAGAGGGAAAGTTGTGCTCATCCTCGGATTCGTCTTCCTGACAACTTTCCTGGCCGCGGTGAGAGGACTACCCGTGAGGGGGAAGCAGCGCAGCAATAGCCCGAAGGAGAGGAGCTCCAAGCTGGCGGAGGTAGGGCGATCTTTGGGGAAATACAGGGAGCCGGGAGGGTGCTAGGGCGAGCTCTTCCTCAGCCTCTGCACCCGCTCCCGTGCCCGGGAAAGCTGAGGGGGACAGCCGGCCACCTGGGCGGTCACTGGGGCTCTCTCGGAGGTGGTTGTGCATCTCGGACGGGAGCAGCATCCAACACGTGTCCCGCGGCCCGGCCGCCCAGAGCTCCGGGGAGAAAAGCAGCAGCGGGGAGAAGCAGGGTTTGGGGGCCCCCTCTCATGGGCTGTTTCCTCACTCGCTGAGGGGCAGAGCCCTTTCCCGGCCTGCGGGATTCTCGGGCAGCCTCAGGTCTTCGCACTGCACAGAGGCTGAAGGACAGGCGATGCTTTAGGCTTGCTGAGTTCGGGCCGAGTGCCGTGACCCGGTGCCCGGGAAGATCCGTTGCCCCCGGCGCCCAGCATCCCAGGTGGGAGAGGGGGGTCCGGCTGCAGTCAAAGTAGCAGTTGGTGCCTTGCCAGGAATGCCGAATCTCCTCTACCAGAAGCCTAAGACACGATGGATTTCAGCCACCAACTTTCCTCCCCTCCCCACCGAAACGCCTCTGGGGCAGGTTCCGGAGCGGCCATGCTCCCTTCTCATGCCGGCGACCTGCGCCCCCGCAGGGTCCCTCGGGGCAGGCGGCCTTGGGAGCCCCTCGGCCAGGAGGGGGGGATGTCCCGGGGCTGCGCCTCGCGCTCCTCTGAGTGCCAGATCCTGTCCCGCGCTCGCTGCCGAGCGCGGATTGTGGAAGGGGAAACTTCAGCAGGCAATGAGGGACTGGTCAGACTGGGAGCCAACTGGTGGGACCGCATGGGGGTGACAGGAATGGAATGGGAAAGAAACTACCGGGAGAGCGGGTGGTAAGAAAGACTATTGATTGGATGGTTAAAACAAGCTGTTTCCATCTTGAAATTGTTTTCTGGAGGAAAAGTCATTCAGGCAGCAGAGCTGTGTTCAAAAACTTCTCTTTCAAAGAATGCTGCTGCTAAAAGGGGGTGAAAGGAATGACTGAGAAAAGTGGCGATAGGAGGAGTTTGAGCAGGACAGGGTCGGAGCAGCTCAGTCCTCGCTGGCGATACACAGGAGTATGGAAAGCAACAGATTTGATCTTCGGTGTCGGTCAGACTGGCAGAGGAGGTGCGAAGCGATGGGAATATACTTTATTGCTAGTTAATGCCAAAACAGGGTCTGATCTGTGGAGGAGTCATGCTGGCAGCTCCTGTCGGATGCACGAAACTCCATTCCAGCATGAAGTCCAGGGCACAAGTGTGAGAAGGGAATCTGCCACATGAAATGCTTGGCTGAGGGGCAAGAGAGGGCACAGGCTGCATCCAGCCAAGTACCACTAGTCAAGCCTGGTGTTGGTTTTGAGTGGAGTGTGGACTGAGCAGATGCAAGAACTGCTGGGGATGATGTGCTGTAGTGCTGGTAATACCATGTTGGTGCTGATCTTTGCTAGTGAAACTTGAACCATAGATGTAGATGCTGCTTCAATTGCCAGACAAATGCCAGGCAGAGTACCCTCAGGCTCCGGCTGCGGAAGGAGTAGGGATTTGCACTTGAAATCCAGGAAGGTATTGCAGCCCTGTGGCAGGGACCAAGGATAGGGACAAGCTGTCTGTTAGGAAGTTGTGCATGTCCCCACCACGGGACCCTGCAGCACAGTCTCAGGCTCCTTTTTATCTGACATCTAAAATACATGGGAGAGCGTGTGAGCTGCTGTCAGTCGCGGTTTGTGAATGGCTGTGAATGGGGAGCGTTGTGCGGCCAGCCAAAGATCACATTCGGCACTTACACAGCGCGGCCTCTGTCCCCGGGACCTTTGCTTCTTGCAGAAATACAAACATACAACAAGGTTATAGGCAAAGGTTTGAGGGTGGAGGTTAGGAGCAAGGAGGAAGTTGAAGAATGGATTCCTCTGGGAGTCTGGCGGTGCTCCTGTGCGCACCCTGGATCCCTCAGAGTACTGGTGGCACAGTTTTCATGGCAGGAAGGAAGCAGTAGGTATTCACATGTGTCATCTAGCTGCGCTTTGGGATGAAATCCTCTGTTTCTGGTGCATGCAAGGGACAGTTTAGAGTAGTCATGCCCAGCTGTTTGAACTAAAGCAGAGAGCACAAGCATAGCAGCATGGTGGTTAAAAAAAATATCCAGAGTGATTTTGGGTCATACACACAGATGGTTCCTGTTGCAGCACTGATACGTCCTGTCTCTATGGCAGCAGGGCAGCCACAGCTGGAGTATTGGTTACACTATGGGTAATGCCCTACAGATGTGGGTAGAATGAAGGGGGCTGTGAGGAGAAAAATAGCGATGACAGAGCAGAGCAGATAGACAATCAAAACTGTTAAACAATTACATAACTTGGATTTATTTTAATTTAACAACTTCGTTTAAAGCAAACATTTTTCCTTGGTTTAGAATTGAATGGGAATTTTTGTAATCTGTGCTGAGTCTTAGAGTTGAACTCCTATACTAAAATAAATTAGAAAAATTAAAACAAATAAGTTTTCCAGTAAATTTTTTGAGATAGAAAGTCTTGTTCTTATTGTAGGAAGGATGGAAGAAACACATGCTTCATTTTTGGGTGCTAGCCTTATCAGTGTGTCCAAAGTCCTGTACCTCAGTCAGGATCCATTATTTCCAGCCATTACCAACTGACCAAGTACTTGCATATACATTATCTCAGCAATGACACTGGTCAGCAAAGCTTTGCCTGAATTACACTGTGCTCAGCATAAGCAACAGATGTAGTGAGAATATTTTGCTATTTCTTCAGTTTATTTGATTAGAAGCTGAAAAGGCAGAATGAGAAAGTTGAAAGGCAGTTTTCTTTCCAAACTGTGACTTAAATCTAACAAGAGAGGTACCTGCTCATTTGGAGGTTTGTTGGTGATGTTTGGGAAGGCAGGTGGGTTCAGAAACAGCAGACATGTGTACAGCAGGGGTTTTAGAAGGGCTTTTGCAGGCTGGATGGATCATACTTTGATGTGGGCAGAAATGCGGCAGGATGGAGCACTGACCGCTTAGTGGCTCTTCAGATTTGGGTAACTTAATAGTTGGAAAAGCTTGTGTCCCTTGTGGAGACAAGATACAGCTCATCACATCACTTAATAGTTTATTTATTTATGAAGTCAGGAGGTTTAAATGAAAAATATGTTTTGATAAACTCACTGGATTTCAAAATTTTGGCTCTGAACATAGTTAATAGATGTTTGGATTCTTTCCAGCTGATACCAGTCAGTTCCGGTGCTCTTCTGGTAAACAGAAAACAGCCACAGTCCTAATATGCTGCAAATGTAAACGTTAGGAGTGATTAGATCTGTGTGAAACCACACAAGAGCTTCAATAGTTGTGCATAGGAATAACAGCGCCAGCAGGAATGGTGATGGGGGTGTTGGAGCATGCTGGCACTGACGGGGTGAGGCAGAGCAAGCCAACAGTGTCTTATGGAGGGTCCAGCTCTGGTGGGCTTGGTGGGTGCTCTTTTGCAGGAGGGAGCCACTCTGAGAGAGGGGCCCAAGAGCAACGTCAGCAAACTCCCCAAAGCACCCGGGGTGTTACTGCAGGGCTGGGACAGGGGTCAAATCCAGGCTGGAACTTGCTGTTGGATTTCCCCTGGTCTGAGGCTGTGAGCAAAGCAAATCTGGCATCTGCGATAATAGATAATGGAAGGCAACAAAAGAAATATCAAGCATAGCATAAAGGCTGAGTTGGCTGCAAATCAGTGGGTTTGTGCAGCACCTGATATGACTGGCTCCTGGCCCTGAGAAATAAGGAAACAACTAACAACACAACACATTATTTACTGGTTAAACTAGGCAGTGAGAATAGCAGTGGGAAACTACATATAAAACTGAAGGTCTGCACCTGATTGAAAATCAATGCTAGCAATCCTGATTGAAATCAATCTGCCCTGTTCATAAGGGCATGTGAGTGCTTAAAAATTAAATGTGTAGCAGTGATGTGATGCCTGGCTGGAGATAGCAGACAGAGAGCGAAGGAGCTCCAAGGTCACATGGTGTGGCAGTACTAGGTAAGAAAAGTGAAAGAAATATCAGCTGGGCTTGAGTGGAGTTTGTCAGGAGACTGTAAGTTGGGGTAGCCCTGTCGTTTCGGAGCCCTAATATAGCCTAGACACATTGGTTTGGGGAGACCACTGGGGTGATGGGCTGCACAGGCACAGAGGTCTGCGGGAACCTGCCCTGTGCCTGCCCCCCAGCTCTTGCTCCCTCTTGACTCCTCTAGGGCTCTGGCCAAGAAGATCTCAGTTCCCCTGGAGCCGTCTCACCCTGCTGTAGATCCCCAGCTTGTGTTTTCACCCATGTGTGCCCTGCGGGGAGCACCTTGCCGGGCTGCCGCCTCCTCGGGAGAGCCCCACTGGGGTACGAGTGGGCAGCTGGGTCGGTGCTGGCTGCCTGCACAGCCAGATCCCCGCCGCCACTGCGGGCTGTGTCAGTAGCAGAGTCATTTTGCCTGAGGATGTGCTTTTTACCTTTTCATTTCTTCAGCAATTAAGCGTTCTTGTCCCTGGCTTTGTCCTTGGCGGAGGTCGGATTTGCGGGTACAAAACGTTCACTGAAGCATCCTTCCGCTCTGAAAGGGGCTCTTTGTGCGCAGGGAGGTACTTCGCCCTTTGTAGCAAATTTCCTTTTGAGAAGTGCCAAATTATCTTAGTCAACACAGTTGAAAACCCTCCCGCCCTGGGGCTGAGACAGCAGCAGAAACAAAGGAGAGCCGGGTGTAGGGAAGCTGCCCAACAAGGGGGCTTCTTCCATTTTCACTGCACAAATAGGTCTACTGCGTTCCCATTGTTATAATCAAAGGGGTTCCTGTAAAAGGCACATGTAAGGGAAAGAGATTAGGCATAAATCGCCCCACAGGGTATTGCCCTGCACTCTCTCTGGGTTCCCAAAATTGTCAAACTCGTGCAGACCCTTTCCTCAAAGACAGGCAAGCTGGGGGACTCATCCTGCCTCCAGCCATGATCTTTCCCAGACCGGTGGGGTGATAGAGGGAGTGTGCTAGAGATTAATTCCCGCTTTCCTCTTGTCAGTGTCTTAGGGATAGGGAGTGCACACTGGTCCACAGTAGCAGTAAGTACTCTTCCTCTCAGAATAATCCTCAAAACAAGAAGCCAAATACTTCCCATAGGGAAGCCTGGGGACAGTCTGAGCTGCAGGCAGGCCAACAAGGTGTACCCTTGCTGTCCAGCTCCTTCAAAGCAAATGTTATCAGCCAGAGACTCAGGTTTTGTATAATATACTGGAGCAAGGAAGGGATTGCAGCATATTAGTGTTAAATAGTTTTTGTTTCAGAGAGAAGCTTGCAAAAGTGCAGTGTAAGGACTATTTTTTTGTTTGTTTTGGTAGAATGTTTTTGCAAGGAACCTTCATTGGGCAGCCTGATGCTTTTATGTGGCCAGCTGTAAAAGTCAGCCTGCATGGTGTTGCTTCCAAGCAATTCCATTGCTCCATGTTTCTTCTGTGTAGGGACTCCGGGGGCTTGTCTGAGAAGCTGTTTGAGATGTGCTTCCATCTTAGTACTTATGAGATGAAGACAGCAAAAATATGGTGACCTACCTGTCTCTGAGTCCTGGGTGGCCCTTGGCATGAAGGGCACCAATGCCTCTTGAGGTTCAGGTTGTTTAGTCTCCAGGGCAAGTATACAACTTCAAAGGGAACAAAATGTGGTAAATTGCTGCCTTTTGCTGTCCCCTGGCACCACAAGATGGGCACAAGGTAGAGACCTGGCTGCAGACAGCCAGGAAACACCCATGCATGCAGGGAAGAGGTGGTGAGGCGTGGGTTTATCTTGGATTAGGGGCTGATGGTTGGCCTGCTCTGTCAGGGTCTTATCTAGCACTCAGGACTTGGGCTGCAGGGCAGGTGTGGGAACGTCCCAGACCAAGGGAGCGACTACCACGCAGGACTCAACAGGAGAGTGGCACATGGCACGGATAGAGTGCCCTTCAGGTGAGCCGGCTTCCATCCCAGCCTTGGCAGCCCTAGCCTAGGGTGAGCACGGCAGTCCCAGCTCTTTCCCAGCAGCTGAGCCCCAGGCCCCTGCTGGCTGAAGAGGCACTATTTGCTGGATGGCCTGGAGGTGCTGTGGGAGGTGCCCCACGTGGAAAATCGATATCTGTTTGCCTCCCTGGGATGTCCTCTCTTCCTTACCACTTTTGCACTCCCTCCTGCTGCCCACCCTGCTCTCCCCTTCACCTGCAGCCATTCCCACAGCAGCCAGAATCACAGGGAATGCCAGCTGCAGTGTGCTGTACCATGCAGCACCTCCACCGAGACAAGGTGTTGTACAGATGTCTTCATGTAAGCAGTTCCCAACACCTTCCCCTCTGGAGACAGTGTGGTTTTATTACATGCTAAGGCTGCTGGCTCCTTGAAAGTCAAAGCTGGCTGGGGAGGGGAGTTGAGCTTGATCCCAGGCTGGGGAGCTGCAGCCAAGCACCTGGGGCGAGGGCTGCTGGCTGACCGTCATCCCAGCTTTGTCCCTTCAGGAAGACAAGATGCAGCATCCTTGCCTGGACCCCTTCCTGTGCAGGGCATCGAGATGCTCCAAGTCTGGCTCAGGTGCCCATTTTGTCTGTTGTTGAAGGGATCCCTGTTGGATTTGCTTTTGTTTAGTTGGCTGCATTCCTTGCCCCACTGCTTGCACGGAGGGGCAGCCTGTGCACCCTTCGTGGCACAAGGGGAGCAGGTGCCCCCTGCACTCTCTCCTGCCCTGTGATCCCCTCCCCCACCTCTTCTAGCAGGAAGGGGGAGGCTGGTGTTGATCTAGTCCTGTCAGATTCTACACCTGCTTTGCGATATTTGGGATTTTCTTCCTTTTGCAGTTTTGCCTGGGCTGTGGCAGGCAAGGAAGCCACAGCTGGAGCAGTGGCAGAGTTACGGTGTGCAGACTAGCAAGTGCAGATCATTAGGGGGAACAAGTTAATGGTTACTGAAGCACATGGGCTTTAGAGCTGGAACAAGTTAGCAGCGACTCCCTCTGATGCTTTAGGAGCTTATGTGTATTACTGCTCAACTCTGTTAACAGAAACCATGTGCCCCAGCAGGAGCATTTGCCAGAGAGCACCAGAGGGTGTGGATGTGTGTCTGTTCATCTCTCTGGGGGACCTCTCCATGCAGTCTCCTTTCTCCCATACCGTGACTGTAGCAGAAGTCTCAGGGTCTTCAAGTAATGGGTGCCTTGCCACCAGCTGGTGTCATTGTAGCAGGCACCACCCATCAAGAATTGTCCCTTGGGACCTGTGCACTTGGACAGAGTCTCTGGTGCAAGGAGAGCCCTATCTGCTGTGCTGGGACATATCAGCGGAGCCAACTATGCTCCAGCTTCTCCACTACGAGGCCTGTGTGGTTCATCTGTGCGGAAAGCAGATCAGTCCCTCCTTCAGGGCAGGTGGGGAGGAGAAACTGAGCTGTGGTGAACCTTCTCGAGAGTCTTCTCCAAGTACGACATGGGAGACCCGCATGTACTCCTGGCCTTGCTGCTGGCTACCTGAGGAGCAGGTCATTTTCTTTGTCTGCAAAATGGGAGTTTTGCAGACAAAGAAATTTGTCTTGGTATTAAAGAGGGAAAAGATATTTATGGTAGAGAAGCATCTGCCAGTGACATGACCATGATCTGGATGAGGAGGGCAACAATGTGGCATGGTGAGGTGAAAGGCCACAAGGCTGCTGCTTTTCCTCCTTGTGTCACAAGTGATCTGGGGTGGGAGGATGCCGTGGGCGAGTTACTCATGAGCACACCCACAGAAGAGCCGACTGCGATGAGAGGGCCTGGGCTGTGCCAACGGGATGCATGGTGAGGAGCATTCTCAGTAGCCTGGACAACCTCCCCATTTCTGGTCTTGCACAAAGTCAGCTATGCTATGTCCTTGCTCCTCATGGTGCTGCGTGCTGCTGCTTCTCTGTGCTGTGGTGTCTTCTGCTCTGGGGCTGGCTCTGCCTCAGGGGCAACTGAGTCACCAACCTTGGAAAGAGTTTTGAGATTACAGTTGTTGCAACTGTGAGACATGAAAATAAATGTGAAACATGAGGAAGCCTTTGATGCTGCCTCCTGCAGCTCCCCACCCAAGATAGTTGGGATGAAGCTAGTTAGAAAAGAAAGTGATAGCATATGATCTAAACTATTTTGATAACTGCATGAAAATTATAATCATGAGGGCGTAATAATTATCTGCACAGCCCAGTTTGCTGCTGGCTCCTGCTGGTCTGTCATAAACAGGATCTGCCCACGTAAGCGTGATAACCAAGCGCCTTGACTGTTCTATAACCACTTGTAGAACTCTCCTAAAACCTAAAGGGAGTCTTTACTAAAATAAAAGAACAAACCAACAAAAACAAACAAACAAACTAATAACCCCCCCCTCCCAGCACCCATGTAAGTTGATCCTGAGGTGGACCAGATAGTACAGCATCTGGGAAGTCATGGCTCTGCTCTTCACCTGTGCCACAGCCCCTTTGCAGGCAGGAGTGGAACCCAGGGCACAAGAAGAGGGAGGCAACTGGAGGTGTTAACTTCTTTAATTACCTCTGGCAGGTCTTCCAGAGCTCACATGTCAAAATCCTGAGTGATAGCTCCTGCTAAGCCACCTGCCTATAAGTCTAAATCTGATGACTGGGATTGTGGCTCAGAAGGTCTTAAAGACAGTAACAGGAACTGAGCGACGTCTTTGCCTTCCCTGTTATCTCCTAGGTACCCACCCAGTTCTTGACACCTCTAGAAGTTGTTGTGCTCTGTCATGGCTCTGGGAAATCCCTTAAGTGGGTGATGAGCTGATGGCTGGCAGAGGTCACTTGCCTAATGTGCATCCCATGGATTTTCCATCTGGCTGAAAGACTGCCAGTAGGCAGGTTATGTGCTGGTGGATGGGTTATGAGCCAGGAGGATCAAGCTGCAGCCCTTAGGAGGCTGCAGTGGTTTCAGCTGGCTGGACTAAAAAAGCCCTTTATTTGAGCAGTGCCTCATAGAGGAGAAGGCATGCACTATGGGAGGGAGGCATCGTGGCACACTGCATTTGTTCCTGGTGATTACCCTGCTGTTCAACCTTACTTTACTTTAAAGAGACAACAGTGTTACCTGTTTGCAGTAGAAGAACCTTCCTTTCTCCCAGTCCCACCAGCAAAAATTGTCATGAGCCTTTCTGCAAACTGCAGCCCCAGAGCTAACCCCAGACATTCTGGGCTTCCTTCTAATGCAACCAACCAGCCTTCTCTACTTCCATAGCTTTATAGTATGGCTTTATAGTAAAATCCTGCTCTGGAGTTGTTCCTGCCCAGTTTCAGTCCAAATATATATATTTTTTAATACTTTCTCCAGATCCTTGCAGCTCATTTAGGTAAATATAAAAAGAAAAGTTTTATGAAAAAAAAATAGAAAAAAAATTTGTACTTGATTAATTCGTAAGTGGGCAAGTTTGCAACAGACTGCAGGACAGATTTTAAAATAATGTTGGAGAGAGCTTGGGGGAAAGAGAAGGAAGGTCTATTCAGGAAAAGATCAATAGTTCTTCTGGTGGTTTCTTGTTTCAATACGGCATGGTAAAACTGTTCAAAGGAAACCTAACACAAGCAGTAATGATTAAGCAACAAAAGCCCCCATTCCTTATAATTATAGCTCAGTGTGATAGCAGCCTTTAGCAAATACGTCATTTTCTTCACTGCAGTGTTAAAAAGCCCCAAGCACAGCCTGAATGTTGCCTCTGATCTGACTGCCGTGTACACAGGTTTCTTTGGTTCAAGTTGAATGAGTTTATGTGCTCTATAATTGGCTTGGGATAGGTGTGGGTAGAAGCTGCATCCTCTGAGCTTGTCTAGTGCTGGTGACTTGCTTGCTCCACTGGCTGCTGATGCACAAGCTCCAGCAGTGCTTTGCTGCCAGGGGAGTTCTCTCAAATGTACTTGAATTGGTTTAACCCCATGATGAGGGGCAGCTCTGCTCAGCAGTGTATGTAGTTACAAAGAGCACTGCTGTTGGGTGCTCTGGCAACTTGCAATGCCTACAGAGATGCTGAGGAATGTCCTGGAGGGACAGTACCTGTGATTGTGCACATGGCAGTGTAGTAGTGTCCCTGGTTGCTGAAGTGCAGTACAGCACAGGAACTAGTCTGTTGATGTTTTCAGGTTTTAAACTGCTGTAGAATCTGAAATGTCATGTCTCTAATAATTTTTAGGTGAGAGCTGTAGCACATGAACATTGGTCATTTTCTTCCTCGATCCAGATTTAGTTCAAAGCCTTAGAGACATTTCTAGCAAAATCACAAAATTTAAGAGCAGAAGAAATTACTAGAGCCTTGAATTTCTTCCCTAGTGCAGTTGCAGTACTTGTTGAACCCAGTGATGTGGGTTTGACAGTCTCCACAAGAGAAGTTGTCATTTTTCTTGTTAATTGTTCCTGTGGTTAATTACCTATGGCATTAAAAGCTTGATCCTTATTCCTCAGTTAAATTTGTCTGGCTTCGACTTGGGCACATCGGTTCCTATTATGTGTTTCTGTTCTGGATTATAGAGTCTCTGGTGCCTGATGGATTACTGCCTTAAAGAACTGGAAAACCAAGTCATTGCTTTCTTTTTTCAGCATGACAAACAAATTGAATTGTACAAGTTTTTCACTCGAAAAGTCTTTCCATCCCTTGAAATGTTTTTGTGGCTGCTCTCTTCATCATCTCCAGATTTTGAAGCAATTCTAATAGAGATATATGGACTAGAAATGGAAAAATGTCAGCCTTAAGTCTCTAGAGCAATGATGTGTGGCCTTTTCCCATATCCTTTCCACACACCTTGTTGTCCGTGTTATGCACAAAGTAGACATGACACTGGGGTGAATTGCTAAACAGTTACTTCCCCTTCCAAACATCTCTTCTAAGGTTGTGCCTCAGGGTGTTTAGGTGGTCAGTCCTACATGTGGGAGAGCCTGGACTATGTGGGAAGGGCTCCTGGACTGGTAGGTAGGCGGGTGTGATCCTGCTTAGAACCTTCAATCAAAACGTGATCTTCACAAATGGAAAGTGCATGCTCTTTCCTGAGTGCTGTCCCAGAGTTTCTCTCAGGTTCCTGCCCTGGGAATCCTTATTCCCAGACAGGTAGGATATGCCAAGTGTATGCAGGAGCAGCTGTGGCAATTCCTTGTTCAGCTTTTTCCTTTGCTTGGTGCTGTCTGGTCACAGGAGAAGGCTGGAGCTCGGCGGCTCAATGGCTTCCCAGCACTGCACTCTGCTTCTGTGGGCTGGTAGCAAGTGTTCTTCACAGTGGTGGAAGGAGAAGGGAGCTGCTGATGACCGGCTCTGCAATGGTTTGCAGCCTTTCTCCTGTGCTCTATAGAGAGCAGGGGAATAGAGTGTTCCCTCTGGACAAGCAAAGTCTTCCCTTAGCCCACTGCAGTGGCTTAGCTCCAGCCTTGATGGCTTTATCCAGCTGCTCCTTGGACAGTGCAGAGGAGAGGGTGGATGTCACACAGCAGGTGTGCAAACCTCAAGGGCAGCTGCTTGTGTGGCTGTCAGGGGACCCTTGATGACTTGGAGAAGACACATCCGATGCCATAGATGCTCTGACCTGGAGGGAGCACTGGGCCTCCTAAGAGCTTGTTAAATCCATGGATTGATTGTCTGGGGCAGGGCACTGAGCCTTATTCGGGAGGGACATCTGATGCAGGGACAAATTTTAACCCAGCAAAGCTTCAGAGCAATGCAGCAAAACAGGAGGGAAGCATTGGGTGGTACAATGTAGTGTACCATTAGTAGTGACCATTGTAGTGTACCATTCAGTAGTGACCATTGCTGAAGGGCTCTGGGCCATCCAGGGCAGCCACCCGTGTCGTCCTTATGCCTCCAGAGTATCTGGGAGCTGAGGGAATTCCGTTTGCCCTGCAACACTCTTGCAGCCAGTTCCCCTGGAGCAGTTTTACATTTTCCCTGTGGGAACAGTACTCTTAATTTCTTGAGCTTGTTTGGGCGTAAAATCTGAATTAGGCATTGAGTGTAAATTTGGAGACTTTGAGTCTGTTCCTGGCTTACTTGCTCTGGTGTCCTTGGGTGAGCTCAGATCGTGTTGCTAGAGGAGACTTCCCTTTCCATGTGTATTAAATTTGGGTTGTCTGTGAAGTGAGCTTACCCAGCCCAACAAGCTCTTGGCAAATTGGGCAGGAACGCCAGCCCTGCAGGGCTGTTGCCAGTCTCCTGTGCAGGGGTTGTGTTGGGCATGTGTAGCTGGCAGCAAACCCAGCACCAGCAGGCAGTGTCATGCAGCCAGCACTGGGACATGGCTAGGTTTGCCCGCTCAGCCCCCCCTCAGCTGTTTTTGTTCCACCTGGGCTCCTTGTTGCCTGCCAAGGAGTCCTGGGACATGACAGGAGACCTAGCAAGGGGCTAAGGCACTGGGAGATGGGCTGAGACAGAGCCAGGCATCATTCCCATGCATCCTTCCCAAAACCATTGTGGTTTGGATGGGGACAGAGGGAGCTGGGAGGGGAAGGTGTGTGCAGGGGGGTGTTTCTGCTCAGGTTTGCTACCAGCAGTGCCACAGGAGCCCTCCAGGCCAGGGAGAGGGGCAAGCCCCAAACGCTCTCTCTGGGCAGCACAGGTTCTCTCCTCTCTGCAGCCCTCTCTCCTCCGCACCCATCTGGTGAAGTCTGTCACCGGCCCTTCCCTGCGTTCAGCCTGCTCTGGGCAGCAGCCAAGGGACCAGCAGTGTCCCTGCTGCTCTTTTCCCTCCCCCGGGGATGGAGGGATCGTGGGCTTTGATGTACAGGGACGGGGCTGGGGACAGGCTGTGTGCGCTCATGAGAGTCTGGCTAGGCTCCAGCTGCCTTTGAAGTGCTCCAGTGATCAGGATGAAAGGGAGGGGAGTCCTTCCCCAAACCATCTGGCTCTAATTGCAGGTAGAAATGCCTCTCTGCGTCCCCCCCGCCCGGCGCCGTGGGGAGGGGGCACTCCATGCCCTTCGTTAATCCCACGGCTCTCGACTGGGCTGACGCGAAGGGTGAGAGCTTGGGAACAAAAGGGGGTTTCAGCTGGGCAGCCAGAAATAGGCAGTCGCTGGCGGAGATGCTGGGAGTTCGGGCACCTCTGCTCCCAGCCTTGAGCTGCGGGGCCCTGCAGACCTTCCCAAGGACGCCCGTGCCGCGGGGGGGGGGCTTTGCCAGTTGTTCCCATCTCGGGTTTCTCGGGCATACTGGAGCCTGCTGGCCCCTTGAGTCACGCTCTTTCGTGCCAGTGCGCACCGAGTGCGGGACGAGGAACGTGGGAACTCGGAGCGGGCGCAGTCATTTGGCAGCATCTGCTGGCCGCCTCCCTGGCCCCCCGGATGGCTGGTGCTGCCTCTCTGGCAAGGCTCCCTGTCTGCTGCCACTGCTCCTCCTGGGACTGGAGGGCTGGCTGTGAAATGCCATGTGCCCCTGGAATGGCAGCAGTACTTAGTGCCTTTGGCAGCACTCGCAAGTGAGTTTTGTTGACTTGTTTGGCTGGGCATCTTCCCTTTCCCAAAGAGCTAAAGGTAGCTGGCTTATATCTACCAGCAGTTTCTTTCCCTCTTTGTTGTAGCCTTTGGGCACCATCAGAAATCTCAATTAAACCTGTGTTGCTTGCAGTCATCTGCCCTAATACCGATACCACAGAACTATTTATTTGGGTGAGGTTTTCCCCTTTGTCATAAAGCCCTTGTTGTAAACTTTTTATATAAATATATAAAATAATTAAACATGAGCTGTGGTAACTCGGTGACCAGAAGCAGCCCTTGCTGTTAACCCATTTCCAGGGACTGAGAAATAGCCAAAAATGGAGAGTGAGAACTGGAAAGCCAGGCAAGATGGGCAACGGGACGGCAGAGAGGGTGGTCCTGGGGTTGGGCAGTACCAGTCTGAATAGACCTGTAAGTTCAGGTGCAGCGGGACTGAGCGCTGGCACAGCACACAGGGCACTTGGTATTAACTTGATTGATTAACATGTTAATTGCTATCCTGATGCTGCAGTAAGATGGGGTTGAGGGACTGTTTGGGGCAGATCCATCTTTGCAGGGCAGGGGTTTGCTCCCTGCCCTGCACTGCCACCCTCAAGAGATATTCTCTCTGCCTCTTCCCTCTCCAGGTCTCGGCATCATCCAACCCCCGTTCGGCAGGAGACGAGGAGCTGCCACCGTCGGGCAAGGCGCGGGGGCTGAGGCGGAGTGGGCAGGCTGGCCCGCGGCGGCACAGGCGCAGAGGGGTGGCTCAGCAGGCTGCCAGGAGCCCAGCACTGCCCCAGCCCAGTGGTGCTGGCCGGGAGGAGAGCCTGCCGTTCATGCTGGACCTGCAGAACTTGCCGGGGCTGGCCAATGTGGACCTGAGTGCTCAGAACCCCAACATCCAGGTGGGGAGTGGGACTGGGAAGGCCATGGGGGGTGTGCATGAGCGCTGTGGTGAAAGTGGTGCTCTCCAGCCTCATTTGGTTCCTTAAGAGAAAGGATCTCATGAGCAGGGTCTCTGTGGCCGCTGTCATCTGTTATTTTGGTGACTACCAGCTGCAGTTGGCTGGCATGGAGAAGCTCCGTGACTGAGGAATTTTCTCACAGCCTTTTCCCTGGCTCCCCCAGGCCCTCTCCACAGAGCAGGACCAAACAGTCCGATGTGGGTGACCTCTCAGTTTCCGAGGGTGGCGTTGGCCCCTGTGGGTGACCACCAGCCACCCTGTGCTTCCCGCTCTGTCCGTGCTCAGTCCCTCTGGATGTGGAGCGACCTCCTGCAGCCCAGAGTGTCTCTGGCCTCTCGGGCTGGGAACCAGTGCATGGTCTGGTAGGCCTGCCCAAGGGCTGTGCCCCAGCTCACCGCCTTGCCTTATATCTGCCCCCCAGGTGACCATTGAGGTGGTGGATGATCCTCAGGCTGAGATGGAGATGGACTTATTGAAGGAGACAAGCAATGACTGGTCTCTGACATCCTCTGAGTGGTTGTCTCACAAGGACCTGTTCTGGCCCCTCTTCTGGGAATACACTGACCCTGCTGAGGGGGACGAGGAGGAAGAAGATGAAGAGGAGGAGGAAGAGGAGGAAGAGGATGACAACCTGGATGTAGGGGACAGAGAGGAAGAAGAAGAGGATGATGATGAAGAGGAAGATTACACAGCAGAGTATGAGGAGGAGGAGTCCATGCTTAGTGGAGTAGGAGGTAACTGGGACCAGCGATGGCCTGGGCAGAAGAACTGGATCTTTAAAGAAAAATATAATTACGGTGAGTTCTCTTGGCACGTGCAGCTGCCCTGCAGACGAGCACTGCCCTCCCCTGCCCTGCCTGGCCCGCAGCCCTGCACCAGCGATCACAACATGCTGGTACTCAGCTCCTACTTACAAAATAAGCCAGCATGCCAAGGAGCAATGCCAGCACTCAGCTGGGGCTGCCAGCAGTCAGACATGCCAGTGTCCTGGCGGGAATTGCCCTTGCATGTAATCACACTGGAGCACGGGCTCTAGCGAAGGCAAGCTCACATCAGAAATACAGTGCAAATGTTTCATGACAAGTGCTGCTGCCATTGACTCAGGTCCTTCTAGTGACATCAGTGCCTGAAGCCTTTTCCACAGACCTGGGTGCCCCCCAAGAGAGGAGCTGCAGAGGGCCAGATAGCAGATGGGCCAGGGCACCCCAGCAGCTCCCTCCTGCATCTTCCTGGCCATGACTTCAAAACCAGCCAACCTTTGCTAACACGTGGTGATGCTTCAGCATCATGGCCGGTGTATTGGGAAGGTTTGGTGAGGATGGGGATGGGCAGCAATACCTGTTTGGGTTGGTATGACTGGAAGCAAAGCTGTGAGAATGAGAGCTTTTGCTCAGGGCTGCTTCCCTGGGATTGGCAGCAAGGATGGGGTTGGCCCTTGGCATTGCGTGGCTGGGCA
Organism: Struthidea cinerea; assembly: GCA_013397865.1. NCBI lineage: Eukaryota > Metazoa > Chordata > Aves > Passeriformes > Corcoracidae > Struthidea > Struthidea cinerea. Next base: position 2,275,326 of record VZTI01002485.1, on the reverse strand, counting down.
CCTCCCTGTGCCCCAGGCAGCGCTGTCCCTGTTCAGGGATGGAGGCAGAGCTGAAGGAGGTCCCGGGTGGCTGTTGTCTCCCTTTCTGCTAAAGCTTTGCCGAGGTTCATCACTCTCTGCCTCTTCCCTGCCATGCACAGACTATGAAGATGAGGAGGAGTGGAGTCCATGGTCCCCTTGCAGCATCACCTGTGGCAGTGGCAACCAGAAGAGGACCCGGTCCTGTGGCTATGCCTGCACAGCAACAGAGTCGAGGACCTGTGATCTGACACGCTGCCCTGGTGAGCCCCTGGCCATATCAGTCCTTGGGGACTGTCTGACTTTGATGTGGGCTGGTTCCCCACTGCTGCAGTGGGCATTGCTCATGCTTCAAGAATTAGGTATGTTTAATGTGATCAGAGCTAATGACCATGGGGATTTGTTTCCACAAACAAGCTATGACTGGGCTTCATGGCTCCCCAGGTAGTTGTGTGCTGCCCAGGGTTGGTAGAGCTGGCATCAGGCTTGGTGGGTGACTTCTTGCACTTCTCTCACATTGGGAGCTTGAAATCCTCTCCTGACATATTGAGAGCCAGCTCTATCCACTGGGATTTGCATAACTAACAGCCTCAGACAGGTCTGTTGGGCCGGTCTTGCAGCTGGCCCTTCCTTCCAAACACAGGGCCATGTTACCAAAGAAGTGGCAGGAGAGGGGCTGGGAGATGGATGGTGTCTGATGCGGTTGAACACCATTCCTCCTGGTGTTCAACCAGGCTCTTTGTTTTTTTTCTGTCTCAAGGAGCAGAAGGAGAAATGGTCTTCCCCACAGAGGAGACACCTTTCAAAAGCGACAACACCACAGAGCTGTTCAACTCAGGTCAGCCTCTGCCTCTGCCTTGCACTGGGGGCTTCAGTGACAGACCTTGGGAGGGTTGTAGCTGGCTGGTGGGGAGGGCTCTGCCAAGGGGTCCTGTGTCTGGTGTCCAGACCTAAGCCACCCAAAGCACTACCATGTGCAGGCTTCAGTGGTCATGCTGGGAAACCCAGTTACTCCCACAGCCCTGGTACAACGCTGTCCTGCTTTATGGTTCACTGGCTGAGGCCAGCCTGCCATGTGCCCTCTCCCGTGAGGGAATGTTGCCAGCCTGGTGCCAGCACAAAACCCCTTCCCTCTGTCACTGTCTTGGGAGTGGAGCCTGGCTCCAGCTAGTCCCAAGAGCCTGGCTGCTCCTGCCTGGTGGTTGCAGGCTCCACTGGTGGTGTTGGCATGGCTTCAGGCAAATGGCAGCTGGGTAAAGTGGGGTGCAGAATGTGCATGCCCTCACCCTTTTGGTACCCTCCCCCCAGAGGTGGACAGCTGTGAGAAGTGGCTGAACTGCAAGAGCGACTTCCTCACCAAGTACCTGAGCAAGGTGCTGACGGACCTGCCCAGCTGCCCCTGCTCCTACCCTCTGGAGGCTGTCTACAGTGCCGTCAACCTGCCGGATGAGCAGCAGGGCAAGAGCTTCCGATGGCGGGATGCCAGCGGCCCCAAGGAGCGCCTGGACATCTACAAGCCGACGGCACGCTTCTGCCTGCGCTCCATGCTCTCCCTTGACAGCACCACCCTGGCTGCCCAGCACTGCTGCTATGATGAGCACACCCGCCTCATCACCCGCGGCAAGGGGGCCGGTGTCCCCAACCTCATCAGCACCGAGTTCTCCCCGGAGCTGCACTACAAGGTGGACATGCTGCCCTGGATCCTCTGCAAGGGCGACTGGAGCCGGTATCACGCCGTCCGGCCCCCCAACAATGGGCAACAGTGTGCTGACAACCCCGCTGAGGAGGAGTACCTCTCCCAGCTGCAGGAGGCCAAGGAGTACTAGCCACAGCCACTCTCCAAGGTGTCACGACCACCACTGGCTTGCAGCCCTGCGCAGCCTGGCCAGCCCTGACCCTGCTGATGGGCTTCTCAGTGGTGCCAGGCAAAGCGGGGAGGATGCGCCGTCTGTCTCATCCCCTCAGAGGGGTGTCTCAGACCCCCCCCCGATTTCTGAGGGTGCTGGAGGTTATTGTGGTGCAGTCCCTGCCATGCCACCCAGGGCAGTCCTGCAGTCCAGGGCTCCTGGCCTGGCATGTGGAGAGCAGCAGGGGCTGGGAGGTATGAAGGGAACAAGGGGCTGCTCCTGTCTGCTTTTATTCTCTATGACCTTTCATGTTTGTAAGCTGAGCACAGGGTGAAGTGGGCTCAGCTCCTGCTGGCTTCATGCCACATCTGAGGAGCTGCTGCAGGCATGGCTGCCTGCCCTTGTCTGTACACCTGCCCTGGCACATGCTGGTTTGTGTCTGGAACTGGGGGTAGGTTTTCCTGGAGAGTGCAGGGCTGTCCCAGCCATGCATATAGAGCAGGGCCTCCTCTCTCCTTGGGTTTGTGTGTGCACGGTTGGGAAGGAGCAGGGAAGGGCTTAGCAGGGTCCATGGGAGGGGGCTGTGGGGCAGGAGGAGACTGGCTGCCTGGGCTTCCTCGGCAAGATTGCCTTGCCACCAGAGTTTTGACTGCCACAGCTACACGTAGGTGGACCTCAGAGGAGGTCAGCATGGGGACACACCACCTGTGTGCATTTCAGCCCCTCTGCCTTGGTGCTTGGGGGAGCAGGGTGGTAGCATCTGTGCAAGTCACAGCACTAGGCCTCCACCAGTCCTTGGCCCCCTGGCAGTCCCCAGAGCGTCTCAGGAGCACCTGTGACACAGCCCCAAAGAAAGTCCTGTGTTTCCCACTCACAGCCCTGCCAGGGGCAGGAGGCACCTTGGCCACTGCTCGTGCCATTGCTGGCGAGGAGCAAAAAGCACTGAGTCAAGGAAGGCCCTGCTCCATGCCATGTCTGCCTATGTCCCCAGCTGCTCCATTCTGTGTCTGCACAGGTCCCCACCTGGAGGCAGTCCAGACAAACCGAGCCATGGATCCCTCAGGCTCGCTTCTGGGCCAGGCTCACAAGTGTGGCTCCAGAAGTGGAAGACACATGCTGATAATGTCAATACCTGGTGTCCATAGATCATTAATCGTGATGCTCTCTGTTGGCACTTTGGTCTTGCCTGGGTTTTATTCAGCTTTTCACAGGTCCATGGCAGTGTCTCGCAGCATATTTTGGAAGCTTTCCTGCAGAGAAGCTAGGCTGAGCACCTTTGTCCCTGGACATTCAGTTGCTGAACTGGCAGAAAATTTATAGCTTCTATTTAACAAATTTGATGCGTCAGGGGAAATAAAAGTCAAGCACACATAAAGAATGGAGTCATTTCTACACTAGAGGTTTCACGCAAGGCTGCTAGCTACTCCATGTACTTCTGCAGGGCACTGTTGAACCAAAAAACTGGTTGCAGAGGTCCTTAGTTGACCATCCTGTGCTGTCTGTCCTGCTTACAGGAGCTTTCTCCAGCATCAGTGAATATCCTTGATCTGAAAGCTCTTTGGGGAATCTTTTGGGGGCATCTTTATATCTATTGAGTGTATGTTGATCCTTTTGCTTTGGTTACTGATAGAATATTGCATCCTTGGTCATCCATACCTAAGACTTCATAGCTGGTAAAACAAAAGTATTAATGAAGTTATCACTGAATTGTTCTTACTCAACTATTATTACACCCCTGTATCCCTGGTCTCTGGTTATGGGTTCTATCAAAATACAGGCAGACATCATCCATTTCCCAGCAGGCATGCAGTCTGAGATGACCAGTGTTCTGTAAATAGTGAGAAGGAAGAGAACCAAATAAGCATGGATGGAGACCTGGACCCTGGAAATTTTTTTCATTATCACTACATGTTTTCTAGCCCAGATGTTCATTCACTCGCTAGTTTCTGGCAAAGAGGTAGGTCATTTAGAGGTGGTCAAGAGGGGGATGACAGTGATCTGGTGGCTTGGTTCTGGGAGCCAGGGAGCCTCAGCAAGAGACATGGAAGCAAACAAATTGAATGGCTGAAGCCATGGAAGGATGAGCTTGTTAACTGCAGTCATTCAGCAGAGCATATTTCCACTCCCATACCATATGCTATCATTAACATCATCAGACTCTCAGAGGAGTTTATTTACCATCAGTGCAGACTTCTTTAGAGCAACATCCTGTTGAATGTGCCTAGTGTTCAGTATTGGACCCGTGCATGGAAGCAGGACTTCTACAAACAGCCTTTCTTGAAGACTTGCAAAAGTTCAGCCAATTTGTTTGTTAGACTGGCTGCTCTCTAAGGAAGTGCTCTTACAATAAGAGTGTTACCCAGGATTTGTACCCTCCTCCTCCTCTTTATACTGGCTATGTCAACCAGTCTAACCCCCAGAAAAAAACCTGTAATTTCTGTAATAACTGGAGTTCCTGTCCAAGGGCAGGTAGAAAAATTTCTTGCGTTGATACCCCCCCATTCCCTGCTGCCCCCACAAAAGCTAGTTGAGAGCCAAGTAGCTGTTCTGCTTTGCTGCCTCTGTGGTTTGGACAATACAGACACAAACTGGAGCATGAGAAACAAGCAGTGTTGTTCCTCATACAAGCACCTTACACACTGTGAGGCTTTGCAGAACACCATGAGAAAAGTAGACATTAAGCAAGTGTTTATTTTTATATCCCATCAAAGATTCTGTCCATCCCACTTCTATTTAAGTGATGAATCTCTAAGCTTTCACTCCTTAAGTTTATTGTGGTTTTTTATGTATAATATATATAAAAGGTCTTTTATTCCTGCAAAATTTCACAGAGAAGAATTCTTTAAACTGATGCTGCAATAAAGCACTTTATATATGTATCTGTCATGCTGATGTCATTCAGTTGTGTCTGAAGCATATGTTGCCTTTTATTTTGGTTGAGAGGGATGATATGTTTAACACTGTATGTCTTGGGTTCCCAGCCCCAGTTGGGGCCCTGATGGCTTTGCTTCCTTCCCTTAACATTTGCATTTGAAGTTGTCTGGCTGCAAAAGTCACAGGTAAGAAAGACTAGCTGGAGGCCATCACACCATGGGATATGTGAAGTTCTGCTTACAGGGAAGGAAGCCTCCTACAAGAAGACCATCAGGGTCAGTGCTGAGAAGCAAATGCATTGCCTGTGCCCCAGCCCTGACCTCGGGTTTTATTCCATGGTCAGCCTGGCCAGAGCTGGGTACTGGCTGATGGTCCAGAGCACCACTTTAAGCAGGGGTATTGAGCATGGAAGCAGGGGGGAAAAAAAGCCCAGCATCATCCCAGCTGAAAAACTGGTTTGGCAAACCGCCTCCATAGCCAACAGCTAATTATAACAGGGGGATTTGCAAACCTTTCCAGGGATCACAACTTTTTATTGCCGTTAATTTAGTGCATAAATCATGAACACTTCCAAGCTCTTGCTCTTTCCAGCTGTTTCCCCTCCTCTCTTGCTCCTTTTGCTTTGTGCTGGCTGCACATCTGTCAAGGGTTATCTGCTACTCCAGCATGGGACTGTGCTTCACAGCCGCCTGGCACCATTGCTGGCCCCTGCCCGGGGGGAGCAGGTGACTTCTCTCAGTGAAGGATGCTAGGAGCTTCCCTGCTGGCCTTCTGCAACATGAAAAACATTGTTGCATGGAGCCCAAGCCAGGGGGAGCAGGCAGAGCTCCACTCTGCTTAGAGAAAATCACTCTTTCCCTGGAGGGGCAGTCAACAGTTACTGCTGTGTATATAACACGTCTAATGTGCTTTTATCCTCTGCAACAAGGTCCTTGCTGTGTTGGATGATGAGCCCTGCTGTGAAACTCCTGGGATATAGAAATCCCACAGCCAGAGGATGGAAGCAGAAAGAACTCCTGCCCTAATTCTGCAGGTGCTGAGGACCTGGAGATGTCACCTGAAATCACAGAGTGAGTCTGTGGCAGTCTTAAGCTGCACTTTTGCCTGCTGCGTTGAACACAAAACTTCTTGACCAGTTGCTGTTGAGTTGTCTTAGTCTGCCAGCCTGGGCTGGAGCCAAGCTGTAGCAGTCCCCTGGCATCCGGCGTGCAGTGCTGTTTGTCTGCACACAGAAGGAGCCATGCCCAGATTTTGCTGGGGCACAGGTGGGGTGAGTACAGCCCATCTCTCAGGGATGAACTTGAGATTTTGTAGGAACATGTTTACAACAATAGAGATCCCATTACCTGTCTGATGTTTTTCAGGGCTCCAGCTCCAAGAATCCACTTTTTGGAAAGCATACAAAAAGCCCAGCTGGGTCCAGAAGGATCTCCTTTGGAAGGAGAAGACAGAGAATGATAATGCCAGGAGAGTTTAGCCGAAGCCTGTGCAGCAGGCCTGAACTGCAATGCCTGGTATTAGCCTAGGAAGGAGCAAGATGTGGTTGTGGTCTGTGGATCTTGAGTAAAAACTGTAGTTCTAGAGGAGAAACAAACCTTTCAGACACCCCTGTTCTGGTCTGTGAAGGGACACACCCCACTGTGTGGCCACATTAGTCTTCTGTGCTGGTGGCACACCTCTGGAGCAGAAGATTAGAAAAAAAACCAAACCCCAACACGCTACAGGTTTTCAGCTCTAGTCCTGCTGACCTCACTTTTCCACTTGGTCAAGATCATTTTCGATCCTAAACTTGTCTTTTACAGCACCAGTGGTAGTGTAATTTTTTTTTTTTTTAAGTTACCAATAATATTATCTTCTATACCAAAATGTACTGGATTCATTACAGCTTTATTAGGCCTTCCCTTATTTACTACTAAACTATTATACAGAGCATTGCCTACAGTCTTAAAAAAGTTCAAAGACCCCTTTGGTTTATTGTTTGATGCTTGCTCCTTACTCATCTCCATATGCCTATAATAGCATATTCAGTGAGGATCCACCTCTGACTTTCATCACTGTGAAAAATTCACTTCTGTTTTCTGTTTTTTTAACCTTTGTTTCCTTTAATTCACAAGACTTTCCCTCTTATCCTATGTCAGGTTCTTAAAGAGCCTTTGGGCCAGAATATGCTGAACCTTGCTTTTCTCCCTAATCTTATACATCCCTCCCTTCCCCAAATAGCTGAAGGACTGCAAACTGTGACTGTCACCCAGCACTTGCAAGTAAAGCGAAGGTCTGGGGTTTCTCATTAGCATCATGTAGCTGCACTGGAGGTCAGCTGTAGCTGAAGGAGTGTGTGTCTGCTGGCAGCAGGCAGATGTAGTGCAGCGACCTTCTCTGGCATGACTTAAGGCTCAGATCTCCTTCACCAAGTAAATGTCTGAAGTGGTGTAAGGCCTTAATTACCATTGCTGTGCCCCGTTAGAGCTGGCACGGCCTGGCATGCTCTGCCTGAATGCACAGCCTGGCCTTCTAGCACAAGCTTTCCTTCACCGCCGGGTTAGTTCAAGAGATTCACGTGTGAATGGCAGCCAAGGCATGGCTACATTACACAACCTGTTCTGCTGCTGTGGGGATGGTGATTTCCAGCCTGAGGGGCAGGGAGCCAGCTGGGGAAGCACCAGCATAACTCAGGGTAGTCAGTTTTGCTGGAAGAGCCCTCAAACAGCCTCTGAGCAAAGCCCTGAGTCCGTGAGCCCCATGCATGTGGGTTGCTGGCTGAGGCCAAAGCGTGTCCTATTAGAGTAGCAGCAGGATGCCTGAAGTAAACCCTGCTTGTGATGAAAGGAAGGCAATTAAAATTCCACTTCAGTTGCCTTCCTGTCCCACTTCCTAACCTTCCAGCAGCAGGTGATTAGCAGGGCCTGCCTTCTGCTGCCCTGGCCCAGCTGTGCCAGCAGAGCCTGTAGCAGGCAAGCACTGCTACCACAGCATAGCTGCTGAAGCACAGCAAGGACATCGCAGTTCAGCTGTCACGTTTGCCTCATTGACTTAGAATAAGATCATTATTTCAGTTTTTAAATAATTTTGCTTTTCTTTTACCAAATTTTTGGCTGTGAACTCACTTGCTAGCCCTGTTGTTTAAGGTTTCCCATGTTTCTGTCCAGGATTTCCCAAACAGAAAACCAAGCATACGTGCTGTACAGTGACATCGGTGAGCCTCCATCATGTTACCCACCCCACCCCGCAGCCTACCAGGTGCATACAGTAGTTCATCTATGCACAAAAATCCTGGAAAAATACCTGCATCCATTTTCCCCGCCAGACAGTGCTTTAGGGAAGACAACCCTGCGTGACATGGGGAAGCTCTACCATATCTACAGCTGCCTCTTTGTACAACTTCCTCTGCTCTCACAGGTCTGCTCAGGGATGAGTACACACTACAGAATTGAGTTCCATGCGGCATTCTTGATGTCTGTCTGTACACACTTTATCATGATTTTTTCATACTTCAGCACTCTGGAATAGTAAGAACAGGCAAAATGCTCTTTATAGTTTAAAAGGAGACTCAAACCACTCCCTTCAGGGTTTTTTTAAACAGGCACTAAAGTTATTTTTTCCTGTCTCCTCTATTGAAGGGAACAGTTACCACATACCATTCAGATTCAAAAAATGAAAAAAAAAACTAACAAAAATCCCCAAACCAGTAAATTTCACCCAGTAACATTACTCTCTTCTAGCTTACTAGAGGAGCTCTGCAGGAAACACTAGCAGAAAATAAAGTATGCAAGAGAAGCTCATGCCTCAAAAAGAAAAGCAAGCACTTCTGTCACCTTGAGGTTGAGCAGATTGACACTTCTGATAAGAGATTTTCACCCCCCCATAAACAAGTTTATTGCTTTTGAAGACAGCTCAAAGAACTAAACTGTATTAGCAGGTGAAAAAAAGTGATTTTTTTCTTCCTCACCAGTTAAAGCAATAGCTGAAGTATGATGAGTGAAAAGTACTGCACTCTGAAGACTCTAAATGAAGGTGGGATTTATTTCTGAAAAAAAATTTGCTTTGGCCTGAAGCTCTTGGAGGTAGCTGGCCCTGGGCCCCACAGCCTTCTAGAACCATTCTGTAGGTAGGGGTTTCCCTAGCACTGGTTTGCATGATCATCATTCTTATAGAGCAGACTAGTGGAAGTGTAAGAAATGAATGTGTTGGAGAAGGGGATGTGCAATGGAAAGGAACAGCTTGAACAGGATCACAGATCCCTTCAAAAATGTTTGAAACATTTACTAGCGGCAGATCAAAAGCAGAGAGAAAATGAGCAGCTGCTCAGACTAAAAACTGTACCAAGCTCATGCTCTCTACTCCCCCAGAAGTGAGGAGTAAATCACATTGGCATCAGCACTCCTCATTGATCAGTGTTTTTCCAGACAGATCCCTCCCTCAGCCTATCACCCAACCCTTTGAACTCAAGCCGATTTGAGGACACAAATTCCACAGTGTTTTTTTAAGTTAGGTTTATTTAGCAATAGAAGTATGTACATGTAAGAGAATCCCCTGCAGCACAAGACATGCACAAAGCAGTGAGGGACTGAAAGTGGTGCTGCTCCATGGCCTTCCTCATCACCTGTCATCCCACTTTACTCAGCAGCAGGGCCAAGATTAGAAAGGAACAGGCGAGAAATTTATCAGTCCATGTGGCAGAATCTTCAGGCAGAGCCTCCCAGCAACTGGTATTAAAACAAGCGGGCACCATAACCAAATGTCTGTTTAATGCCCTCAAAGTAGTACCGTTGCCAGCCTTGCTTTGTTCTTTCTTCCTCACTGGCAGGAATGCCCTTGCCTTCCAAGCACACCTCCGTCTCGCCACCTTTGTCATTGAAGTTCAAGGTAATGGTTGCAAAGTGCCCTAGAGGAACCAAAGCAAATCTGTCAGCAGCGCGTAGTACAGTACATACAGCCCCCAGGGGCTGCTCTGCCCCTCCTTTCACAGGGCACCACTTAAAAGACTCTTTGAGGTCCTCTGCAGAGGATCTACTTATGGTAGCTGTAGGCCTTCCCTAGAAACACAGGTAGGAGAGGGCTCCCTCTTCCTGGGGTTTGAAGCAGTTGCAGCTACAGCTGCACAAGCAGCTACTTCATCCTTCCTACCTGGTCACTTCAATCACACAGTGGCTGAAGATGCAGACATGATAATGTGGGATAAGAAGCTGGGATAACACTGGAGCAGCTCCCAGAACACAGTGTGCTCCCCGATCACGAGCCACAATACAGTGTGGCAAACGGGGCTGGAATCCTTCAAAGGCAGGCAAGGGCAGTAATACCATAGTCCATTTCTGGACTACTTACCAGCTGGCCAAGATTTAAATCTCCATTTCATAACAAGTTGCTTCTCAGGAACCTTGAAAATGGAGAAAAAGATTGAGTAGTAATTTTTTGTAAATCCTACAGTCTAATAGAAAACATCTAGAATTGTGTTGATATGAATGAATCCTTAAGAGATCCCTTGAGAAACACACACAAGAGGGAAAGAGATTTTAAGTGTCATTTTCTTTTCAATCCCCTTCTAGAAAGGTATGAAATAGTACAGCCCCAAACACTGAGATAGAGTCCCTGTCCAGAAGGCTTTAGTGGCAACTGGGCCAAAGAGAAAAAGGGTCAGTTACTATCTTTAACACTCCTCCAACCCCTGATAAGTAAAATCACACAAAAACAGGGGAGATCCATGACCGGAAGCCACGTTTTCTCCCCAGACTGAAGTCCCGTGCATAAATACATATTGCTAGGAATGCTTCAATAGCCACAGAAATTATAGGTAACTATTGGGCACCAGGTAGAACCCCACAGTTAGCTAACAGAAGCATTGTTACAGAACTGATAGGACGTTACAGCCTGATAAAAGTGCTGCCTCTGAGCAAAATACACCTGAACTAGTTAGTACTTACTAGGTCAACAAACTCTCCTGTGACACTGCCATCCAGCAACTGAAACTTGCCTCCTTTATCGGCCTCCAAGGTGGCTTGTGCGTGAGTGAAAGCTTGAACCATCTGAAAAGAATCCAGGGGCAGACCTGTGTTACTTGACATTATCTTCCTGCAAACTTGTTGCCTCCCACCCAGCTACAAAAGTTCTGGAAGAGGAGGTAAGTCAATAGTGTAAGGTCTTCAGCAAAAGACAAAACCCCTGCCCTGGCCAGAAAAGCAAGGTTTTAGCCACTACAGCAACATTTCGCCTGCCCAAGGAAAAGAACCCCCAGCTTTCTAATGCTCAGTGTTCTGAGTAACACATTGCTTTACTTTATTGATTTCTTAATGAAACCTAATTCTAAGAAAAAATATTCTTTGCTTTTTCATTTTTCTTATCCAAATAGGAGGAACAAAAGACTAAGACCATGTTTAAATATGATACAATGCTGCTCTCTCCTCCTAAACTACGTAATAGTGTGCAGAAAGTGGAACCTGTTCCCAAAGTACACTTTGATACCACCTAACTTTAAAAGGAAAAAACAAAAACAAACCAGAAGCACACAACTGTAAATTCCAAGTGATCTGGCCACATGCAGTAAGGGATACACCTACAGACAGATGCTGACAGCAGTCTGGAACTTGCTTCTGGTTGGCATTAATCCCCTCTTGTCAGCTGTGTGAAAAGATGCACACACAAGCTTTAAGCAACTACTCTGCAGAACAGCTTTCTTAGTCCATTTTCATGGATTGGGAGTGGCCTACAGAACATCTTAAAAAGCTTAATAGGAAGAGCCTCCTATATGCAAAGAACAACTCTCAGAACAAGCCAGGCAGTACCTCCTGAGTAACGAATACCCGGTAGAGCTCTTCAGGAGACGTTAAGAAGCTGTCCTTCAAGCTGATTTTACAGGTAGGGATCTTGACTCCAATGGATTTGGACTGCGATGGGGCAGTACTGCTCCTGGCAGCCGTCTAACAAAACAACAAGGAAAACAAACACATACACACGTTTTTGTTTTGTTTTTCACAAAAAAACAACAACCAAACCAAAAATCAAGAAATGGTTCACATATCTAAGGGGAAAAACAAAACCCCTTGGTAAAGATGCAATTAGATACAACCATACTTAGATGTAAAAAGCAGATTTATCACTTTGCTTGGATGAAACATCATGTGCTGCCAATGGAAACAGTCACACCTATTCCACAGATTGCCAATTCCAGAATGTATATATCCTATACACAACACAGGTTGCTCCTGTAAGCCCCAGAATCTAATACAGTGTACCTTTCTTCACTGATCCCAAAGCATGTTGGCACAGTTTTGTTTACCTTGCGCTCTTCTGTTTTAGGAGCCACCTGAGGTGCTGTTTCCACATGTTCACCATTCACTGTGGGCAAAATCATGCCCTGGGTGAATTCTGGAAAGACAGGAATGCGCCCATGAAACCAATAAAAGATCAAGTAAACCTTCTGACTGTACTTTGAAATACACAATCAAAAAGGGCTTCCTGGTTTCCCCCTTGCTCTTGCTAGCATCCGTGACTTGAAACAGTTTTTAGAAAAAGTAAACAGACCTCTTTTTACAAGCAATTAATTCTTTCCCTCACTACTGTCCACCGAAGGCCCTGTCAGAACCTGTCTGCACAAACAATTAGGAATTTACCTCCTCTTCGTAGCCTAGACATAGCATCTTCCACATGCTGCTCTCACATTAATGTTGGTTAGCTTTAGACTTACGTGGCTTTTTTCCTCTCTCACTCTCTAATATAAATTGCAATCACATCTCAAGAACTTTTGCCTTGCTGGCCTAGACACACCAAACCAAGCTTTTCCATTTCTTTTCACACCGGCTCTTCATTTCTTGTATCACTGCAGTAAACAATAGTAACTTCTAACTCCCTCCTTGATTTATCTTTATTGATACCACGTGCCAAAACTACACATGGAAACCCAGGCAAGGCCTCGCCAGCCCCCTGTCCAGCAGCACTAACACTTTGGTAACTCAATCAGAACCTTCAGCCTCTTTCAGAATTACATTTGCTTTTTCTCCACCTCAGTCACTTCTGCTTTTACCAATTATACAACATTTTGATTTTTTCTTCATCTGTTCAGACTGCCAAAATTCCATTATAAAGCAGAATTTTATCATATGTGCATACACCTGTATCCTGCAATACTTGGTTCCCACCTGTTCTCATTTATTGTAGCCCACAAGATCATACAATTTTTCCTGATTAGCATTCTAATTTTTCACTGGGTGACTGCATCTCCCAGCCTGAACACTATAGCGCCTGAAAAAAACCCAAAATTACAGAAATTTGATCCTGGAAAAACAGCAATCAGTGGTGGTTTGTACCCACCATATCTAGAACATGTAGTATAATATAGGTAAATGGATATAAAAAGCAACTGTAGCGTTTCCAGCCTGTATTTGAGAGGAAAGCCAAACTCAACCAAAACACATTGATTTAACTCTAACTACTGGACTCAGATTAAACTTCAAGAAATATATATGTTTGATGCAGATGCTGAAACAGCTCATTAAAAGGCAGCAACAAAACCTGCAGAGCAACTTCCAGACATCAGTTATTCTAAAATCCAAGTAACACTAGTTACACTACTAGTGTGGCAAGAGGAAAAAAAAACCAAACAAACCAGAAACTGGAGAAGGTATCACTTTCCAAGGGAGTAAGCAAACTGAAGGCCAGATTTTGCCCACAGGCAGTAACTGTGTCACTGGGTAACAAACACATTTTACTGGCTTTCATGTTCTCTATAGCTGAGCTTCAGCATGTGAAGGGCGTTCTCAGTTTTAAAACATAAATCCAAAAATACTGTTTATTACTGGATTATCACAAAGCCAATCTTTCTGGGCTATGCTATACTGTCTAGAACCAGAAATGCTTCTTCCCAAATCCTAACAATTTCCAAAAACACAGAAAAGTTACTGTTATTGCTCTGACACCTTTCTGTTGAGATGGAGTGAGCAACTCCTCTCTTTACCCCCATCCCTTCTTCAGAATAAGTCTATGTGGCTTCCCGTAACACTTCTCTCTCTCAGTTACATACCCGTTTTGAGAGTGCTGATGTAAGTTTTCATTGCATCTCTAATTTTCTTTGCACCCTCTTGCTTCATCAGGGTCTTCAAGTTAGTGTCAGGCTCATCTTTACCAAGGCTGACAAGGATCTGAACAACAAAGACAATCATTGATTAACAAGGACAAATGTGCACACCTCTTTTATTACTCAATTCAACATCACAGACTTTGGCTAAACTTTCATAAACAGCCCTGAAATTTTATTCATCTTTCACTTCATCTCTCAGCCTACAGTATGGTACATATATGCCTAAATACCTTTTTGTGCTATAGAGCCCTTGTATCCAGAAGACAGGAATTAATTTGATAAAGATACATGGTGGGGGAGCGCCTCTCTGTCAGGGAGTGTGGTGACAGAATGAAAGATAACGGTTTTAAGTTGAAAGAGGGTAGATTTAGATTAGATCATTCTTTACTCTGAAGGCGGTGAGGCACTGGAACAGGTTGCCCAGAGAATCTGTGGATGCTCCATCCCTGGAGGTGTTCAAGACCAGGTTGGATGGAGCTCTGAGTAACCTGGTCTAGTGACAGATGTCCCTGCTCATGGCTGAGAAGTTGGTAATATATGACCTTTAAAGATCTCATCCAACCCAAACCATTCTTTGATTCTATTAACTTAGGCAGTCTTTAGCAATAAAAAATTCTACACAAATGTTTTAAGAAAGGTAACAGGGAAGGAAATATTAATGCTGTGAGTATTCCTGTTAGCATACTCCATACATCCAGCTGTGCTTACCTCAACTTCATCGATGTCATTTTCATCTGAGAGGTTAGGAATCTCCACATAACCTTTGTACTTCACTCCTGTCTTTGAAGTGCCTGCAATTATAATTATACTGTTCAGATCAACCTTTCTTACTCTGGTTCTTGTAAAAGCAAACTTGTATTGTATCAAAACACAATACTTCCCTTTATTTTTATTTCCCAAGTGAGATAAGTATCCTTACCCTTGATATTAAACATGAATCTGACCTTGAAACAGGAGGGGTGCACCTCACTCACCAGTCCACGCCAGCTTGATAGCCCACTCATAGAAGAAGATAAGTTTTCCTTTGCGGTTGTTAATGGAGGCCTCTCCATCCAGTTTGCTCACTTCTGTCACCTCACACGCCCCTTCCTCACCCTCCACCCTGACAGGCAGGAGGAGAGCTTTCAGCCGCTCCGTGGACCAGTTGGAGGCATCCCTCTCCGTCCTGCAGGAAAACCGAGCGGGGTGAGAATCTGGGACAGGCCACGCTGCCAGCACATATTGGGACTACCCAGTGTTCCCCGATTCTTCTCTCCCTGCCCCACTGCAACACAAACACAGAGAGATTTTTTTCCCCAGGCCACCTCCAAGCATTCCCCCGGCACACATCGGCTCGGGCACCCCCCTACACACGCATGGAGCCGGGGGCCGCCCCGGAGGATCAGCCCGGACACCCCCGCCTCAGCACCAGTCCGCAAGGAGGGGACGGGAGGCGGCCCCTCTGCACGCGACTCCGGCCGTGCAGCCCCCTCCGCCGCGGGGCCTCCCGGGCGGATCTGGCAGCAGCCGCCCCGCTCACCAGTGCCAGTTGTTGACGTTGGTGGCGTCCGCCCGCTGCTCCACGATCCAGCGCGGGTCTCCCTCCCCCCACTTGGCCATCGGGACCGGGATTGCCGCCTCCGCTCCGAGCACCCGTGGAAGCTGCTAGAACCGCCGCGCCGCCTCCCGCTTTCCGCCCGGCGCGGGCCCTTCCGGCACGCCCCCGCGGCGCAACCCCGGCTTATTGGTTCCCCCCGACTAATTGGTTCCGCCGCGCCGCCGGCAGCTGGAACTGGGGCTAGGGCTCCCGTCCCGTCCTGTTCCTGCCGGTCCACAGCTCCCGGAGTCGGTCCACAGCTCCCGGAGCTCCGATCCCGGCTACCGGCCCAGACACCGCACCGCCGCGCGCACCGCTCGCTGGGACTGGTAGTCCGAAGTCACGTCATGTGGCCCGCGGGGCACGCCGGGACTCGTAGTGCGTGAACGAGGAGCGGCCGCGCTGCGTTCAGCGGGAGAACTATAAGTCCCGACGTGCCCCGCGCGCAGGTCCCCGCCCCGCCCTGCCCTGCCCTACCGTGAGGACAGCGGCGCTGCTGGCGCGGGAGGGGCGGCGAGGTGAGAGAAGGGCCGGGGACGGCGGGGCCGGGGACGGCGGGGCCGGGGCCGTGACCGGAGGCGGGGGTGGTGATGCCCCCGAGGCAGCCGCTCCCTCCTTCTGCTGAGGCAGTCGCGCGGTGCCGTTGCAGATGAGCAGGGTGCGGGCGGATGAGGAGGAGTACTGGCACAGCTCCAAGTTCCGGGCCTTCACCTTCGACGATGAGGATGACGAGCTCTCGCAGGTAGGGAGGGTCCGACCCCGGGACTGCCGGTGAGACACCCTCGCCAGGAGGGCCTCCGTGGCCGTCCCAGACCAGGCCTGGGCCCTGCGGATCGCGGAGGGTTGATGTTCGGTGGGTGGATTGTCACCTGCTGTCCACTGCGGAGGGTACCACGGGCTCCCGTCTCTCCCCCCACAGTAGCCAGTCTGAAATTTCATTAGGACCGTCATTCCTCGCCCACGCACCAAACTGCATCTCCCGCTGTTTGAGCTGTTAGTGTCTGTGTAGATGTCCTTGGGGTTCCCCAGTGGTGAGGAAGGGCTACTTTGTCTGCTGAACAGCTACAGGATTAAAATAGCATCCCGAGAAGAAGTAATGAAAGCTGAAGAAGCTGTATTCAAAGTTCTTTGGGAGATTGTTTGATGGTAATAGGAAACGAAATGCATCCTGCAATTCTGATGGTCCTTATGCAAGCTCGCTCTTTTGTGTGTAGCTAAAGGAATCCAAACGGGCAGTGAACAGCCTTCGGGATATTGTTGATGATGATGATGACGACCTCGAGAGGGTCAGTTGGAGCGGAGAACCTGTGGGAAGTAAGTGTTGAAGTACTGCAAATTATCCTTGAGACAGAGGGAGTTTAAAATTGGTGTTTAAGTCAAGTCACTTAAGTCAGCAGTATTATTTGCTGTCTAATCTGATTCTAGTCTCCCAGGTCACATTGTGAGCTACCTGATTTACCTGAGCAGATCCACTGAAAAGAGAGTGAGCAGAAGCCCAAATTGTGTAAAAAAGAGGAGTGCAGACAAGTGGAGGGAATTCACTGTGTTTTTTTCTAATATGTAGCCAAGCTCAGAGCAGGTATTTTGGAGGTTATGGATTGTTATTCATCATGTTCACGTGGCCTGCAAGATTCTAGGTGATCATTTCCTTCACACTGCTGCCTGAAATGGCACTATTTAAAGTTTCTATGGTTTGACCCCACAGCACTTTAAGCAGATAATCCAAGGTTTAATATGTGTTTATAGAATGACTCTTACGCTTGAAATTTGAAAGGGAGCTGTAAACATTAAGCGGATGTGTTTCTAGTGATGATGGGAGCAAGCTCATGGCCCGCACACAATGCTGTATGCCGTGCTTTTGAGTTCATGACCCACAGAATATGTGACACTTGCTAGTCAGTGTCAAACAATGAAAATTTATATATGGATCACCCAAAGGATCTTCCAAGACTGATCTTCTTGTCCTTTGCTGTAGCTCCTCCCTCTGGTTTCTTTTCCCACCCAGGGTCTCTCTACCTATCGTGGTTTTTGTCTATCATCCTGATCCTAAAATATGTGTGTTGTGCAGCTGTGTGAAAACAAGGGGAAACTGTGTCTTGAACAGGCAGGAGGGAGACAAATGCACTGTTGCCAGCAGCATGTGCACACTGAGAGCTGTTTTGTCTGTGTGGGAAGGAAAGCTATCTTAGTCTTCCAGTGTTCAGGAATGCATGCTCTTAGGCTTCTGCAATTTGAGGTAGGCCAGGGACTCTCTGTCTTGCTTTGTACTTTTAGAACAAGGACTATGCTTTGCCCCATGCAATAATATATAAACGGTGGGGGTGTCTATGTATTCTTTTTGCACAAGCTATAACTAGCTGTACAACATTGCTGAAACCAGCCATTTCTGGAGGACAACATGCCACTGCTCTTAACAAGCAGCATTACGTGAGACTGGGATTCCACATGGAGAGATGCACTGCGTCTACTTAGTGCTGAGAGTCAGACTTAGCAAGATGTGCTAGTGCCATACTGACCAGCACACATTTGGTAATGTTTCTGCCATGCCAGAAGATCATTCTTTACAGACGCCTTCTCGGTTAAAAATTACCTCTGTCTGCACACAGGTATCTCCTGGTCAATCAAAGAGACAGCCTCTGGCAGCACTAGCTCCCTGGATGGCCGAGACTCCAGCCTACAGAAGGGCTCTTCCTCCTATGCTGCTCTTCCCAAACAAGCTTCTTCCTACTCCCTAAGCAGCCTGTTCAAAGGTGAGGATCATTATATACCATATTGACAAATGTGTTTTCCCTTAAGACTGTCAAGGGGCAATTGTGTTATCTTATGTAAATGGTTTTATCTGAAATGCATTGCAAAACAGGGAAGCTCCAGTCTTTCCTCAGGGTGGAAGTGTATTGCTCACTGGTCAGAAATTGAAGACTGTCTTGTGTGGTAGATCACATGCTTTTGTGGAGTGGGAAGGGGCATTGGAGACTACGGCTTCTTAAAATCCAGGTTTCACAGAACAGCAAGGTAGAGCACAGCACTGTGTAGCAATCCATTTGGTTGGTGGAAAAGAGCAGGCTGCAAAGGGACTGGCTTGACCTATGTAGCCCTCATTTGGTTTTCAGTTCTGTAGAGAAGACAGATTGATTATCCTTTATTTGGAGCTCAGCTGGCTGCTGTTGGTGTTGGTTCAGCAAACACATGATAGCGGCAGTGGCAGCATAGCTGGTTACAGTGGGAGCTGTGCTGCAGGCCTTGGGCAAACATACACAGCTTGCAGGAGTTCAGCTCTGTTCTTTCACAGCCGGACAACAGAGCAGCTTTTACTTTGTCTTTCTCTGGGGTGTTTTTTTACTCTCAACTTTGACAATAAAGTGATGAAGAAATGCATCCAGATTGCAGCTCTGATGGATGGAGCTGGCCATGTTGCCATGGCCTATGTTGCAGTGCTGTGCTTGAGCCTCTGCTCTGCAGGTAGATGAGTGAATTTAGGCTCTAACCTTTTCTGGCCTCAGCACCAAGAGAGCAGATAGGGATGGAGTGTGAGGTGGTTTTGAGATGCCACAGACAACTTCAACGCCTTCGAGTGTAAGCAGGTGAGCTCCAGCTGTGCTGATGTAGTATGAATCACTGTACAGAGTGTCTTGTTCTACAGTGGCATAGCTGCAGTAAACTGGCTTGCAGTCTAGACTTATGTTCCCTGTGCAAGAGATGTTGCTGGTGGTTTAACTTTAGATTCTAGTACGTACTTACTTTTTTGTGAGATAAGGGACAGTTTCTCATCAGTATTTTTATTTCAGGACGAAACAAACTTCCAAGTTTTCAGTCCCTTTCAGATGGTAAGTTTTGGGTCCCACCTCATTTTGGGAGGGGTGCAGAGTTACATGAAACAAAGCATTTCCAAAAAAAGGGGAAGTGTCATCTGCCTTACAGTGCAAAAAGGGAAACTGTATCATGTGCTGTCTAAAAGTTCAATCATGGGTGGTTCTTTCCTCAAAGAAGTTAAAGAATTGGCAGGGTGATCTGAGGTAATTACTTATGTACAACTGGTTTGTTTTAGAGCAATGCTGTATTGCCATTTCGTGCTTAAGTTTGGGTCTTCTGCCATGGAAACCAAGAACGGGATGGGTTTGGAAGTGGATGTGAATCAGGATTTTTATGTGCTGCTCAGCTGTGCCTTTCCCTCTCAGCCCTCACTGACACGGGAGTTAAAAACTATGCCCCAGAGCTGCGCAGACCGAGAGCTGAGTACAAGGTGAGCAGCCTGTGCTTGTTGTATTCCTACTCCACTGGTTTCATGGGAAGTGAATAATTGCTGTTTCAGACAGAAGAGGGCAATGCAGGGAATAGGACAGGGAACTGCAAAATGCAGCCTTGCAGTAATTTAGGCATTCTCTGCTTTTGCTGAGAAGTAGGGAGCTTTGCTGGGGGTCTTGGTTACTCCTTTTAATGAATAGCCCAGCAGTCTTTGTGGAAAGGATTTTTAAATAGTGCTTTGTCTGTAAGATGCTTTCATGCTGGGTCAGATAAACTGGCATCACATGTGGTTTTTACATTTTTTTAGATATGAAAGCTTTGAAATCTCCTGTTCATGAATCACTGGGACAACACAGAGGGAGTTGTGCAGAGGCAGTGTTCCAATTGGTAGGAATGTTTGTCTACCAGATATGCTGTGATAGGTGTTGAAGAATCTAGAGGATTTTGGGACTGGGTGGATTCCTCTTACTAGGCGTGAGGCTGTAGTTCATGTCCCTAGGTCCAGGCAGTAACAGGACTGAGCACATATTCCCTACAGATACAGACATGTACAATACTAACACAGCTGCCTGCATGGATTAACACTGACAGAAAGCAATGCCTTTATGAGCAGACACATACAGAAAACACTCAAGCTTGATCCTGAGCTTTCTTTCTGTCTGACCAGTTCCACTAGTGGAACATACACACACTCTATGGGTCCCTGCAGTAGCTGGTCTTAGACATCTGATTTGTTTTGTAGCTGAATCCCAGACCCCAGTCTCCTCCAGTAGCTGGCACTTGCATCCTTGAGCTGCTAGGGTTCATGGTCCACCTATCCTTGGCCATCTGATCCTCCCCAGGTTGGTGTATTTATGTCCATTAGCCATTAATGACATAATTTAACAGACAGCACTTCCTGAAAGCACAGTAGGAGAGACAAGTGTGCCCTGTTGTGTTCTGTTCTGGGCCTGCAGAAGCAGTGAAACAGGAAGGAGAAGGATTATACAGCCCCTTAAACGCAGATAGGGGTGCTGTAAGTGGGATGGAACAAAGAAGGGAAAGTTAGTGGCAGCTTTTGATAAGTGTTCTGACAGCGACAGGCTGAGAAGCTGCCTCTGGCCAGAGGTTCCGGAGGGAACCCTGGTGCTCAGGATATTTGACACTCAGCTATACGTTGATTTGAGAGACTCGTGTGCAGAGGTCCCGTAAAAGGACAGGGTCAGACCTTTTATCCTTAGATTTGGGCTTTCAGTAAATCTTCAATGGATTTAAAAAGT
Organism: Struthidea cinerea; assembly: GCA_013397865.1. Classification (NCBI taxonomy): domain Eukaryota; kingdom Metazoa; phylum Chordata; class Aves; order Passeriformes; family Corcoracidae; genus Struthidea; species Struthidea cinerea. The sequence continues at coordinate 2,254,443 of VZTI01002485.1, read as the reverse complement.
CCTCAGAGCTGGTTCTTGTTGCTCCCTTTCTCTGGGCATATTGAGGCAGAAAGCTGAATTGCAACCACTGGCTTGAGTGCCTCACGGAGACCTAGATGACTTTATGGTATCTGAGTTCAGGAGTGGCTCAGGCCACCATTGCTTTTTATCCAGGGTTTCAGATCATAGTGGCTGCAGGGGGAAAATTCTGGTCGTTGCAGCAGTGGTAGCATACTACCTTAAGATGGTCCTCCTACAGGCTTCAATGCCCTTGTCACATTGTCCTTGTCTCGTGCGACTCCCCAGGTGCTTGCCTGAGGCTGTTGTCCCTGCGCTCTCCATGCTGCTGTGGAAGGCTCACCAGCAGAAGTCTGTCTGAATTGTAACAAGAAACTGACTCCTTGCCCCTCAGTTTTGGGTTAGTCTGTTTTGCATGTATTTTGTTTGTCCTGAATGCAACAAAATACAAGAGGACAACCTGCTGCAATGCACTTCTTATAAAGCATATGATGACAGACCTTACTGAGGCAATAGAAAGGCTGTGTTAACATATGAGCCTTTAGCTTCCCTCCACACCAGCATGTGCAGAGTCTGAGGGCTCAGCATTTGCACCTGCACAACGTACGTACACATCCTACTAACACCTTCCCTGGAGCAGCTGGGTAAGTCAGTAGCTACATGTGGGCCATCACTAATGCAGCAGAAGTGGAAAGCAGCTTGGAGACTGCTGACATGATCTGAGGCTTAGGAGTGCTTTATTTTTCTTGTGGCAGGATTACAGCAGTGATTGGAGCCCCAAAGATACAGTCAGGCGAATGCAGAGGGGCAAGGTAAGGACTTTACTCTCCCACCTGCTTGTAAGAGATGGAGGGTGGGTGGTCCTAAACTGCTTTACACTTTACTATGCTCCTGGCTGTTCTGGGAGCAAGGAGGGGATCTGTGTTGCTTGCAACATCTAGCAGGGATGGTGGTCTGCCTGTCTGTTACTTTGCCAGGTGGCAGTGCTGGGATCACACTAGCTCAGGAGCAGCAGGAGAACTTCAGGGTTTTGTTGCTTTGTTTACTTGAGTTGTCCCCTCAGCAAGGCTCTGACAGTAGGTATCTGTACTGCTGTGTCCCTTTCTACCCTTTCTGCTCCCTGGGGCTGGGTTTATTTTAAAAATCTGAGGGGGTGGGGCTTTATCTCCATTCTCAGTTGGCGGCAAATGGAGGGAGGAAGACTGAAATGGTCTTGGTTTCACTGGAGCTGTAATCTTAGTCTCAGCCACCTCAGTGTGCAGTGAACACATAGGGAGATTGTGGTTTTACTCTGCATGTGTCTCCTTAAAGGCTGAGGTGAACTAAAGGTTGAGAGAGGCCACACATGTGGGATAAGAAGAAGGGAGAGAGTTATGACTCTACTTTTCTGGTCTCCTTTGTGGAAAAGGGCCTGCAGAGTTCCCTCCTCATGTCAGGGCTAATGGTTTGTGGTGTTCAGGAAAGTTTTGTCTTGTTACAAGGGTGTTTGTGCTGAATATATGTTGTCTGCTATACTAGACTGGGCAGTAATGAGGGTTGACTGCAACCCCTGTGGACAGATTTCCAGGGATTATGCAGCATTTGTTTTCAGCTAAACTTCTCTACTCATTGGGAGGGTGGTTATTCATGTTGCTGAAGGACTTATGGGAGAGGAATAGATAATACCTTGGGGGTTGGTTCAGCCTGAGGACTGTCTCATGTCCCACATGCTTACTTGTTCCTCTTCTATATCTAGGTCTGCTCTCTAGAGAGATTTCGCTCCCTGCAGGACAAGCTGGTGCTCTTGGATGAAGCTGTGGCAGGGCATGATGGGAATGTCATTACAGCTGTGAGTCCTGCTGGGGCCATACAGGGCTGGGACTTCTGGGTGGCCCCACAGAGAGCGCTTGTGAGAATGCAGTCAGCTGGCCACCCAGTCTTGCAAGGCTAGGGGGTGTTCTTTAGTTCAAACCAAGCAGTTACTAAAAAGTGTCAAATCTTAAGACTGGGAAATTCCATATTCCTGCTGTCTTTCCTGCCACTCTGCAGAATTAATGTTAACTGATGTTAATAACAAGGAATCTGATCCATCAGCCTTAGAGATTTTTGCAACTAATTCTTGAAGGTCAAGGTTTAATCTGCTCATTGCAGCACAGAAGATATGAGACCTGGGATTTGGGATCTGGGGCCTCACCAGTTTTTCTGGCTTTTAAAGTATCAGACAGGAAATGGGATTGTGTCAGAGCTTCCTTCATCCAGGCGTTTTAATTCCTTGGATTTTGCATGGAAAGGTTTTCCTTTGTAACTTTTGGTCTCACTCATCTAAACTCCAGAGTAGGAGCTAAGGCAAGCATCTAGGCAGCTGTGGCCCAGGCTCACTGCTTGTCGCGGGTGTAGTGGGTACCAGAATTAAGTTCACTGCTGTAAGAGCTGTGTTTTCAGAGCCCTTTGCAAAAGCTTCTCTAGGCCTTGACCAGTTTGCTGTTTGTTTGTCTGTCTGTCTTAATTCTGAGCTGTCTCCCTGTACTCACAGGTCCTGATATTCCTGAAACGGACGCTAAGGAGAGGTGAGCGTGACTGGGGCTGGAGCTTCTATAGTGTGCTTCAGTTAAGGACAGAGGGAGTAATTCTTTCACTGGGTGCAAGTTAGAAAGAGAGCATCTGGGGTATTGCTGTTTTACTAAGCATGAAATATTTTTGTAGCAAGTATAATGTGGGAGGGGGGGATGGTGATGCCCACAAAGGCTCCGGAGAGGAGCTTTAAGCAGTGGTAGGTGGTGGTGATGGAATGAATGAAAATGAATCTGTAGAGGTAGCACACGGCTGTGAATTCAGCTGTCAGCCCAGTGACTGGGCTCTTCTGTGCTCCAGCCTCCAAGACAGTGATTTGAGATGGGATAAGGCTATTGAATCCTGCCAATGACTTTCAACTCCATGCACTGTGCTAAGTCCCCTCTGCTTGATAGTGCTTTCTTACTTTACCCACCTGTACGTAAATTCTCTCCCTGTAGAGATCTTGTTTCGGGAGCTGGAGGTGCGGCAGGTGGCCTTGTGCCATCTGATCCATTTCCTCAGAGAGATGGGTGAGCAGAAGTTCCTCCTGGATCTGCTCAGGTGAGGCTGTTGATGCATCTTGTGGCAGGGCTGAGTACACTGCTAGGAACCTGCCTCCAAGTTAATGCTTGCTAATTCCCTTTTGCAGGTTCTTAGACAGGACTGAGGAACTTGCTGTGAGTATTCCCAGGAGCATAAGCTCCCTTAGTGCAGGGGGAGGCTGGTTGCAGAGTGTCTGGTAGTCAGGCAAAAGCTTTTCATCCCCATTTCACCCTCTGGAATACTGTATCTCCCAAATCCATGAGAACAGACTGCTTCTTTCTCCTCTTCCTCCAGTTGTCTCAGTACCGGGAGCATTTGAACATCCAGGATGTAGAAAAAAGAAGGGAATTTCTGAAAGGTTGCATTGGGTAAGAAAAAATGCAAAAGCGTGGGAGGGATGTGGATTCTTCACAGAAGGTGGTAGTGAAAAAAATTAGACCTCTGTCCCAGTGTCATGGCTTATGTGGTTTGAGAGCTGATGTCAGTTTTCCCTTAGTGGGAGTGGGGTGTTGTGGACACAATGTGGACCAGAGAGGAAGCATTTGTGGTGATCACTAGTCCAGCAGCTTTTGCTGCTTATTTGGGGGGAAAGATGCTGCAAGGGACTTTCTGATCATTGACCCTTCAGATTGTAATGGGTGAAAGTTTGGGTGCCTGAGCACTAGAGGAAGTTGATAGCAATCCGCTTTAGGTTGTTCCATGAGAGGTGCCACATAACATTTCTTTCTCTGGAGCCTGTCTAGGAGAGAGCCAGTTGGAGAGGGCAGCAGGTCAGGAACTGATTACCCACTAGCCATTCAAGCTGGAGAGAATGGGAGCTTGTTTGGTAGAGAAAAAAAATCCTTCTAAGTGCGCTTAGAAGTAAATTAGGGATTCTGTATGTAAGAGTTGGTCACGGTGTCTCTTTCCTTCATGTCTGGCCAGGCTGCCATTTTCAGCTGAGGATACCTCCCACATCCAAGACCATTATACCCTGTTGGAGCGACAGATCATCATTGAGGTACAAAATCTTCTCTGCTGGTCTGGAGATGGCTGGGACTATCTGTGAGATCTCTTGCTGTCCCTAACTTACATCACTTTGGATCTAACTAGCTTGCCCTGGCTAGTGTAGTTGTCATTGCTGTTCAGGCTGCTGTGGCAGGCACTTGTGAAATACCAGATCTGAGACTTGACAGCATGTTGGAGCTGTGCTTGCACATTGCTGTCACAACACTCTCTCTAGGTCTCTATCCCACAGCTACACAGGGAGCTGTCCTGGCTCATGGTCACCCTGTCTGTCTTCCTGATTCCACAGGCTAATGATCGGCACTTGGAGATGGCTGGGCAGTCAGAGCTATTTCGGAAATATCCTCGCAAGGCTTCAATTCTCAACATGCCACTAGTGACCACCCTCTTCTATTCCTGTTTCTACCACTACACAGAAGCTGAGGTGAGGATGATGTGGCAGAAGACAACGGTTGCATCTCGTCCTGTAGTCCTCAAGATGTGGGGTGATCAAGCTGTGGCATGTTAAGGAAAGAAAGGGAAAAAGAGGTCGTATTTCATCCCTCAGAGAGACTTTGTCCCCTAGGACCAGTTTGGAGTTTTCCTTTGTGCTTCAAGACATTCAACCCGGTACATTTTGTCAGGGAGTTGCCTCCTAGAAACCACTGTAAATACCATGAGGCTGAGGTGCGTGGTACTGGTCTTGGAAGTGCTGGAGGTGCACCAGTTGGGGATGTAGGGAAACCAAACCAGAGAGCTGGGGTGGGATAGTTGCTCTCTTCTGCCAGCTGTTTCCTCCTGTGGCACTGACATGAGCAAAAAGCAGTAAAATCTTGAGAAGATTGCCCCTGTGCAAGGCAGATGTCTTATAACAGGTGTCTGAACCCCTCCTGTGGCCTGCCCTGCTGAGTTTGCACTGACTTGTCTGCTTTCTCTAGGGAATGTTCAGCAGCCCCACCAACCTGAAGAAAACATTTAAGGTGCGTGAGTCTCCGTGTTGTGGCAGCACTAGCTGAAAACATGCACAGACAAACTGTATGTAATGAAGGGGCTCAGTAGGAGGAATTTGAGGGGCTCAGCACTGAGCTAGGGAGGGGGACATGGCATCCTTTTTGAGCAGGACCCTTCTGGAGTGGGCAAGTGGGAGCCGTGTGGAGACTTTCAGTGGATATACTCTGTCTGCAGCAGCACTTGCAAATTCCCACTTCCTGCTCTCTGCAGTGCTGTCCGTGGCATCAGGCAGCATCTTGGCTGTTTGCCTGGCTGTTGGTGTGGGTCCTGGCAGGGCTGGGGTACATGCCAGTCATGTTAAGCCCACACAGGCCTTCTGAGCTGTGCTACTGCTCTGACTGCAGCTTTCTGCCTTGCAGATTCCTGATAAGCAGTATGTGCTGACTGCCCTGGCTGCCCGTGCCAAGCTGCGAGCCTGGGGTGATGTGGATGCCCTCCTGACCACCAAGGTGAGCTGCAGAAAGCCTTGCTGGGGACACAGTCCCAAGTACTGGCATCTGCTACTGATAGCTGGCTTGTTCTGGAGTTACTGGACAGACTGGTTTTATTTCAGCAGGGCCTCTGCTGCAGGGTGTTGCAATACTTTCCTCCTCTCCCTGCCCAAGACCTCTGCTGGGCCTGGCTTGGCTGCAGCAATAAGGTCAGAGAAGGGGGCTGCCCTTGAGCTCTGTTACCAAAGAGATTGCAGCCAGCCTGTGTCCAGCCACTGTGTGAAGGGCTCTGCCATGGGGTGCATGTGGTGGCTGTGGAGTACGTTGCTGGCACTGGGAGAAAAAAAACGCATTTTCTTGTGGCTGGAGGGATTGCCCTTTTGGGCTAACATAGGTTTGGTTCTCATTTCAGAACTGGCTGGGTTACACCAAGAAGAAGGCACCTATTGGCTTCCACCGGGTGGTGGAAATCTTGCAGAGGAACAGTGCTCCTGTGCAGGTGAGCCAGGAACCCCTGCTTATGTCCTGCTCTTTGTTGGGATTTGGTGTGTGAATGACTCCTCAGGTAAAGCTGCTTCCTAGCTGGTGTGTGAATGACTCCTCAGGTAAGCTGCTTCCTAGCTGGAAGTGGGAGAAGCTTGCCGATCTTCTGGCTCTGCCAGGTGGGCGCAGCACTCAGCTGGGCGACCCATGCATCAACAGGAGGCCTGAGTGATATTGAGGGCTGGGTCCTAGCTCTGACTGCAAGAGGGACAGCTGGCCTAGAGTTCCCTGGGAACTCTCTTCACATGTGCATTGCCACCTTTCTTTGCTACATTAAATTTTCTCTTGCTAAATCTGGCTGGCAATGTTAACCTGATCCATAGGAACGAGGTAGCCTAAGACTGTTGATAGGAGGAAAAGTGCCAGCAAAACCTCAACTCTGGACATGAGGAGAACAGACTTCAGGCTGCTCAAGGAATTGGTAAGGTCCCCTGGGAAAACGTTTTTGCAGGCAGTGGGGTCCATCAGTCACTTTTTAAACATCGCCTTCTAAGGGTACAGGAGCAGGAAATTCCCAAATGTTGGAAGTCAGGCAGGCAAAGCAGAAGGCCACCTTGACTGAATAGGCATCTTCTCCTGCAAATAAGGGAAAAAAGGAAGGTGTAGAAGTAAGGCCAAATGAAATGGGAAGAATACAGAGATGCTGCTTGCCACTGTAGGGAGAATTTCGTGCAGCCATAGCTCTACTGGAGTTGAAGCTGGCCAGAACTGTGGGAGACAATAAACAGAGTTCTGACAATAGTAATAGTAATAGTAATATTACTAGTAATAGTAATCGGCCGTGTAGAAATAACATTGGCCCATTACAGGATGAGGATGGTCACCTCACCAGCAGATGATGGACCAAGCGGGTCTCAGTGCCCTGAGCAGGAGGACCATGACTGCGAGAATGATCACCTCCTAGTTGACCCTGAATTTGTGCAGGATCTGCTGCTCCAGCTGGATCCCTACAAATCTATGGGACATGATCGGATTCATCAAAGAATCCTGAAAGAGCCAGCTGATGTCATCACAAAACCTCTCTCAATGATTTTTGAGTAGTCTTGGGAATCTGGAGAGATCCCAGATGTCTGGAGTCTGGTTAATGTTGTCCCAGTTTTCAAGAAGGCAAGAACGAGGACCCTGGAGACTGTAGGCCTGCTAGTCTCATTTCAGTGCATTGTAAAGATATGGAGAAGATTATTCTGGCAGGTATTGAAAAACCTGGAGCACAACACAGTCACTGGTCACAGCCAGTATTGGCTGCATGAGAGGAAAGTCCTGCTTGTCAAATCTGATTTCCTTTTATGACCAGGTAACCCACCTGGTTGATCAAGGGAAGCCACTCCATGTAATGTTTTTGGATTTCAATGAAGTTTTAGATACTGTCTCTCACAGTATCCTTCTGGACAAAATGTCCAGCACACAGCTGGATAAACAAGTGATGAGATTGGTGAGCATCTGGTTCATGGGTTGGGCATAAAGTGTTACAGTGAATGGGGTGACATCAGACTGTTGACTGGTCACTAGTGGCGTTTCACAGAGCTCCATCCTCGGCCCTGTGCTCTTGAACATCATAAATGACTTGGATGCACGACTGGAAGAAGTACTAAGCAAGTCACACATGATACAAAACTGGAAGGAGCTGTTGACTCCCTAGAAGACAGGGAGGCCCTGCAGAGAGGCCCCAACAAATTAGAGGGCTGGGCAGTCAACAAAACTCTGTGGAGTTCAGCAAGGGAAAGTGATGGATTCTGCATGTGGGATGGGGCAGCCCTGGATATATGGACAGAGTGGGGAATGAGAGGCTGGAGAGCAGCGCCATGGATCCTTGGTCACTGGCAAGTTGAACATGAGCCAGCAGTGCCCTGGCAGCCAGGAGGGCCAGCCCTGTCCTGGAGGGCATCAGGCACAGCATTGCCAGATGGGCAAGGGAGGGGGTTGTCCTGCTCTGCTCTGCTCTGCACTGGGGTGGCCTCACCTCAAGTCCTGGGGACAGTTTTGGGCACCACAATATAAGAAGGACATAAAGCTATTAGCGAGTGTCCAGAGGAGGACAATGAAGATGGTGAAGGGCCTTGAGAGGAAGCCATATGAGGAGCGGCTGAAGTCACTTGGTTTGTTCAGCCTGGAGAAGAGCCTGAGGGGAAACCTCATTGCAGTCTACAACATTCTTGTGAGGGGAAGAGGAAGGGTGACCAGTGCCAGGACCCAAGGGAGTGGCCTGAAATTGTATCAGGGGAGGTTTAGGTTTGAGATTGGAAAGAGGTTCTTCACCCAGAGGGTGGTTGGACACTGGAAAAGGCTCCCCAGGGAAGTGGTTACAGCACGAAGCCTGACAGAATTCAAGAAACATTTGGGCAATGCTCGCAGGCACATGGTGTGACCCTCGGGGGTGGTGCTGTGCAGGAACAGGAGTTGGACTCAGTGATCCTTGTGGGTCCCTTCCAACTCAGCTTATTCTGTGATTCTGAGCTTTGCAGGCAAAGCCTCTGGGGTCTTAAGCAGTCTTGTCAAGGTCACTTGTTCCCTAAGGAAGGGGCGAGTCTGTGTGACCAGCAACTTTGAAAGGTTTTGGGTTTGGGGTGAGGGAATGAGGCAGGAGAAACCTGTGGAAGAGAGCTGAGACATTCTTCCGTGTCTCGCAGGTGCTGCAGGAATATGTACGCCTGGTGGAGGATGTGGAGACCCGGCTGAACCTCGCTACCAAATACAAGTGCCATGATGTTGTCATAGAGGTAGATTCCTGCTGTGTGAAGAGATTGGACATGGGCCTGCTTTTTCTCTCTAGCTTTTCTGTTCTCTGCCTTGTGCCACTTTTGTCACGTGCCTGCTGATGTCTGTTTATCCCTGTGGCCTTGGAAAAGTGGTAAGGTTCCCAGTAGGAGTCCATGAGCCAGGAGAGTGGCTCCTGGCATTTGTGCTGTGAAATTGTTCTGTATTGGGAACTGGATGGGGGATTGTAGAGTTGCCCTGCTCATCTGCAGGGCACCATCTGACAGTGGAAGTGTCCCTTTCTCTCAGCTGGGTGCTGGTTTTGCTCTTTTTCTAGACCTACAGGGATCTAAAGGATCGTATCCAGCTGACAGCATATAAATGCAAGGTGGAGCGGGGCTCTGCAGAAGAAGAGAAGATAAACAGCATTCTCAACAATATGGTAAGAGATGCTTACTTTTTCTTCCAGACACTCATCAGAAACAGATATAGATTAGTTGTAAGGGCATGGCTGTCCTACATACTTTCTATCCCTTCTGGATAGAAGTTTGGGGTTGCATTCAGGGTAGGAATGAATGGTTATACTGATAGAAATGGCACGCTCTGGCCATAGCTGTCCTTGTCAGGGATTGGGAGTCACTAAGTTGGCCCCTAAGGCTCTATGTTCAGCATGGCTGTTAGTCATGTCTTGTTCTCTCTTTTAGCAAATCCGATGGAAGAACTGAGCACCTGTGAAACAGCCTGTTTGGCCGTAGCCTTGTCATTGAAAGAGGGAACTGCAAAACCCAGTCCAGTGCCAACAGAGCAGCTCTGTTCCTACTCATTGCATGATCAACGTTCGTTGGTGACAGTGGGTGCCTGTGGCTTGTGGGAGTGTGGTGTTAAGGCTGGTTGAAGACAGCTACTAAAATGTAGCTGGTGAAACCATGGTACTGATCCATCAGGATTGATTCTTTTTGGAATCTGATTGTCTTTGATGTGGCTGTAAGCCAGGCATCACTTGTGTGTATGGAGGAAAGTTGCTGGGCACAGCAAGATTAATGTTTGTTCTTGGTGGTGCCAGAGCTTATTCTTGCAAGAGGAACATGTCAGTCACACTTGTGAGCTTCTCCACTAGACAGTGCTGACCAGTCCCTGTAACAGTCACGTTGGCTTGGGCATCACTAATCATGGCTGTGGCTGGAGTAAAACCTACCTGGACCGTGTTCTCCCCACATGAAAGTGTTGGGGGAAAGGACCAGCTGCACCTTAATTTTTTTTT
>VZTI01002485.1:2218998-2244363 GCA_013397865.1 Struthidea cinerea | reverse complement strand
CATGAAAGTGGTGGGGGAAAGGACCAGCTGCACCTTAATTTTTTTTTTTTTTTTTTTGTTTGTTCTGGCTCACCCTAGGAAAAGAGGTGTGTGAACTCCTGCAGAGAGCCAGGACAACAACCTCTGCCAGTATCCTTCTGCTAGCACTCTGCAGCATTTGGAAGATCCCTTTATCAGGGAAAGACCTAGTGTGGAGGTGGTCAAAGTCCTGATGGGTTGGATGGAGAGCAAGCAGGGACCTCTCTCAGTTGACACAAACCTGCTGGCCCCAGCAGCTCTTTTCTCAGAAAGTGTTATGCCAGGAAGGATTGAAATGCACTTTCTCAGAAACACAATTCCTCAGGCAACTGCTGGCTTCATCCTTTCAGACCTCACTTCAACTCTGTAAATAAAGCTGTCTCTTTCTCCTTGGGCTGTTTGTTTCCTTCCCCCACTAAGCACATTGTCACTCTTGAGTGCTAATTCTGAGCAATTTATCACCTCCCACAAAATGAGTTGCAGGGTGTTTTTTAATGTTTTGAAAAGCACACTGCAAGTCACCATGGAGTGACATTGCTTGCAGCAGTACCTAGTTTCACACCTTCAATGCCATCAGCACAGATTAATTAATTTTAACATAGGAGAGTTTGCTGCCACAGAGGGTCACACAAACATGAGAGTAGATTTGGATTCCAGCCTCCCTGTTGCACTGTGAGCTCTCATTTTTTTTTTCTGTTGGTGTTTGTTTTTTTTCTTACAGAATAATTTGGGTTGGAAGGGTCCTCTAGATCATCTAGTCCACTTGTGCTTTAACAGGGTCACCTGGAACAGACAGACCAGGACTGGGGCTATTTGGGTTTTCAGTATCGTCACAGCAGGAGATGACTCAGCTTCTCTAGGAAACCTGTTCCTGAATTTGGCAACACTCAGAGTACAAAGGTGGTTTTGTGTCTTCAGATGGAACATCACATTTCAATTTGTGCCCAGTGCCCCTTGTCATCTCAGGGAAGAGAGGAAACGGGGATTATTAAATAGCTTTTTATAGATCTTGAAAACTAGCCAGATCCCAAGGCTCAGCTGTTTCAGCTAAAGACTTTAAATCAGCTTGCAGGGACTGGGCCAGGCAGCTGAGCTCTCTGCATGTTTATTCCTTTGTGTCACTCTGCTGCTGCCCTTTGCCATGTAAGAACAGTGATGGGCAGCCGCCAAAGTCCCTCTGTGCCACTTTGGGCAGGCAGACAGTGCTACTAGTCTGGTAGCAGTGGTTTGTGTTTCACCTGCATGTGGCAGAGCACAGGTAATTGTGTTCCAGTGTCCAGAGGTGCTGGTTGGTCACCTCTGCTGTCTCTCTGGGCTTTGAGTCCCTTTCTCGTTGCTTAGTGCAGTAGCCCTGCAGAAGCAGAGCTTTATATGCTTTTATAACAATGCTCAGCTGCTGGCCTAGGAGGACATTGTGTTCCTCTGCTGTCACACATGCTGGCTGTCTACTGTCATTTGTCCTGTCACTGTGTACAGCCTTAATGCCTCCATCCCTCCCCTCAAGAAAAATGGACCGTGTCATTTCAGAGCCTGGAACTGTCACCAAAGTTGGGAAGAAATTAAACTCTCTGACACTATCTTTGAGATGTCAGTGAGTTGCACTACTTTATTCTGGCCAGGATGTGCAGTGAAAATCATTCCAGTTGCACGTGTCCCATGCAAGACTTTTCACATATTTTTACATTTATAGAAAACAATCTTTGAGCAAACAAGCTTTATGTCATGAGTGTCCCCATGTCCATTTTTTTTATGCTGGCAGATTCAAATCAACACACACCTCATTCTTCTTAACATACACACACAAATTATTTACATACTGCATTGATGCCTCCTTTAGAGTTAAAAGAACTCAAAGCATCTGAGCAAATTTCACCATAAAAGCTGCTAACTTATATGTGGCCTAAAACCACTTCATAGTGCACCTTTCACTATACAGTTTCACTACAGGATTTACTGCAGGACTCAAACCTGCAATTTCTGTGTTTTACCACTGGGTGGGACTCAAACCCATTGTTTCTACAAAAGGGGACCAAAAAAGAGTCTTGTAGTCAACTACGACACTGTAGAAAAACACTGTTATATTATTAGCAAGCTGCTTTGACTGTTGTTGCCCATAAATGTTTCCACTTGTTTTCCCTTCCCAGAACCTTCCACTGGTTTGACCTGACAGCTGTGCCACTGAGGAAGTCTCTCTTTAGCCAGCTGTTAGAAAAGAGAGAGCTTCTCTGGTGCCATCTGATGCCTGGTGCTCTTACTGTACCAGGCACCCTCTGGAGACTGGCTTACGAAGCAATGTGGGCTGGACAGCACCAGGACATCTCTCACTTCAGCTGTAGTGGAACCTAGTGTGATATTGGATGACAATTCTCCATTCTCCACAGTTGCTTCCAACAGTTTCTCAGAAATTCCAGAGGAAACTGCTGAGTATGATTCTAAATTCTCATAAACCATAATGAAGCCCATGAGGAATGCTTTGCTGAGATCTCATCCCTCATGGGACTAAGTGGTGCAAGAACCAGCACTGTTAACTCTCAGACTCTAAACTATTCCAGCCAAAAATGTACACATTTTCTTCTATGAGTTTCACTCTCTACACTGCTCAGCAAACTTGCTTATCCCTGGTTGCCTAAGCTTTTCTACTTTTTTTGTCTGAATTTGCTTATTACATAGTCTGCTTGGCCTATGAATTGCTTCAGTTTTACAGTGTTTCTATTGCAACTTCAATACAAAACTGAACTACAAAACCAAATTACAGTTATTTGTAGTGGCTACAGCTTCAGTGTAACAAACTAAACAGGATCAGGCCCAGTCTTTTTTTGTTGTATTTTTTTATTCCCCATGGGGGATCTCAAGAAAGCCATTGAATCCTGACAACATACTAATGATTTAGTCAGGCATGCTCTTTCTGTTTAGCCAGGCTTTCATCAGCACTTACTTCTACTTCCTTGCTGGTGAGAATGCATCCCACCCTCACCACCACAGACTATATGATATGTCCTTCAAGGAAAAAGGAAGTAACTGGATACTCTGTCCAAATCCACCTGGGACAAAGCAATTTTTACTCCCTAAATTCTCTAGGTCAGTATTCTTTTATACTTTCTGCCACCATCTATCATGTGTTTCAGTACTGTTTACCATGATAAAACACTGCCTGCCCGGTTTTGTCTCACAGGAAATCATTTGTGTGGTGAGGCCAAGGATTAGTTATGCATGTTGCACCTAGACGCCTTGCTTAATTATGATTGCTGACAGCAGCTGTCGCCACACCTGTACAGCAGTTATTGTATATGCCATTTATCTTACATCTGGGCTTCAGAGCAAGCCCAGGCTGCAGGCACTGAAACCTGGGAGAAATCTACTCACTTGAGCATCTGGGAAGTTCTTATCAATTGCTTGTGCTTAAAATATGTCTATGATTGTTTTTTGGTCTTTTTTAATCAACTGTGAAGCGGAAGTTAAAGACAGACAATGCTACAGTCTGTTCTACAACCTCCACTTCACTTGGTTCCTGTAAGCAAATGAAGGACTGCAGAAAAGAGACAATGTGGGAATGGGTTTGGTGTAATCAAATGTCTAAGAGCTGCAGTGGCAGTGCAGTGCACAATTTTTTGTAATTGTGAAAAGGTGGAACTGTACCTCCTTCAACAATCTGCAAGGTAATGAGGGTACAGTCTGCTGTGGCTGCTGGGCTTCTTACAAAGGCAAAAGTGCAGCATGAGTCTCTAATTCTGCCTCTGCGTGTCCTGCGATGCAGGGAGAGCATCCACTCCCACCATGGTCTGGGATCCTTGCGAAGAAGGAACTGTAGTATAGGGCTCCAGTCCTGCTTTTTGGATAAACTGTGAGAAAGTGAGGGCATCTGCTTTCCTTCCTGTTGGTGCCTTTCTCTCTAGGAAGAGACCCATATTGTCTCTGTATGGGAGGGTGATGGATCTGCTGAAGAGAGGCTCCTCAATCCCCAGCAACTCTCGCACATGTTGTGAAATTTCCTGAAATACAAGACAAAACACCAGAAATTCTCATTTCTCAAACCAAGATAACAGGGCAACAGCTAAAACCATCTATTCTGTGTTATAGCAGCAGGAAAAAGAAGTGATACTCTGAATTTTGGTACAGTTCCATGCTTGAAGTTGCAACACATGGGGGATCTGAACCCATAAGCCCCATGTGACATTGTAAAAGCAGTGCAGATCACTTTCTCTCCAGATTTACTGTCTGGGATGGCATCACATCTGGTCTCTTAGTGGCATAAATACAGTTCTACTTTCCTCCTTGTACTTCAAGGACAAACAAGTTATGGGTGAATGAACTGCAGTCTCTTCTGCTTAATACAAAATCATGGCTGTTTGTTAAATTATAATGTGAATGACAATCTACACAAAAGTGTAAAAAATTATTAGCAAAAAGTCATATTGTTCATTTAGAAAACGATGAGTGTATGGTTGTCTGAGCCAGCTGGACCTGGAACTGTGAGTGAGCAGTGCCTTGTCATTGTTTTTGAAGCAACTTCTGCGAATTTAACCATCTAATTTGACTGAAGGTTCAAAATACAATTTGCAAGGTTTTACTGATCTTTCACAGTATTTGCTCAAAACCTTCCCCCAATTTTAGCTTGACTCTGAAGAGTAGTACCCTACTTTTTGTCATAGCAAAAGAACACCAGACTTGTATCTTGAGTGGCTTTGATATGTAAAATACCAGTACAGTGGGATTAAAACCAGCAGTAACATCACTTACCCATGCTGCATAGCTTCCGCATAATTAGCTGTGTAGTTCTCTACCAAACTGCCATTTCCCCTAAACTGCAAACAGTTTCCGTCTCACTGAGCTGATGCTATCACTCTTATTCCTATAGTAACTGTATCAGTTTCGACTGCTCACAGCCTTTCCTTTATACTTCTTGTTGGGAAATTGCAGCTTTAACTTTTCACCTGCTCTAAAACACACTTCCTGAAACACCCAAAGGGCCACATCCTGCAGAGCTCTGCATGCTCGGATTCTATCAGATTAAAGTTCTTAAAAATACAAATAACTGGCAGGATAGAGCATGACCTTTGAGAACATCTAGGTTCCACTGAAGTCTGTGAGATGTTCCTAATTTACTTGCAAGCTTTGGAAAACATTACCAAGACAGTCTGGCAGTGTCCTGGCTGTCTATCGCTTATCTAAAGGAATTTCAGTTCCCACAAGAGGAAGAATGGGTTACAGTTATATCTCTAACCCATGGCCTAGTATTACTCAGCAGTTGAACTAACACCATACATAATCCCTATATCCCAGTATGAGGGTGAGGCTTACAAAGGCTATAAAATTCTTACCACTTTTGGAAAGCACAAATGGCTATAGAGTCTCTATCTGCTTGTACCAGAAATATTCATGAAGGGTTGCTGTCTGAAAAACTTAGTGTAAATTGATGCCTTTCTCTCAAAGCAACAGGCAAATTCATGGCACTAGTTAATGTTTTTGGTGGCATATTTAGTTTCAAACAAACAGTTAAGATTGTGCAACCAGACAGAACTGTGGTGAAATTGCATTTTGGTGCTGTAGAATAAAACAAACAGTTGTTGATAGTCTAGTCACTGGAGCATAAAGCGTCTTCTCTCTTCCTAGCTTGAACTTCTACCTGTGTCTTCTGGTGAAAGCAACTTCAAACTGTGATGCAAAACAGATGATTTGGCTCTGTAAATGCAGCCCCGAGTCTCTGTGGTTTCCACTAGGGAAGGGAAAAAGGGTAATGAAACTTCAGTCAACTTGTTGATTTTCTGAACTTTTAGGAAGTTTTGGAGGGCCAGGCTGTAGCCCCGAAATTCAGCCTTAACTTTCGTCGTTTGCTAAAGAAAATATGTGGGTTTGAAAGGAAAAAGACCAATTACATGTTCATAAAATGAGGAAGATACAGAGCTCCTGTTTGTGTCCAGCAAAGCTTAAAACAAGGAAATATTAAGTGGCCCTTTTGCTGCTTGAGATCAGTGGCTCAATTGCTGCAGGTTAAATCTAACTAGATTTTCAGAAGTTCTACGAATCAGTAAGTGGAAAATTACTTAAAAGAAATTATGAGGGTGCATGCATCTTGCTAAGCAATTTCATGGGGCCAGAGGGGCAGCATAACTTAAAGAAAGGCTAAGCACTTATGGTGCCCCAGAGAAGAAGCCCTAGATCTGCAGCCAGCTAAAGACCTGCACCTGAATAAACCTATACTGTAAAAGCATGACTGTTTGTATAAATTCGGTTGTCCAGTTTCAGGCTGACTGTCTGAATCAGCGCTCTGCCCGGGCAGACAGGCCACAGCCCAGCCCGCCTGCCAGCAGCCAGGGTCAGCGCTGGGCGCCGAGGGGCTGAGGAGGGAGCTCCGGGAGCCGCCGCCGGGCGCACCTGCATGTGGCCGAAGTCGGTGACGCCCATGGCGGGCAGGTTGGAGCAGTTCGCGAGGATGAGGCGGCGGCCGGTGATGCCGTTGGCCCTGAAGCATTCCTGGGCAGGGAAGCGGAGGGAAAGGCGGGTCGCACCCTGCCACTACCGCCCCCCCTGCGCTCACACACGCACACGCTCACACACACACTGAGTTCAGGGCCACCGGTCCAGGCGGCGCCGAGGGCGGGGGTTTCTCGCCCGGGCCGGCAGCCCCGCACCTCGTACTGGGGGAAGCCGAGCTGCACCACCCACTCAGCCACCTCGTCGGCGCTCCAGGACAGGAAGGGGCAGACGGGCCCCGGTCCCCCCGCGCCCTCGGGCTCAGGCTGCGGCCCTTCAGCCACCCCAGGCCCCCCGGGACCCGGGCGCGGCTCCATCGGCTCCATCCCCAGGCCACCACGGCAACGCGTCCTTCCGGGACCCCGTTACCTTGGCAACCATCACTTCCTGGAGGTGCGCCCCGTTCTCCCTTCCGCCACTCCCTCCCTGCTGTCAGCCTGCAACGCCGCCCGCGCCCCGCGGCTCTGCAGAACTAAATGTTGATTGGCTGCGGTGTCGAGGGGGGAGGCTGAGGGATGAGCACCGAGGCGCCACCATCTGCCTGCGGCTCGGCTCACACGCACTCGCTCGGGTGTTTCCGTCCTCCTCGCTCGGGTGTTTCCGGCCGCCCCACACCCGGCCGCGCTCGGGTGTTTCCGGCCGCCCACCGAGCCGTGCCCATGTCGGACGCGCTCTCCGCCGCCGCCGGCTCCGAGCCCCCGGGCGGCGACACCGCGCCCCGGGGCCCCGCAGGTACGGGCAGGGCAGGGCAGGGGGCAGCCCGGGGGCGCGAGTTTAGCGTTGGCCTTACGGGGAGAGTTTCCTTTACGCGATGGATTTGCTCGTTTCTGCCGGAGAAGCCGTGTTTCCGCGGTGGCAGCTCCCTTCGGTGGCAGTGCGGTGCCCGCTGCGGAGAGCAGCGCCTCGGGTGCCGCTCGCGGTGCCGGCTGTGCCGGGCTGTGCGGAGAGGGGCGGGCTGTGGTCTCTGTGCGACTCGGCCGCCTGGACCTGCAGCGAGAGTTCCTCCCGGTGCGGTGGGAAGAGCGAGGATTGATGGAGGTTTGTGCTTTCCCCGGTGAGAGAGGCCCCGTCTAGCCGGGAGCTGGACTGTGCCGTGGGCTGCGTGCCCCTGGGCTGGAGCTGCCTCCTTCCCGCCCCGACTCTTGGGAATGGCCAGCGGCTCCAAGGGGCATCAGCGACCTGCAAAAGCTGGAACTTGTCCGTGCCCTGTTCCCTGCCTTCACGCCATCGGAGAGCAGCGCTATGGAGCGCGCACCGCAGTCGTATGGGGACAGAGCTTTCCCTGAGTTCAGCAGACTCGGGGAAGACCAGGAGCCATCTTTATAGACAGTCCTTTTAGCACTGACCTAGGAATTTCCATCTCGTCAGTGCCCTTTGTGAACTGCTGCATGATTGCTTTTTCCAGGGCTTTGTCAGCTCAGCTTTACATGATGAAATTTGGCCTTGTTCTGTCCTTCTAAAGCTAGGATTAGTAGTTCCTGAATGAACCCTGCTTCTGAGAATGGCTTTACACGAAAAACATGCATAGGTTTTTGTTCTCCCTTTCCTAGGGTTGAGGCCATTAAAAATCTTTGTTCTGCAAGGTTCTGGATACAGCTCATAACATGAAAAACTGGTTGGCACAGCTCTTTGTTCCACAGCCGTGTGACCTTGTCAGCGTTTGAGTGCTGGCTGCAGTTTTTCTTCCTGTCAGTGTATTATAAGCAGCAACATTTATTTCACCTTCTCTTCGTATATTCTGTTTGTTGTTAGAAAATGAAGACTCAGCCCAAAAGACAGAGCCTGCAGATCAGCTAGTTGATTCTTTGGAGTCCAGTACTTCGCAAAGCGGGTAGGAAAACCTTACTGTGTGTTGTGGCCCACATGCATGACAGTCTGTTTCACTCCTGTGACCTCTTCCATGTGGCAGTTTGTTCTGTGCAGGTAAAAAGAAGGGGCTGGAGACTGGATTGTCTGCTTTGGGACAGTATATACCGGAATCAGCATGGGAGGGCCTGTTCTTACAGGCTTTAAGGTTGTTTTAAACCTTGTGAAGCGTACTTCATGGCTCAGCGATTCAAATCACAGAGTCATTCAGCTTGAAAGGAACCCTGCAACGTTTTATAACCCATTATAAGAGCTAGTACATATTCAGGGGGAAATTTTCTATATCCTGTATGAGGGATACTTCAGTAATTGAGTATGCCCACTGTCTATAAATCTGGTGGAAGCTCTACAGGAAAATACCTTTTACTATTTTCTTGACAATGTTTTTGCTTTTTTCTTCATCATTTGTTTTCTGTGTCTCTCCATTAATGCTGCTGATGAACCCTGTTATCAGATGTTTGGCTTGTTGGTACCTGCTGGGCATGTGGTGTTTGTAGCCAAGTAATTTCATTGGTTAGAAGCAGTAATACTGTGCAGTGAAGTTTCATTTGCCGTTATACATTTGTTGCACAGGATACAATTTCAGAAATGCGTAAGTTAGTTACAGTAGGTAAACCACAACTTCATCAAAAAGATGCAAAAATCCAGGAAAAAAACCCCCACATCAAACTACCTTTCTTACTAAAACAGCAGTTTGATGCCATCTTGGTTTGATGCTGCTGACATCTCTGTCAGCCTTCCTGACTATAAATGAGTTCTTCCATCTTTTTATTATATTCTCTAATTTTCTTTAAAGAGATTAATACAGACTGTGAGCAAAATGGCCAAAGTAGATAATGGATACTTGTGGACATTACCTATTAAATTCGTCTTAATTTAGATCTTCTTTGAAAGGGGTGGAAATGGTCCAAAAGGTTTGTGTGAGGACGAATCAGCTGAACTCTGTGAGTCTGCTTGTAAAGCTTGTGTAGCTCTTCCTAATCGTTCAGTGAGACTCTTGGGTATCAGTGGTATCTAGAGGAAAAAATTCCCAAGCTGTAAGCTCCTGTGTTGATGGAGAGCTTTTTGAGCAGATGTGTGCACCTATGGTAGCAAATGACCAAACAGCCCATCTAGGTGTGTTCATGCAACTGCTAAACTAAAATGCAAATGGGCTGGAAAACGATAGCATGGAATTCCTCCTTTAAAAAATTGTTCCCACCAAGTGTCCCTTCTTATCTTGTCCATCTGCTGCTATTTTGTGAACCTGCTATTCATCTCGTTTGAGTTGTTCTTACAGACCTTCTGGTCTATTGTGCCCATTCTAGGAAAGGAAATCACTGTTGAGAGAATGTAAGTAAAAAATGGCTTTGTTTCTGGATAGATTCTGTAGTGCCATAGGAGTAACAATTTGAAGACAAAAGTCACATTTGCCCTGTTCAAGTCTTCTCTGTGGATGCAGAATTTGTCTTAATTGAGCTGTGTATATTTTATTTTATTTTTGATTATTCCAAACTCTACTGATGGTCTGCTTCCTTGCTAATGAGAGTATTTCTCATTTCTGAAAGGAGACATTTGAAGAAATGCATATTTTTCCGTTCATGCTGTATTCTCATGTTTCTGATCCTTTAGAGCAAGGCAGTTGACATTGGTTTTATAATGCTCAAGAAGGTTTTGATTTTCAAAAGCAGAAATGTTTCTATTCTTATTTAATACTAGGTTGCTTCTCATAGAAGTTTCACGTACGTAATGAGATCATTACAGAGGACACTCTTCTGGCATCTGAGTTCGTTTGGGATGATAAGTCGAGCTATAGACAACATGCAGCAATTTTTTTTCAGTATAATTTAGAAGAAAATCCTCAACAGAGAATAAATGCCGAAGATGTTTCCTTTCTTGCCCATTCTTCTCCTGCTACGTACCACTCTTATTGTTTTAGCATGTGCATTTTCTTTTGTTACAGTCCTGTACTTGGACCTCTTTGCTTAAGTTATTGTGCTGCCCTTTGTATTTCTTACTGCTTGCTTATCTGTGGATTGTATTTGAATATGGCAGAGAGACACCTGGGTGCTCTCTGTCTCTGTTGGGATTGCTAGTAGGAAAGGCATAATGGGTGACTTAAATAGAGGGCATTCTCAGCATGGCTGTCAAAATTGTTCTGAATTCTTTCACTGATCCAGTTGACCTCTGATGGAGTATGCAGATGCCATGCAGTAGCTGGCATAAAGTAAGTTGTCCTTTCTTGGGCAGAAAAGTTGCTACTGATGTCTGTTCTTAGGATAGTGTTGGTGAGCCAACATGCTGTGGGATGAATGCAGTGAATTTCTGCCATCTAAAGGACAGTAAATCCCACTGAAGTTGCTCCTCCTGGCTCACATGGAAGGTAGTCATGCAGAGATGGCAGGACTGGGGTGGGGAGGGGTTCTTTGTCCCATTGGCAGGTGCTGACCACAGAAGTTTGTTCCTTCAGTTCACTTGAATTTGAGTTCCAGAGCTGTGGTTCCTGTGCTGGCTGTGCCCAGGGTGCAAGTGCTGAACTGTACGCTGTCTTCCTCCAAAAGGTCACCGATTGGGGCACACCTGAGTGCAGGCACAACAGAGCATTCCAAGGAAGAAGTTGGCATTCTGGAAGATCAGAAAGTGGCTGAACTAGAAGAGAAGCTGCCTGACCAAATCCAGTCCCTCAAAAAGGTAGATGGATGTTTCTTATGTCTGAGAACCAAGAAGTGCAGCAGCAGTTCTCCCACCCTGCTGCTGTGCTTACCGCAATGGGACTGAGGCTCCAAGGGTTGTGTTAAGATAAAAATAGTATTAACATAGATTCAGTTACATTTTGTCCTTTACATCATTTACATCCGTGAGAGATAAAAGTTATCAGTCTAATTTGCAAAATCCCTCTTGTGTCTTCAGCTAGTCCTTGCTCCCTTGCTCACTGAGGCTTCAAGGTAATTCTTGCCTTCTCCTTTTACCTGGTGCTTCTGGAAATTCCATTCTTGCAGATTAATGGAAGAGGGAGCTGAAAGTCCCTTGTTTCTTCTTGTGAGCAGCCAGTGTTTGCCTTACAGATAGCTAGGAAAACCTGTGCAAGTGACACCCAGTTCAGGACCTGTGAGTTTGCATATTTGAGGAGAGAGGCCCTAGTGAACCAGATGAACTTCTAACTAGGATGCAGCAATGACAGTTTGATTGTGGCTGTAGTCTAGATGCACACAGAGCTGAAAGGCTCTCCCTAGAGAGATTGTGTGTTGGGAATTTTTTCCAAGAATAGTCAGCTAAATCTATGAGGCTGTTGCTTTGTTGAGGGGTGACAATTAACTCTGATGAAAGTGCAAAAACGTGCCTGCTCAGGGACTCCACACTACAGGAGGCCAAGGGGGGTGTAATTTGTGACACTAATGCAGCATTTTACTTC
Organism: Struthidea cinerea; assembly: GCA_013397865.1. Taxonomy (NCBI): domain Eukaryota; kingdom Metazoa; phylum Chordata; class Aves; order Passeriformes; family Corcoracidae; genus Struthidea; species Struthidea cinerea. The sequence goes on along the minus strand of VZTI01002485.1, from coordinate 2,232,617 downwards.
AAAGTTCATTACTTTGGTGCAGTGGGGAAACAATGCTGAGAGGTGTCTCAGAGCTAGCCAACACTAATAATAGAAGCTTCTGCCGGTCTGACTTGGTTTCATAAAGGTGCTTGAATTACTAATGGTTGTTTCAAATCCAGGCAGAGACTTTTTAACCAGGATGGTCTTTGTGACAATGTTTCTTATGTGCTTTGTGCAGGAAGCCGCTGCTCGGGTAACCAACTACCATGTACCTCAGGGAGTAGGGGATATAGTCATGATTCAGTCCGATCACACTGGTGCTGTGGATATCCTTTCAGCTGAGCTGGAGACTGCAGACCTCCTTGGGGAGCAGAGGAAAGGTGAGTCCTGAAGGCAGAACTCTGGGTAATTTTTTAAGTGCCTGCCCTGGCTAGAAGAGCAGAGACTGTCCTGGAGACACTTCTAATTCCTGCTGGAAATTTGGGCTCCTGGCTAGTGAGTGGAAAAACTTCACATCTAGAGCTTCTGGGAGCAGGCCCCTTATCAGAAATAGCTTCACTGTTTTCAGGTAAGAGTTTTTCAGTAGTGAAAAGTCATGTAAGCCTGTGATCGTTTCCCTTGTCTCAGCTCAGCCTCCCCCTCTGGCTGCACCCACCATGTGGACCACTGAGAAGATGAAGGAATTCAAAGCCAAGATAGGAAAGGAGAAGAATGGCCGGATGGTGGTGAAGCGAGGCGAGGTGGTGACTGTCCGTGTGCCAACCCATCCTGATGGGAAATGCATTTGCTGGGAGTTTGCTACGGATGACTACGACATTGGGTTTGGAGTCTATTTTGACTGGACCACAGTTACTAGCACTGCCATTACTGTTCAGGTCAGTGAATCCAGTGATGAGGAGGATGAAGAAGAAGACGAGGAAATTGAAGGTTAGTGCAGACCTTATAAAGGTTAATATGTCGTGCTTGTTGCCATGCTGCTGAGAGTATCTGTCAGATGCTATAATTTCCATCTACTTTGTTTAGTCAGCCCATTTGCTATCTCTGCAGCCTTTTGGGTTCTTGGTTAGAGTGATAAAAAAGCATTTGGCCCTTCCTGCTTCAGCATATCTCAGTGGCTGTCCTCTCCAAGAGCATTCTTAAAATTGAACACATTGCAAAATAAAATCAGAATTTGCGCAGTCAACTTCTAGCTGATAAAAAGATTAAAGTCTGAAATTTTAACCTGACTGGTTTTCTTAGACTCTCAGACTGAGAAATTTCTGGTGGTGAGTGGAGGCAAAAAGATTTTGGTTTGGGGTGTTTGTTTTTTTAGTTTTTTGTTTTGGTTGGTTGGTTTTTGTTTTGTTTTTTGTTTGTTTGCGTTTTTGTTTGTTTTTTGGTTTTGTTGTTGTTTTTGGGGAGTGTTGGTGGGTTTTCTTGGTTGTTGTTTGTTTGGGGAGGGTTTTTGCCTTTTTTTTTTNTTTTTGGTTTTGTTGTTGTTTTTGGGGAGTGTTGGTAGGAAATATTAAGTGGCCTTTGTTTGGGGAGGGTTTTTGCCTTTTTTTTTTTTGTTGTTGGTTTTTTTGTTGTTGTTGTTGGTTTTTTTTTTTTCTTGTTCTCTTTTTTTCCCCAGTACATCAGTAGCTCCTTCTGACTGTATTTGAAATGTTCGCTACCTGTGTCACTGTACTTGGGAAATACACAGCAATGTTGCCTGTTCTGTGGCTTCAGTGTATGTGTGACCAGTGTAGCTGGGAGGTTGGTGTCTGAATTTTGCAGGCCCTGTAAACAGGGATAGGCTCCTGTATGAGGTATCCTCTTGGAGAAGGGAATTGAGGACACAGACACTATGAGGTAACAGCTGAGAGCTTTCCTGCCTCTCTTTGCTTCAAGTCTATATCACGGGACTGTTGTTGTGTGTATAAAAGCAGTGAGGTGTCTAAAAGGTAAGAGAGGAGACTGGGCTGGCAGTCTAGGAGATACTGTCCCATCAGTATTCCCAAAAGAACTGGTTCTTGGTATGACCTTTGTTATAAGGAAGACTGGACTTTGTGAGAATTACTTGCAGAAAGGTCAGAGGAGATGCTCTGGGTAATGCTATCACAGCCTTCCATATAGCTGCATGTCTGTGTTGCATTCTGGTCTTAGTCTTTCTCTGGATTATGTGGTGGCTTTAACTGGTTCTGGCCTACTTTCTTGTCTCCTCTGTCCCGTTCAGGGCTGTCCCCTGTAGGTGATGTGGAGCGGGGTTCCAAAAGCTATCTGCGGAACCGCTACGGAGAGATCATGCCTGTGTACCGCAGGAACAGCCATCGGGAGGTACAGGCAGGCAGCCACGAGTACCCGGGCGAGGGCATCTACCTACTGAAATTTGATAACTCATACTCTCTGCTCCGCAATAAGACTCTGTTCTTTCACGTCTACTACACCAGCTGAAGAAGAGGGAAGGGGCAAGGATGGCAGGCAGGTGATGGTGAGTGTAGCAGGCTGCCACCCAGCCCTGGTACCGCCTGACGGGCACTGCTGTGTGACAGATCGAAGGCGCAATTCTGCCAGCTCTTCTTCGGACACGAACTGGTTTCTCCCCACACCTTCCTTCCCCACTGTCCCGGGGAGAAAGGTAGTTGTGACTGCCTGGTTGTTCCCAGGCAGCTGCTCTTTCTCTAAAACTTTGGGAGGTCTGCTCCATACAGGCAGTGGGCTGGGCCTTCACGTCACAGCTGGCAATTGCCCAGAAGCCAGGTTCAGGTGGTTGTGGTTCTGATCTGTTGTGCTGGTACAAAATGAAGTGAAAATAATCTGTTACTATTTTGTGAATAACTTTTCCAACTCTCCTGCTGCATCTGCATCACTAAAGGGCAGCTGTTAGCTTCAGTGAGCCAGAAGCACAGCTGGCTTGTCACTTAGCCAGGGTAACCCCATCACCTACCATCACTACAGGCACCAGCAGTCGGTGCTTCCTTCATTCATGCGAGTGGGTGGGAGTGCAGCTGGCCAGCAGCAGCCTGTGCTGCAGTGGCTTGGCAGTGCTACAACAGGTGGGCCCCAAATAGCAGTCACAGCTCATGTTTGAACAGGGGGTGGGAGCAGGGTGCACACCTCATAGTCCATAAGAAGGCTTTCCTACAGATTAAGAATTGGATGTTATATCTGTTGATTGTAGACATATGTAGATGATTAAAACCTCAGTGATTACCAAAAGTTTTTCCTGTAATCCAGATGTGAAGCAGAAAACATTACTTACTGCCATGCTGAATGAATACAAAACGGTTGGAATACAACCAATAAATGTGCAGGAAATGTTTCTTAGTAGCAGCATGTTGGTTCACTCGTATTGCAAACATATGTAGCAAGGAAAAGGCTGCCAGAGAAATGCAGTTTGTCAGCTGCTGTTGCTGTGCAAAGGTATTGTTAGGAAGTTCCCTGGCATGTTTGGTGACTAGTGATGGTATTAGTTATCATCTTCTGCTTAAGTAGTGGCTGAGTTGAACAAGGAAAAGTTAATCCATCAGAGATGAATTTTAAAACATGTTTATTTGTAACTGTTGTTTATTTTAATACTTCTAACTTGAAATCGTTCTCTTTTCTAAGAATACTGCTGTATTTACATTTTGATACCTCTTTGCAGAGACACAAAATGACTTTCCATGGTAATACTAGAAAAGTTCTGAGTTTTATTTTTAAATCATCCAGGTAAAGCACCTCTACTTGGTCCATTCCTTCTATTGAGAGGAAATGATGGACAAAATTATTTGGGGTAGTTAAAGCCAAAGATTTTGCTCTCGTAGGAGGGCTGCATATTTCCTATTAAGGGTATATTATAACGCTGTGCGATTTGCTCCATATTCAAGCTCTTACTTTTAACTATCTCTGCTTACTGATTCACTGCTCCAGAGCACTTAGTAGGTCAACATGGTAAGAGAGGGAGCAGTCAGTACAGTAGAGCAGCCCAAGCTGGGAGCAGGAGGCATGGAAATTGCAAGAGCGCTGCTTGGAGCTTTCTAGGGGAGTGGGCAAGGAGTAGAGTTGTTGCTGCTTTGGGCCCTGAGATGGGGAGAAAACAGCCACCTTCCTTGAAAGAGAGAGTGTGTGCACCGGGGTGGGGGGGGAACTGCAAAGCTGCCTTATTCAAGCAGGTCAAGAACAGGGAGACAGAGCAGTAGGGCTTAGTATGTGTCAGAGCAAGATGCTCTTTCATTTAGCAGCTTGGAGAGGGCTGTTCCTTCCTTTAATGTCTCTTGGATAAAATGAAGAACCATCCTGTGGCCTTTCTACAGCATTTGAATCAGGCCTGAGCAATTTAGGTAAGGTGTTTGGTTTTGTTTTTCGTCCTTTGACTATCAAGTTCCTAGATATTGCTGGTGGAGTGACACACTTCACTTCTAACAAAGAAGTAGTCGTATGTTTGCTGACATAAAACATCAATTTAACAACATTTCATAGTTGGTGTGTTGTGTCTAGACTAGGGAATGAGAGGCTGGAGAGCAGCACTGCAGAAAGGGAGCGGGGGGTCCTGGTTGATGGCAAGTTGAACATGAGCCAGCAGTGCCCTGGCAGCCAGGAGGGCCAGCCCTGTCCTGGGGGACATCAGGCACAGCATTGCCAGCCGGGCAAGGGAGGGGATTGTCCTGTTCTGCTCTGCACTGGGGTGGCCTCACCTCAAGTGCTGCGTGCAGTTTTGGGCACCACAATATAAAAAAGACATTAAGCCATTAAAGACCATCCAAAGGAGGGCCACAAGGATAGTGAAGAGTCTGGAGGGGAAGCCATGTGAGGAGCGACTGAGGTCACTTGGTCTGTTCAGCCTGGAGGAGACTGAGGGCAGACCTCAGAGCAGTCTACAACTTCCTCGTGAGGGGCAGGCACTGATCTCTTCATTCTTGTGACCAGTGACAGGACTTCAGGGAATGGCATGAAGCTGAGTCAGGGGAGGGTTAGGTTGGATATTAGGAACAGGTTTTTCACCCAGATGGTGGTTGAGCACTGGAACAGACTCCCCAGGGAAGTGCTCACAGCACCAAGCCAGAGTTCAAGGAGTATTTAGACAACACTCTCAGGCACATGTTCTGATTGTTGGGGTGTCCTGAGACAGGAGTTGGACTCGGTGATCATGATGCGTCCCTCCCAACTCAACATACTCTATGATTCTATGAACCTTTTGTACCGAGTCACTGGTAAACACCTTTAAACTATTTATGATCACACAGAAGACACTATGGGCCAATGCCAGAAGAGAGGTTGCACATAAATACAGCAGTTGGTCATGTCCCAGAGCAATAAGATCAGCCACATACATGTGTAGTCAATACTGCCAGGGTTCTTCAATCTGTTCTGCAAGCTCTGGGAAAACTTGATGGTGTTGAAACTCAGTGGTGAAGCTCTGCAGGACTGTAAGGGGAAATAAAAAAGAGCAATTACATTCTTCTTAGAGGTTTCACTAGGTTGTTCCTTACATTATTTTTTATGTTATTAATATGGAAAAAATACCTTTGTTCATCACTCAATGCTTGTCATGGAAGTGCTTTTGTAAAAGTGGGTACAAGCTTAAGTCAATCTGTGAACTCCAAACTGTCAAAAGTTTATGGAATTTCACTTAGTTCTATTACCTAAAAGACTGCATCAGGTAGAATCTTACAGTAGAGGATCAGACTAAAAATTTTTTTCAAACCGATGATGTAGGAAGTAAAAGATGCCAACGACAGGAAAACGGCAAGTTTATTTAGTAAATGCTTTAACAACACAGGCCAGTCTCTGAAAATAAGGTCAGTGCTGGAATTACTGTCCCAAATTGTCAGGAGCTGGGACTATACTTCTTTTTCAGCTTCAGAGGGTCTTATGAGAAAGAGGGGAAAAGGTCTGCATTCTTACAAATTATGGTCTCTATCCATCAGATACACACTGTAACAGCTGATGTGGAGCACGAAAATCTAAGGAAGTGCAATAATTCCCATTCAGACAGAAATTTCAAAAATTCTCAAAAAAACCCAGGCTCTTTAGGCCTTTAGACTGAGAAAAGTGTTTAAGTAACTGGTTTTAAGAAATGAGATTTTTTTCATGGGCTGTTTTATAAAAGAAATAAACATTTCATTAAAAATTTATTGAAACTGTCATTGCTAATAAAATCTGAATTACTGAAACCTCTAGACACACTCGAGAAGCACGCTAACAGGTTCATTATATTTTGCACAACTATTCATACCAATATAGTAAAATAATTCCTTAACAAGCTGATAGCCAAACCCAGCAGTAGCAGTTGAGTGTTATGAGGGCAATTCTGCAGCTCAGGCCACCTGAGTTACCCATCACATTCTGCCATTAACAGTATCCTTTCGTAACAGCTTCTGGTTTAAAGGAGAGTTGTGTTAGAAAAGCAAATCACAAGCAAGTATGTTTGGGGATTTTACTCCCCCACCCTTTCTAAAGTATTGGTTTGTGAATAATGAAAGTTACTGATTAAAAATGGGACAAAGAGATTCATGAAGCATCATTCAGACAGCAGGCATCGGTCATGTCAGTCAGCTCACACACATATAGTACAAAATACTTGGACAGACAAGGACTGTAAGGCAGGGCTGTGCCAGGAAGATCAGAACTGACTGTGACATGGCTGCAATGTGCAACTCCTCCACTGCTTACGGGCTACAGTACATCTGTGCCTCATGAAGCACTACATGCAGCAGTAACTGGAACATGCCCTGTTATCCCCAGATGTTCTAAAGGCTGTTCTTATGGCTTCCAGACCCATCCCCTGTCCCTCCTCACCAGGTCTCCTGCACTCAGGTCAGTGCTGTGAACCAGATGTAACCCATCTCCTGCACACTCAACCCCACAGGTACAGCAGCCCAGCACGTGTAACCTGTCTCCCACACAGCCCTGCAGGTACAGCAACCTGGTCTAGTTGAAGGTGTCCCTGCCCATGGGAGAGCAGTTGGAACTAAATGATATTCAAGGTCCTCTTCCAATCCAAACCATTCTATGAGTAAATGTGACAATAGTTTAACAAGATTTGATGGCAAGGTATACTTAATTGTTTACTGCATAGAGAACAGGGTCAGACAAAACTGTTAGGGAAACCCTCTGCTGAGTCATGAGGTTCAGAAAGGACCCCCTTACTTTTTAAACTCCTTTCTTGAGGGGAATTTATGTGTGGCTGTATCCAGACTTAGTCCCAGACTTGGCCAGCAGTTTACGTCTAAAGGATATTGTGCACAGTCAATTGTGTATCTCACTTAGCTGAGATTTCAAAATTTTGCATGATATTAAGCACTTAGTGAGAATTCCTTAGCAAGGAATCTCTCAGCCTCAAGAAGTTAACCCTAAGAGGCATCCCTAGTCAGGTGGAGATCCTGGTGCACAGCATGTGGCCATGCAGGAGAGGGTAACAGGCTCTGGGCTGTCCATTATGCAGAGTAAGATGATTGACTTACAGTCATATTTCCTTACAGGCTGTATTTTGGGTTTCCTTGTGCCCAACTGGCCCTTAACTGTTGAGCAAGACTTATGGCCCTTAACTATTGTGTTCTTATCTGTCTTCTCAGAGTCCAACTTAAGCCAGATACAGTCCTCCTGACCACCACTGGTGGCTGGCTATTGCTCAAGCAGAAGAGAGAGGGGAGAGCACACTGTCACTCTAGGCACTAAACAGAAGAAGATGGAATAGACCCTTCGGTCTGACCACAATGTCAGCATTGCCCCACTCAATGGTTGCTGTTGGTCCTTGGCTGTGACATCTGCAGAACCCTGTGTGTATATGCTGGTTAACATATGCTGCACTATTTGGCACCTACTCCATTTTCTAATTAGTCTTTATTTATGTTGAAGTGAGCTCTGACTTGTATGTACATGAGATAGTGCAGAATTATTGATCCTCAGCTGCACAGCTTGTTGCAGGCTAGTGTGTTATCTCCATTTAAAACTCTGTACCATGGCCTCCCCGTTGCTAGCTTGCAGCTACTTCCCCCTTCTGTCTGTTGCTCATAATAAGGTTTGAAATACATTTTGTCATGTTTTAAAAAATTAATAAGGCCTGCCTTACAACCAGTTTTGATCACTTGCTGACACATAAATAGTATGTGCTGGTTTTCAAGCCATTAGTTAATGGTTTTTGTTAAGATAAATTGCACTGTAGATGGCAAACCTATTGTTCAGTTCTTGCTTTCTGAAGTGTGGAGCAATCTTTAGTAAGGCTCGGGTCATTCTTTTGGAACTGTGTCCGTCTACCTGGTCTCATTGACTTAAGCCCAAAAGCAGCACTGAATGTGGAATCTCATCCCAATGAGTATGTGCCCCGTCTGCAAATGCAGCCTGCCCACAGACAGGCATGCTGCAGTGGAACTGAAAGAATTTGCTGTGTGTTGTTCCACTGCTTAAGTTTCCCAGAAATATCTGATATCTGTTATGAACACAAGATAGTTTTAGGAATATTTAATCTGCAGGAAAGCTTCATAGTTGTACAGGATAATTCCTCTTTTTGTTTATTTTCTTATATTTCCACATATGTATGTGTGTATGTTGTTTCTCAGCTATTCAAATAGCATTCATTATCCAAATGACAACTTCTTTTTGGAAGGATACACAGTTTTTATTAATTTTCTGATAAATCCAATAGCTTGGCTGGGTGGCTTGTTGCTGTGTACCGAGAATGGTGAGAAGAACAACATTAGAGAGAATGAGTCCAGGAGAAAAATGCCCTTTATTAATAATTAATTCAGTCTTTTTATAACTTGGTTCGCAATAGAGGAATGACACAATTGATCTATTGATCAGCCACCCACCAAAGTGATTGGCTGAATGGTGTAACACCTATTTTCAAAATATATTTCTCAATGAACCAAAATATCTCCACAAACAAGGTGCAACTGTGAAATAGTTTACAAAATAACAAATTGTTTCTCAGCTAGTCTGCATGAGAAAGGGGACTTTCAGAAGAGGCTGTAAAAAGCTAGAAAATTTCTCTGCCAACCCTTTAGTATCCACAGTGGCTAGTCACTAACAGCAGCCATTCCCATTCAGTATCAAACCCACAGTTGTTTCAATGAAATAATCTTATTTTGCATGTGTAATTTTTTTCAGTTTGGTGTATTTCCTGGATTTGTATTCAATCCTGCTTATGGAAACCCTTCTTATTTCAGTAGAGATCTTTGGAATTAGACCTTGAGTCAAGAAAGAATAATAAATCTAAAATGCAGTTGCACTTCAGAGAGGGAAATTAATCCTTGCGAAAGGAAAATTTCTTCTTTGTTTCTGTGGAAGGAAGATTTCAAATAGGTTTTTGAAATGTGTTTCTTTTCCCTCTAAATTATGTCTAGAAATGCAGAAAGCTAAATCACAGAAGAAACTTCTTTTGCATTTTTGGTTTGCTTTTGTGAAAGCACAAAATTGTTTTCCATTTTGTTTTGAATATAATTTAGATCTAAATAAAATTTACTTGTTCAGACAGAGATATATCCTGTAGCAAAGGACTTGTATAAGTGTTTAGTTATAATAATGGTACTAACCTGTTGGGCATTTTTTATGTCAGAGAAGGTAATAAACTCTCCATTGTTTTTTCCTTTTTTGCTTTAGGTGTAATGTAGCAGCAGGAGTTTAAAATGTATGTGGTTTACTGAGAAGAGAGAGTTAAAATTGCTTAAATCAAGCACCACTACTGGTACTGATTACATTTACTCAGACTCTTTGGAGGCCTGTAATACATGTTCTCAGGAAAGGTTACTGGGGTCAGACACAGGCTTGTAGCAGACTAATGCTTGGGACCCATTTAATATGCATGAACAGGTAAGATGAGAATGTGTTAAGAGGAAGAGCTTAGTTGCCTGACTTCAGGTGCTAAGAAAGTCGAGTTACTATGCACTGAGTCTAGAAGGCAGCCACGTGCCTTTCTTTGTGGCTCTACCCTGTCAGCTTGTCTCCCTGTACCTGTGTGTACATGTAACCTCCATCTATGGCCTGCAGTGGGTCGGTTATTGTGGTGCTGGACCTGGTGAGGTGGGTTTGAGATAAACCTTATTACAGGTCTAGTTGCTGAAAGATTTTGTCGTTCTTGTGGGGAAACAGGGTAGAGAATGAATCCCTAAATGAGTTCACTTTCATCCCCACTGCTTATACTCTTCCTTCTTGTTTCACTACCCCTATTAAAGCCACTGTACAGAGGATTTATCACAAGGTGCCTTAGGAACAAGGAGCATGTCTGAAATAAGAACCACAGGTGTCATTAATACAAGAGATTTCTTCTTATTTCTCTGCCCATTTGGGTAGGGGGTGGTACTTGCTAAGGTCCCGCATGGAGAGCACCTCTAGGCTGTTCCTGGAGATCTAATCTGTTCATAGACTGCCTTGTTACTGTAAGATGAGTAATACAATGGTGTTTGAGTTTCCTGGTGCCATACGTTCTTTGCCTTCATATGCTGCTGTCAGATGTCTAGGAACACCAGAGGAGTACTCCTTTTGATATGCTGACACTAAACCGAAGGACCAGAGGAACACTAGATAGATACAGAGGAGTGTTTCTTATGGCCATTCATATTTTTCTCTAAAAAAGAGCGTTGAAATCCAGAGTTGTGAGTGGCATGTGCTTATGCATATTAAGGCTGGATAAGAGACCAAAGCGACAAAGTTTTTTGGTGTTGTTTTGTTTTTTTGTTTTTTTTTAATTTCTACAAGTGTAAAAGAAAATACTATTTCTCCTTTTCTCATATATGGGAAAATATTGGATGTGACAATGTCATGTAGATGAATGAGAACTTCACAACTGGCAGAATGAAAAGCTGGGAACTGATGTGTTAAATACATTGCTAATTAGACTGTGAAAGAAGCCAAGAGTCAAAGTGCTAAGGCATTTATCTAAAGTAGTTGATTTGCAGTAAATACCAATTAAATAAAGTTTTAGAAGGTACATAAAACAGCAGAGTTCAAATGTATATTGCAATGAGGAGAGTTTTCTCTGGGGATATTCCACATTTGTCTGGAGAGAGTCTCTGGCTACTTATTCTGAAACTGTGGTGCTGTTGCAGCTCTAGGCGCTTCAGGCCAGGTGGATGGTGGATCTGAGTCCCCTTGGCTTTTCTAGGTTCCATTCCGGATTTAACATGTTGCTTTCTCAGAATCATCATACATTAAATGTAGCCTTTATTGGGAAGGGAGAGAGGAAGAATTTTCTGATCCGTCAGTGAGGGTTATCTGTTTCAAACCTGTCTGGACTGGTGAGTCAAGTCCCATGGGCAAGAAGCAGGATGCCAGCCACAAAGCTCAGAGCTAAGGAGACCTTGCCAAGTAATGACCTTGACATTTAGGAGCTGTGTTTGGAAATGTTTTTTTTTAGGAGATGGTCTCCCTGCAACCTCCAGGATGCCCTGGAGACTGCTCTCCTCAGAGGGAAGCAGGCTCCTTTCCACTCACAGCTCCAAGCCATTAGCACAGGCTTTCGATGGGGAGCGCCTTGTAGCTGGTCATACCTTTTTCAGACGTATGTTCTTGTGAACTATGATGGTTGTTTGTCAGTCCTTATCTATGTGATGTGAATATTTTTGATGTCCTGTGATTTCAAAATTGAATTCTCAGCACCAACTGTTCGCTTTTCATGTGCTCATCAAGAGGTGAGTTTTAAATAGAGAAGAGGATATTTTAACAAAATGTGGCACTGGGCTCTTTCTGAAGGGCACGTATGAAGGCTATATTTATAGTGTGCTTGCATTCCTTCTACAATTGGTTTGTATTGTTTATATTTGATGTGTTGTGGTTGATTTGTAATAATATATTGGAACTTATTCCCTTTAAATAAAATTTTCACTATGCAACAAATAACTTTGTCTTCTGTTTAAAACAAGTGAATATCTTGATAGGAAAAATTCAACTACAGACCTTCCAACAAAAGAATGCAGTTAGTTTTAGGAGCAAAGAAGAGGCAAATACTCAAAATGTACTTTGCAGTGTACAGGAGATTCTGATTGCAAATGGATAGGAAAATACTCTGTTGTCAGCTCGTGATGAGGGTTCCAGCCAGGAAATTTTTTGTCAGTTAAAATGACTTGCTGGGATATTTTTCTTGAGATTGTACTGAATGCTTGAGGAATTGGAGAGGAACAAGCAAGTAGCCAAGCTCATATAATGGACATAGGTAGAGTTCGAATACTTTACCCTCCAGTTCTTCATACTGGTACTTGTCACCTCCATTTGCAGAGATCCCCTAGCTCCTTTGTTACTTCAGCTTTCAATCTGGAGGATTAAAAAACATCTCTTCAGTTACCAGATACTCATTAAATTGTCTAGAGAAAAGTGTTTGCCCTTCACAGCTCCTCACAGCTGCTTTGCCCATCAGCTTTATCATACTACAAAGGCTCTATTTACATGTTCTGAAAGAAGCACCTGCTGGTCAAAATGAGGAATGATGCCTGCAGCTGGAGTCATCCTTTCTCACCTATCTAATTTTAAGTTTGGCAGGACAAGTGCTGCAGAGGTTCAATTCTCTGTTCTAGTCCAGTGTTCCCTTAGAGCACTTTTATAAACTAATTGATGGGCAGGAGCAATCATAAACCAAGTTGATCCAAAGGACAGATGATTCCGCCAAGTTAAAGATGTTTCATTGCATTTTAAAAACACCAAAGACAAACACTGCTACAGCTTCTTAATTACCATGCACTCACTATGCATCCTTGTGCTTGGCTCAGGCATATGGCCAAGAGGAAAACTAAGGAAAACAGTGGGGATGCAGGGAAGTGATGCAAAATTTCACATTAGTTCTTCCCATCCACCCCCACTGTGCCACTCCCCCCTGCTGTAACTGTTGTGGATGGGCTGCAGTAGAAACACTCTGATCACGAGGTGCTCTGTGAAGGCTTTGTAGCAGGCTTTGTTGCCTCTGCCAGGGAAGTGGCTCTTCCCTCTTTCAGGTGAACAGCCTTTAAGCTTAGCAGAGCTACTCATTGTTATACAGGTGGTATCAGTTACCCAGTGGAGCCTCTGTAGTAACACACACATATACACATGCAATTATTAAGGAGTATCTGTCACCATCCTGCCTTCCTTTGATACGAGCCCTGACTGCAGAGTAAGAGAAGCCAGGTTCACACCTGCTCTATTTCATGAAGGCTACAAGAAATGCGTACAGATACAATCAGTTAGGAATTGGCAAGCAAATTATCCCTCTCTGGAAAGGGTCATGTGGCTTGGGCTCTAGAAATGGTGAATGTCTGGAGCACCAGTTCTTTGAGAAGTGGCTGAGGGAGCTGGGGTTGTTTAGGCTGGGGAAAAGGAGGCTCAGGGGAGGCCTCATTGCTCCCTACAACTACCTGAAGGGAGGTTGGAGCCAGGTGGGAATTGGCCTCTTCTCCCAGGCAGCCAGTGATAGGATAAGAGGACATAATCTCAAGCTGTGCCAGAGCAGGTTTAGGTTGGACATTAGAAGGAATTTCTTCACAGAAAGGGTGATTAGATACTGGAATGGACTGCCCGGGAAGGTGATGGAGGCACCATCCCTAGAAGTGTTTAGGGAAAGACTGGATGTGTAGTGTCCACGTCTACTTGACAGGATGGAGTTCGGTCATTGGCTGTTCTCGATTATCTCAGAGGTCTTTTCCAACCTAACTGATTCTGTGATTCTATAGAGGCTAATTTGGTACAAGGCTGGTCCCGAACTCCGAAGGCCTGAGCAGCCCTGCTGCCCCGACCTCCTCCCCGCACGGCAG
>VZTI01002485.1:2200120-2218732 GCA_013397865.1 Struthidea cinerea | reverse complement strand
CGCGGGTGCGCGGGCGCGGCCGGTCCCTGTCAGGGTTGCGCTCCCCCCCGGGCCGGGCACCTGCCCGCTGTGCCCTGGCCCTCCTTTCTGGAAGTGCCGCTGCCCACCTGGGTGTGCTGCCCCAGCCCCTGGCGGCTCTCCCTTCCCACCGGTAGTTTCCTTCACTGCATCCTTGCATGGTTTCATCTTTAAACCGCACAAGCCCTCTCCTTTCTCCCTTCCCAGGCATAAACATGTTTTTAGGTGTTTTCATATACTTTTTCACCTTTGATTTTACTCCTTAATTACTATCTCTCCTTCTTCTTCCCTCCCCTTGCAGCCAGTCCAGCCAGATGGGTTTCCAGGCTTGGCTGCCCCTGCCATTGCCAAAGCAGCTCGTGGTGTTCGGGCTGGGAGACTGGAGCTGTTACTCTCCGGACACGAGCATCGCAGTGGATGTGCTGGTGTCCCCAGGCGTCGCACCACAGAGGGTCGGCACGCTGGAGTCCACCCGCAGGTTACAGCAGGGGGTGTCAGGAGGGGCATCCTGGAAAAGCTTTCTGATCTCTGGTGCTACCCGATTCTGCTGGTGTTATCCAAAAGTTGCTCAGGCCTGCTGGTCCTTCACCATGGTGTTTCTCTCTAGCGATGACTCCAGCTTCCTTTTGACTGCTTTTAGGGTTGGATCTCTTTTGGCTTTGGGCTGTTATAATCTACTAGGGGGGCAGGAATTTTGCCCTGGTCAGTATCACTTGTGGGCTGAAAAGCCATGGTCCCTTGTGCAGGTGTCTAGTGTGGGAAGATGACTGGAGAACAGATATTTTCATGGCCTCATTGAAAGAGATGGACAAAGGCAACCCTGTGAGGCTTGTCCTGACTGTCAATGGACAGGTAAGAGAATTGACACTCTCGTCTCTTCCTGCCCAGGATCCCAAATGTTGTCACTTCTGAGCCCCAGAACCTCCTCTCCCTGCTCTCCTTTTCCTTCTCTGCTACTCCAAGGTAGAGCTGACAAGCATGGATCTGTTAATGCACGTCTGTGCTGAGCCTGAAACCTCTGTGATGCTCCAGACCTATCCTCTGAACACAGTTTTGCCAGAACACTTTGTGTATCACAGGAGATGGGCAGCAGACAGCTGCTCGCTTCCAGTTCCACTCTCTCCTGAATCTTTGGTACTTACGTACTTGTTTTACCTTGAGCTGAAGCCAATGGATTTTCCTTTTCCTTGTTTGTTTTGTTGGTGTGGGAGATGGAGGCAGGTTATTCCATTGGAGGCAATCTGTCCCTTGTAAGACATGTTTTTGCTCATCCTTTTTGTGGACGGAGGCTAGCACGCTTAGGTCCTTTTATTCTGTCGCTGTTTCTGCTGCAGCTGCTCCGAGGTGTCTCCAGCAGTACGCCTGCCCATCCCTTCCTTGTACCAGAGACCACCCAGTCACCAGTGTTCCCGGCAGATGATAGACCCCTTGGCCCAGACCTGGAGGATCCTACTGGGGTATGTGTATTTTGGAGCTGCCTTCTTGTTATTTCACCTTTTTCTTAGTATCTTCTCCCTCACAAGTAGCCATTCAGTTAATGTCTAGCTGAAACATTTGCTGCCATTTTTTCAGTGGAGATATGGCTAAGCAAGTTCTCTTGTGCTGAAGAAAGATATATTCTTCACTGAAATGCCTTTTGAAAGGCTGAATTTAGTAGTCCTTGATGGGATGATCAGCTTCATTCCTAGTACAGACAGCCTTTTTGCCCTTCCATGTTCTAGCTGTGCCCAGCAGCCAGCAGTCTGAAAGCTGAGCACAGCACACAGCAGCAGATAGCTGCATTGCTCAGCACCTCTTTGGCAGCTGATACTGATGGCATGTTGGCCCTTAAAACTCAATGGGAGGATAAGCCTGAAAACAGTTACCATATCTCTGGCCCAGTAAGATGCAATTCACAGTAGCCTCAGGTATCTTCCTTCAGGGCTGATTTGACTGGGACTCATGTCACAGGTTAAGAGTCAGAGCTCAGAGGTGGCTGCCAGAGCATCCAGGCCTGTGAAGAAGGATGTCCAGCCACCACTGAGGACCTTGGCAGTACCCTGTGCCCTGAAGTCACCAGCTGGCAAGGTGGAACCCAGTGAGGCCTGGAGGAAGAGTCCTGACCAAGGACCACCAAGAGTCCACTCCAAAAAGCCCAGGAAAGTTTTGTTTGAACCCACAGCATCTGAGAGAGATCTTGATGAAGAAGTGAACTCTGGTAGCTTCCAACTTGATTTTACAGGACTTGTCTGAATGATCTGTCAATGCTGCTAGGCCGCAACTTCCCAATCCATTTCTCTGTATACCTCCAAGGCATGATGGGCTTGTATGTTTGGCTTTGAAATACTGAGAATGCTCTTTATTACTGGATCAGCTGCTTGATGAGTTTTTGCCTGTTGGGAAAAGGCCAGGAAAAAGAACATGAGATATTAGTAGTGCCAACACTTTGTACTGTGACATAATGCCTATCTTTTCATACAAGTAAAAGTGTTTTATAAATAGGCAAATATCGTTAACCTTGTTTTACAAAAGAGTAAATTGAGGCACAAGAAAGTTACCTACTGTGACGTTCTGTAATCTCTGCATTAGTCTGTTTGCACCCCTACTTAACAGCATACCACTTGGTCCATAGAAGACATTGATTATTATTACAGTATAGAGAATATGAAAAGGAATATATATAGGTAATTAGTATAATTGTACTGACTTTTGAGTAGTGAGAGCATAACTGCCAAGGGGTTTAGAAACAAAACCTTAGGCTTCTGGAGTGAGAATTCCAAGTCAGCTCCAGAGTGTGACCAAGTTTGTGTTAAGAGTTTGGCAATAACTTAGTGGTCCCCATAAGAAATGACTTATTGGGACTTGGCTTGCTTGTCATAAAGGCAAATACAGCTCCATCATAAAGTTGTTTCTGCTGCAGGCAGTGTGAGAAGGGGGGAAACGAACTTTGATCAGAGGGGTAAAATGCAATGGTGACAGCATTTGGCAGTCAAAGGAAGTATGCCCTGCTCTTACCTATCTTCTGCATTTCTTCTGATGAGATTTAGTTCATGATTCTTGGTCTTGCACCTTGTTTGTTGCAGTAAGGTAGCTTTGTGCTGGAGGTTGGAGGAAGGAAGGTCAAAGGGCTCCTACACAGTGGAGCTGAGCACTTCCCACAATATGTCTGCTGACTGCTTTATGGGGCCATCTCTGTGTTCCCTCTGCAGATCTGGCGGTGAAGGAGTTGCAAGGTGAGGATTTGGTTCCTAGACCCTGATTTGTCTTTTCAGTCACTCAGTGATGATACTCCTTCCCTTCAACGTCAGAAGCCTCTCATGCTTCACTCTGTATCTCCCCAGTGATCAAGAATAACAAGTAGGTTGTGTGTATACACTGGTCCTCTTCATGCAATTGCCATCAGTACAGGTGCTTCCAGTACTGTCAGGCTCTCAAATATGTTTCTTTAGCCCCTCCAAATCTCAGGCATACCTCTGGGTACATAGCTCTTTGAGGAAAAAAGGTAAGATATGAAATAGACTTTGATTAAAAAGTATCTTTTTAGCTTGCTCAGCTACCTGCAGGGGCCTGGGAGGGGAAAGGAGGAGGAACAGAGCAGCACAAGGAATACCTCTGGAAACAGCTCCAGGCTTCTGATTGTTCTATCTTAGGCACTGACAAGAGGTCCCTGGGTAGCCCTCCCTCACAAGGAGTAGTGTGATGTGGGTAGCACAACTGGGAAATCACTTCTGGAGATGGGGTAGTAAATGGGGGACATTCAAGCCTGTCTGAAGTGGCAGCCTGAATGCATCCTACATCCAGCTACTCCTTGCTCCTGAGGTCTCTCTAAATACAGCAATTACTCCCCTGTGCCAACTGAAAATATTCCTCAGGAAGGTAAATCTTTTTCTGCTGCAGAGGGAAGGGACCGGGGCCCTTGCCTTACCATTTCCTCTCTGAGCATTCAGGTGGCTTGTTCTTCCCAGCAGGGAAGGGAGCTGAGGGTGTCTTGTCTGACTGCTCACAGGCCTGTGCTCTTCCCTCCCCAGGCAGTCCCAGCCCTCGGTGGTGCCATGCCATGTGCCTCAGTGACCGGAGGACAGCTATTCTCATTGGTGGAGAAGGTGTCAATCAACAGTCCTGCAGGGATGCTCTCTGGAAGCTGGAAATTGGTGGGGACTTTAGGGCTGTCAAAAGCAATGGGGACAGTGGGACTCGAGGATAGCTCATGCAGATGGGAGGAGATACTTGGGCATCTGTGCATATGGAGGGGACAGCAAAGGCATCACGTGTAGCATGTCACCAGGCTGAGCCGACAGCGTAGAGGGCCTTGTGAGGCTCTGGGATTGTACTTGAGACCCCTCTAGGAGCTAAGCTATAAGTTCTGGGGAGAGTTGGGGGAATTTTAAGGGGGAAAGGCAACAGTGCAGTTTGCAGTCTGTGTGTGGTCACTGGTGGGGAAGCGTGAGATACAATTCCAGTGCCTTGTGTCTTTCTGCACCTCACTGGTCTTCTCTTTCACTGTGCTATTCCCCTTCATTCCTTACAGAAACAATTCTGTATGAACTCTCTCTAGCCCTGAATCAAAGGAGAGGAGGACACAAAGGGAGCAAGGTTTTGAGTAATGATTTTATGGCATATTCTTTAAATCTAGAGAAATTAAGAGCATTTTTGAACTCCCATACCATGTGTCTGATGTTGCTCCCATAGACAATGATTTATGGCTTCCAGTGGGTTTCCAGCTACAAAATGCCATGCCATCGTGCTTGCATGGTCACACAGCTACCTACGACCCTGACACCAAGCGTATCTACATTTTTGGGGGCATAAGGGAGGACAAAGACTATAGCAGCATCTACATTCTGGACACAGTCACCTGGAAATGGCTCCTTGTGGCTGTGAGTACTGCATCTCTTCCAAGACAAAAGCACAGGAGGGGTGGCAGGCTCTGCCTGAACGTGGCAGTCGGTGTGCCCATGTCCTTAGTCCAGTGGTCTTGGTCCACTGTTGCTGCAGGTTGTCTGAGATGCGCAGTTGGGTTTGATACGTATTAGGAGGCTGTGTTGAAAAGCCGCATGCTGAACAGAAACCAGGAACTGCGCCTATAATGAATGAAGCAATGTGAAAACATGGTTGCTGCAGAGGGCTGTGTCTGACCAAGCCCAAGGGTGGGAGGTACTCTACAAGCAGCAGAGGGAAATGGCTTCTCATTTTCTATGGTGCCATTTGAGAGCAGCACCAGATGCTGAGGTGAAGAGCTGGTGAAGCACCAGATGCATTGGAGCAGCACCAGATGCTGAGGTGAAGATCTTCTCAAATCAGGGACCGCTCTGAGCACAGCAGAATTCTGAGCCCTGTCAGCATGGGACTATCCGTCTCTTTCCTGGCTAAAGCACAAAATGGCTTTTACAGAGTAAACCTGGATGAGATCTTTCTGTTCCCTGACATCTTCTGAGGAAGGTGTGGGAGGTTGACTTCCTTGTCTTATCAGAGCATTCTGGTGGTGTGGAGCATGCAGAGAATACACTGTCTGCCTGTGCAGCAAAGATCTGGCTGGGGAGCCAATAAAGTGAAAATTGAGACTTGTCAAACTCGCTGCATGATGTGGGTCCCTTTCCTATGGGTTGTGCAGCAAATAATGCACTTCTTGTAACAACTATATATTGAACTTTTTCTAGGCTAAAGGGAAGATACCAGTGCTCACCTACCACAGTGCAACTATCTACCACAAGGAGCTCTTTGTTTTTGGAGGAACTTTCCCCAGAAAGGCATCGCTGGCAGTTGCACCCTGCAGCAATGTGCTCTATGTCTTCAATCCAGAGCATGAAATTTGGTATCAGCCCATTTCAGAAGGGGAGAAGCCTCTGCCTAGGCTTGGGTGAGAGTGCTCTAATTCCAGCTATCCTAAATAGTGCAGGAAACCTCTGCTCACTTTCCCCCCCACACCAGTGTGATTTCCTAAATATTAGAAGATTGTTTTCCACCACTTACTCCTTAAGATAGGGCTGTGTTTAGAGCAATGTGACTCAGTACCCCCTGTTATGAATCCTGATGGGATTCTGTCCCTGGGCTCGAGTGGCTGTGGGTAGAGGCAGGTGTAGACTGAAGCTATGGCAGCCCAGTAGAAGAGGCCAAGGCTAAAATGGAAGAATTGGGAACTTGCTGAAGATGTTTTATTCATTTGCTTTCTCTCTGCCCAGGCATTCAGCTACTCTATTGAAAAACAAGCTGCTGATTTTTGGGGGTCGGAGGACTTCTCTCTACCTCAGTGACATGCACATTCTGGATCTGGGTAAGAAAGTCTGTGCCATTTGGCTGCCTTGGGAAGGTCTGTTCCAAGACAGGGACTTGGGAGTGAGGTGTGCTCAATGGGAAAATAGCAATAACATTATACAAACTCTTGACTAGGAAATGGAGATGAAAAACTATGGGTTAAAAAAACCCCTTTCTAGGGCAGTAAGGGAGGGGATGAAGAAAAAACAATGGCTTTTTTGGAAGAAGTTGGGTAATAGAGAAGGCAGGTTGTTGATGCAGCAGAGTATGTAGTTTTTGTTTAGTTATGAGGTGGAGGTTTTTGGATACTTCACCTGCCTTTTCTCCGGCTGCCAGGTTTCATGGAGTACACACCAGTCCCTCTCCTCGCAGGACAGCCTTCTGCACGTTGGTAAGATTCTGTTGCAGACCCAGGAGCTATCTTCTGTCATTTCTCTTTGAAGCCAGGTTTAAACAGTGCTTGTGATCAGACCCAGCTGCATATCTCTGTCCCACTAGTCAAAATACAGTGGATCTTTGCTGTGGGGCCCGGAATTCCTGTGCTGTCCTTGTTGGTGCCTGTATGGTGTGTGGGGATATTCCTTAGTCTCCCTGGAAATCTGCCTTTCAGGCTAGGGTAAGTTTTCTGCTGTGTGCTAGTAAACTGTATTGCCTGCTGTTTGGTCTTCACAGTGCCTGGAGAGGTACTGTGCTGTGTCTTTGTCTGTCTGCCGTGGCTGGCTAGCTCGGGGGTGAGATTCCGAGCTAGCACAGCAAAATAGCAGATTGTAGACCACACTTTAAAAGCTGGCCAAGCTGTCTGTAATTTCCCTTTCTCTGGCTACGGCTTCCTCTTGGTGAGCAGATACATCCACGGGGATTTGGGTTAGACCCCCCGGGACCCCAGGAACAAAGGAAGGCGAGAACGGAGACGCTGGAGGAAGCTGGAGGTGTTTATTCGCTCGTCCCCGGCAGCCGTCTGGCTGGGAACGGCTCGTTTCTCCCGGGTCCCGGGAACTGGGGGCGGGGCTTACAGCAACAGCCAATGGGGAGGGAGAGAACCCGGGGTCAAACCAAAACCCTTGGCACCACGGGGGAAAAGGGAGAAACCAATACATATTTGTATCATAAAACCGAGGGAGAAGGGAAACCGGGGTGAACCAATACATATTTGTACAGAGATATCATAAACCGAGGGGGTTTTCCCAGGTGCAGGTCTGTCCCCCCACGCCCTAGGCTGGCAGGTTTGCCAGGACACCCCAACACTGTGCCACACAGAGGAAGAAACTCCTGTACCAGGACTATGCTGTTCCTAAAGGGACAGAACTGCTCACTAGAATGATGATCTAAAGCAGTGCAGAGTCCAGCTAGCCTGCTATCTCACCCCACAGAGCAAAGCATAGGAGTTTTGATAGCTCCTTCTGAGATAATGAGTTGCTCTTCAGGCCTGATAATGGCCTGATCTGCAGAGGCAGACAAACATCTCTTTTAGGGTTATTCTGCAAGTCAGGGCAGAGAGAAGCAGAAGTCAACTTTCTTCCTGCAGCTTAAGCCCCCAACCTCCAGATCAAGTCTGCCCATCTCTGCCCATTGCTGACTGAGGCCATCCCAGCAGGTTTTGTTGTAGTCACCATTTGACTTTGCTTTGGTCACAGTTTTCATGCAGCTCTGGCTGTGTCGGACCAGAAGGTTCTGATCAGTGGAGGCTGCAATGCCAAAGGAGCCTTGCATGATGCCTTTCTTTTCCACCTAGGTGAGTGACTCTCCTGCCCTGTTTTGATAGCTGAAGGTGACTCTGGGGTTACAGTGGTGTTTCTCAACATGTAGTCTAGTCCATTTGTCTCATCCCTTGCACTAGGAATGGGCTTGTCAGTATTGATAGCCCCTTTCTATTTCAGATACTCTCTCATGGAGCACAGTGATCCACCACGACCTCTGCTCTGTTCCCCGAGCTGGCCACACATTGCTTGACCTGACTCCTGCCCACTTGATGGATATGGACAAGGACAACAAAGAGAAGCAGAATCTGCACACGGTGTTGGTCTTTGGGGGCTCCAACTGTGCTGGGACCTTTTATAACAGCACAGTCAAGATCCAGCTGGACCTAGGATAATGCATGATACTCAGAATGAGCCTGAACAGCAAGGCTCTTCACCAGCCTAAATACAGATATAGACGGCAATAAATGAGTCCAAGCAACATGGCAGTCCAGGTATCTGTATGTAGGTGAATGCCACCTTGGTACAAGAGACTGTG
Organism: Struthidea cinerea; assembly: GCA_013397865.1. NCBI lineage: Eukaryota > Metazoa > Chordata > Aves > Passeriformes > Corcoracidae > Struthidea > Struthidea cinerea. The sequence goes on along the minus strand of VZTI01002485.1, from coordinate 2,210,248 downwards.
GGTTTGTAAAGTCTGAAGGCCATGAGTATTGTTCTCTTAGGGTATCTGATATACAGTATCTGGACTCAGGTGCCAAAACATTCAGTGGGATCTGAGCTGAGTCTGCACAAGAACACAGACACAAGGTTACGGCTTCCCTTCTTGTCCTACAGGTTTTAAGATGGAATTCCCAGGGTGCTTTCAGCTTTGAAGGTGATTCAGGTATTTGGTTTCATTTGGGATGAGTGGAATGGGATCTGCTCCTGCTATTTGGAAAGTCCTCATAGTAAAAATACAGGCATGATTCTGGTTTGGAGGGAATCTGGGGTGGGATTCCCTTGGACAACAGTCTGCAGCTGAAGACTAGGAAAACACCTAGAGCAGTATCTGAGGATGGGAAAAAGAAGAGAACATTAAGTGTAGGGGAGAGAGCTGGCTGTGCCTTGCTGTCTATGGTACAATCACCTAGCTTTGCTCTAGGCAGACCTTTTATAAATTCCGTGTGGCTGCTCTTGTTATTGCAAGGGGTGACAGAGTTGCTAACTTGGCTCCTTCAAGACCCCAACAAGGGTTAAGCTGTCTTCCATCAGAGACTAGATCTCATTGTTTATATCCATGGAACTGGTGACTGTGCTGTGGCTCTGAGGCAGCTGCAAGGATAAGCACACTTGTGTACACTGATTCCCTGACGCTCTTTATGTAGATGGTAGAAAGAAGTAGCCCCTGTGGGGAATACAGAATTGGCTCGATGCCTCACAGTTGTTTGTGGCCGCATTCCCCAATCCAAAGCCATACAGAGGGAACTTCTGCTTTAATCTGCTTCATGGAGATAGACTAGATATAAAAAACTAGTAGCTGCAGGTGTTCCAGCACAGGCATAGCTCCTGTAAGTCATCCACGCTATTTCCAGGTCCTCTGTCCTTCTTACCATCCAGATGAAAGGGAGACAATAGTACTACAGGTTCCTACTGGCACTGAAGTCCTACTCAAACTGTAGGGGTTGTCTTCTTTATCGCACCAGCTTTCTAGGTTTAATGAGTACAAAGGCTTCAAGCTCGCAGCTCTGCAGGAGTATCTGGCTGCCGGGAAGGGTGGCTTATTTTGAAGGCCTCTAACTCCAGGAGAGCTTTATTTATTCTTGTTAGTGTGGGATATGGACCCATGTCCACTTTGAATCTGCAAAAGGAAAAGAATTTGTGAAGTACTATGAGTTGGAGAGCCAGTGCAGCAGTGAGCAGAAGTGCAGAGCAGTGTGATAGGGCTGCCTAGTGTGGGAGAATCTCACAGGCATTCACACTAACAGAAAAGGTTCATCCTTGCAGGTTTAAAAACAAATGCTAGAAAGATTAATCAGTGTCTGGAGATGTTGTAAAGTCTCCTTCTCTACATATACTCAAAACCCAGCTGGATGCAATCCTGTGCCACTTCCTCTAGCAGGGAAATTGGACTGGATGCCCTCCAGAATTCCCTTCCAACCCCACTGGTTCTGTGATTATGTGATCTTCACCAGGCTTTTACGTAATGTGCAGCACAAGGTAAGAAGACACTGCTTTTCCTGGGAATCATGCAGCCACTACTTGTATGGGTTTAAGGCTTTAAACAAATAAAGTCTGATTAATCTTTTCCTCCTGTGTGCAGTGTAAGAATAGAGCAAACAGGGACAGAGAATGTGGAGTGTGGGCAACCTCAGCTTTTCTAAGGACATAGATCAGTTTTCCCCAGGGGCGTCTAAGAGGAGACCACAGCTCCTTATTTCCAAAAGAGACAGTATTTATGAAATAGGAAAATTCATGGAGAGAAGAAACATAAGTGGATAGGGCAGGCAGAAGGGATACTTTCTAACAGGCACAAGGAGCAGCAGAAGGTAAGCTCTGACAGCCCAGCATAAGTAGGTGTGTTGAAGAACACCTCAAGCTTAGCCCTAATTACCTTTCAGCATTGGCAACTTGAGGCACTAAACACAGATCAGCCATGGAAACCTGCAAATGTAGAAGAGAAAAGGGGTTAGAGTAACTCAGAGCCTGTCCCATCACACTTCCCAGTGATGGCACACTTTGAGACCAGGATAGAAGTTATTTTATCAGCCAGTACAGAGGAGTTGTCATGATGATCTAATTCTTTAATTCAGCATTAATAACACAGCAACAGTACAAGTAAAAGAACTTCACAGCAGTCACTAGTAGAAGCCATCTGCTTTTAGGGAGCTTTATATTTACCAGCTGATCATTACGACCTCAAGGACACTGTGCTTCTATGGCAACTGCCTCTGAGCAAACAGGTCTGCTGGCAAGCTGCAGAGGGAGGTGATGGAGGGGGAGGGGGTGTTTGCATGGCTGGGAAAAGATAAGTAAATTTTGCTTGTTTGCACTGCAGGAGTATCGGGCAGGTCCTGCCAATGTGAAGACTTAATATGCGATAGAGCCTCTGCACACAGGCTCAGAGACTTGCAGTCTGAAAGGAAGACTCAAGGACAGTCTTCCTGCTGGCTGCCTATCTGCACAGAGGCAGCTGCCCCTACCCTGCTCCCAAGGTCACAATGCCCTTGGGTGCCTCTCAGAGCACATGTTATTCTCCAACACTAGATCTTGTAAGTAGCCTTTGCCTACCAAAGGCTCCATAAGGATGCTACTAGACAATCCTCTGCATCCCAGGATATTGCAGGAGCCTTCCTTTGTTCTGAGGCTTTTATAGGAAAGATCTTTTGCCTGGCAGCAGAACTAATAAATGGAAGAGGCCTGAGCTGTATCTAGTTTGGTAAGGGTCAGAACAGCTTTTATGTGAGCTCTGCGAAATCTGTCCATATTAAAACTGGATGATCAGAGAAGAAAAATACAAGTTGGTTAGAGGTTCCATAGAACAGAGCTAAGAACTGAATGTATGTTTCTTGAGCCAAGCTTTGCCCCTATAACAGGACACTTTGAAGTCCAAATCCCATGAGGATGAAATGATAGATCATCTTTTCCCACACCCTCTAGTGCCAGCCAGATCCTAGATACAGCTGCATAATCTGGCCATCAGCAGGATATAGGCAGGGATAAGTAAACACCTCCATAACTCTCTGCCAGTCAGTAATGGCCTAAGTAGCTGTTTTTTGTTATGGTGAAGGCACTGCATGTAACTCTAGACACTGAATGGGGTTGTGCTCTTGTTTCCTCAACTACTTTTCTTTCCTATTTTAGGGGAAGATACTGGGGTTTGCAATGGCACACAGGGCTCTCTCAGGTACTTACTTCATCCCCCACACAATAGCGTCCAGCAGTGTGCTGCAGAATCTGCTCCAGTGCTGTCAAGAGAGGTGGTACACTGGAGTGAGGCATTGGAAACTCAGTTGAAAGGGACACCAAACACTTTCTAGACTGGGAATTATGAACGAGGGCATGTTAACACTGAGCAGAGTATGAAAAAGGAGCAATTTGGGACAGAAACTAGAAGAAACAGAAGTCTTAGTATAGTTATGGGGTCTCTTAGGACTGAGAAAGTACTTCAGCTTTTTTGGGCCCAGGGTGATTTCAGCTGCTTTGGACAATGCACCTGAAGTACTGTGAGGATAATGTAGAAATATGTGATTGGGGATGGGGAAAAAAATGCAAAGGTTCAGTCAGTTTGTGTCTGTCCGAAGTGAAGGTGGGCCTGTCATTGCAGCACATGAGGGAAAGGGTTTTAAGGAAACAAAAAGCACTATTTCCCTCAAAGAGGCAAAGAAATACTCTATGCTACTCGCTAGACTCTGTGGGAGTTTGCCATTAGATTTCATGTTACAAAAGCATATATATATAGAGAGAGAGAGAGAGAGAGGTAGAACTTTAGAAGTGTTGTGAGCCCTTATGCTTCAGAATGAATCAACTGCTGAAGTGTGCAGGATGCCCCTGGGCTTCCCCTCTTCCATGTGCAGCAGTGGAAGTGTTCTGTGGACATCTTTCCTCTGAGATCCTGGGGAGCTACCAGTCCTGGACAAGGGACTCTGGGCAGGAAGAGCACTGTCTCTGCCAGCATGGCAGGACCCCAGCACACCAGCCTAGGAAGATCTGTGGTTCTACTTGAAAAGGCAAGTAGAATGCCAGTGGTGCAGCATTTTGTAAGGTCAGCCAAAATGCTGATCATTTTCGATGTGGGATGTACCTTGAAAGCCAGATGCGATACAGTTCTGAGCCCATTCCATTTTTTTCTCCCCCATTTGTTTCAGGACACTCAGGTTCTGTGAAGGCAAAGCAATCTCCAGGTTAGATGACTACTGCTGGCTGGATCTTGCCCACTGTGTCATTCAGTGGAGGAGAGGGGAGATGAGGAGTTGCCAAGGCTGAATCACTGGCCTGAGTTCAGTTGGTTGGGTCAGCCCTGACCTCACCTTCACCGAATCATACACCCTGCTGTATCTTTCTCTTGGCACTGCCCTTCTGTAACAGTTGCCAGGATATCCCTTTGCCTCTACCCTCTGGGTTAATCAATTCTCTTCTTCCTAAAATGTCCTAAACCCAGCAGTAAAACCATGTAGATTCAGCTCTTTCTGGAAAGAACCCTGGGGTGCTATAGGATTTGCTGTGTTGGAAATACTGTATTGTTGCCATTGGCAGACGAGGCAGAGGTTAAGCAGATTTTATCCGCTAGCACACCAGTCTGAAGTTCTGCCACCCAGCTGGCTGGCAACAATTTAAAGAGACTGAGCATTTCAGAGACACAAATCCTTTCTAATTTTCTCTTTTGCATGGATCTGACAAGGCAGTACCTGGAGTGGTTGAATGCCAGAGGCAATGTGATCAGAGATCATTCTGACTTGGGCTCTCTTCTTTGGATCTTGGGGCAGGAGCCTGGGGTTAGGATGCGTCTCTTCTAGGTAATTAATTATAGCTAGCTGTAATGAACAAAGAGATAATGGGAGGTTATTGGAGAGACAAGGAAAACTTCACATCCTGGACACCTGAGAAAGGGGAGCTGATCCAAGAGAATACAACAGGTTTTGAATGCAGTTTGTTACCAATCCAAGGAACAGAATAACCCCTTTGACATCTGCTTGTGACCTTGTTGTCATTTGGTCCAGCTGTAATTTCTGGCAATCCATCGAAGTCAGACTACAAACTGCTTACTGAAAGGAGGAGTTACGAACCAAAGCAGAATTGAACTTAAATCCTTGACAATAGTTTCCTGTCAGGGACTACGTGTTATTTCTGTTCCCAAGTGGGATCATAAATGCCATCTCTTTTCTAATGTATAGATGCGAGCTCTGGGGAAAAAGGGCAAAGCCATCCCATCCAGACTGGACAGCAGGCTGGAGTGAAAGGTTAACAGGGATGTGGCTGATAACTCACCGACTGAGAAAGGGTGATGCCATCAATTTTCAAGGCTGGGACTTGCTGCATTGGATTTAGTGCCTTGAATTCAGCAGAAAACTGTGGAAACAACCCTGAGATTACAGCAATAAGAAATTCTTCCTTGTTTTCTTCCCCCAGAACCCTGTTACCAAATTTTTTTCTACGTCTTTTTTTCTCTCTGCCTTAATACTAATCTTTGCAGTAAATTATGCACTATTATGTACTATTAGCCTACAGCAAGCTCTCACTGGGACTCAGGGATCACTGCATCCAAGGCCAGACTGCCTTATCTCTTGACAAAGCATCACTGCAATGCCCAGAATGGGTGGTACTGCATCAGTACCACCATTACTGTCCTAGTTCTCTCCATCTCCATACCAGCCCACTGAGCTGGTGGTGCTATGAGGTGCACAACTCCCTCCTATGGACCCCCAAGTAAGGTCTCAGTGAAGATCTCTTTCAGCAACCCACCTCTTCCTTTTGCCAGGCCCTTTGCAGTCCTCTGCAACATAAGTTAGCATCCTTTGGACACCCCCTACCCCTGCCTCCATGCACTTTCTGGTGCTAATTGAATGAAGTTGAGTCTGTTTAAAGTGCAGTGCAGCTTCTCTGAGGTCTGTGCTCCAGATATATTCAGTTGTATCGTGGTAAGCAAGAGCAAAAGATCTTTAGCCTTACAGATCCAGTCACAAATGTTTGAGGGAGGAAAAAGCCTCTAGTCTCCTGCAGTCATATTCTCCTTCTGTCTCACATGCCAAGGAATACTGGCTGAAACCAACTATTAATTACAGAGAAGTGGTGAGGAATTCAGTAACTTTGCCTGTGAACTTTCTAGTGCTAATCCCAAGTCTCCTAATGATCCCCAAGTTCAGTACCCCTGGAGAGAGCAGTGGTATCTTTATCCTTACCTGCTGTCCTCCATCCTTAATGAGGTTCACTGGGACCAGGTCATAAGAAATTCCTTTCAGAGCCAGTGCTAGGGAGAACAGAGTGTACAGCTTCAGACAGGTACACTGGGACCAGTCTCATTGGTAATGGGCTCAGGGAAATGTTAGCATCAACATTTGAAAAAAGACCCTATCCCTCAAGGAGGGTGGCCTAAGTCCACTGAGAAGACAGTGCTCTGGCAAATGAAGGACCAAAGTGCTAAAGATCAGTCCTGGCAAAACCACTGCATCTTTCAAAATAACCTTTGTAGCTCTTTGCAGCACAGCCCTTCCTGATTCAGCTTACAGAGGGCAGGGGGCCATATGCTCACCTGTAAAACCTTTTTGTCTCAGTACAAGTAGGGACCATTCCCAGCCCTGCTTAGCTCTCAAAACCTGGGCAGGCCAGAGCCTAAGGCGGTATCATGAAGCCCTCTTATCTGGTCCCCTCTATTCCACTTGCCCCAGGTAAGCTGCAGTGTTCCCGTCCCTCCCTGTGGGGAGATGCCTCACTGTTCCAGGTTCATGTTTGCTGACCTCTCTGTTAATAAGTGATTGATTAATTGGGTTAGTGAAGGGCAGGATACTGCAATATTGAGACCAAAAAAGGGAGATCAACACTGAATCTTACCGATTCGCACTCTCCAAGAGCAGGAACTTCGGAAATAGCTGTAAAGTATCGGCTGAGAAGAGAAAGATGAAAGGGTTATACGCTGGGAGCACCAGAGTATTGTATGTAAGGAGAAGAATGCATGAGCAGAAGTCATTTCAGGAACTCTAAGACAGGGGAGAGCAATGTTTGGAGGAGAGAGGGCTCCTTTCTGAAAGTAACTGTTCCTGATTTGGGCATACAGGTAGCATCACTCTCATAACAGCCTTCTGGTTATTCAGTTGCACCTGATGTTTCCAGCAGTGCACAACTGACCTTGAAATTATTCCCTATAAAGCTTCCTTCTTTGTCCCTATCCAATATTGCTAACTTCTATCCCATCTTAGATTTCTGAAACAATTTCTGCACTGATTGTGCCAAGCACCTGCACTGAGTATTTGCATGGCATGAAATGGCTTTTCCAGCCATGCGGGGAAAAGCCAGATCTCTTTCTAAATACAAAGAGCTTCTGCTGTTTGAGACGAAAGCCACGAAGACAGACAATTCATCTCTACCTGAACTATAACACTGAGGCAGCTTTCCCAGACGCTTCCATTCTGGCCAAACTCTCACCTTTTCAGATGCCATGGTAAGTGTGTGCAGTCGTCTCCACAAAATAAAAACCACCTCTGTGTTTTCCCTTTTAACTCCGCTGGAATGGGGGAAGGCTTCTCTCCTAAAACCAATCAGGAAAGGACTGTGCCCCCCAGGCTGTGCCCAGGACACAAAAGCCAGCCAGTCAGATTCAATCCTGAGTCACTGCAGTCACCCTCTCCCAGCCCTGATGTCAAAACCATTAACAAGATTTAAGCTTGGAAGCACATTTGGGAACCATTCTTATTTCCGCAGCTTTTCATCCAGAAACAAATAAGATATCTAGAGAGCCTCCCAGGCTGTCACCAGTTGCCAGTGCAGAAATCTAACCGTGGAGAACAAAACAAGAAAACCAAAGCTACATGCAGAATTTCTGTTTCACTAGTGAATGACTGCTAGCTCCTGGAATGGGCTGCCTTTGCAGGGAGATTCCTTAGTGTGCTCCTGTAGCCCTCCTCCCACCAGTACTGGCCACTGCAGGGGATTTTCTACATTGCAGATGTGGGAGAAGCTGCTACTCTGCTCCCAGACCAACTTTGTGCAAAATAAAAAGATTTCTACTTGTCGTGGTGTTTTCTTTCCACACAGGAGATTGGTAGTCATGTATGTCTCTAAATAAACCTGTAATCACGTCTCTCCTTGCTTACACAGATCCCATGGCATGCCATGAATCTCTCTGTGTCTCTACCCTCCCAAAATGCATAAAGTTTTTTCCAGAGACTGGCAGCAAAACAAAAGAAAGCAGGCATATGCCCAGTGATAGTCTGTCAGCAGAAAACCAGAGAGACACCGAGGATCTCTGTGCTCCAGTCCTCTTTGTAAACTAGATGCTTCTCTTACAGTTTAGATTGGCTCAAATAACTTTAAATGAGGTATGTCTTTGGCTAAATTACTCAGATTTACTGGAAAATTACTTATAAGTGAGAGGAAAGTGATGGCAGTACTGGTAACACTTAAGTGGACAAAGTATTTACTGATTTTCTTAAATTCTCTGCTCTTGGGCTCAGGGCATTAGAAATATCATGTTCGTTTTTCAAAGGTCTAGCCTGCTGAGTTGCAGGGAAAGAAACAGAAACTATGGCTTCAAAAGAGAAATATAGAGCATTCATGAGATACTGATTTTACTAGCTTTTCCTGAGGACCTTGCTAATAGTTTTTTGGCTCAGAAATTCGTGTCCTTCACCACATCTGTTTTGGACTCTGGCCTCTCAGCTGGCAGAGACATTTCTCCTGATCCTCTCTGCAGTTCTTTTTTTTGTTTGTTTTTACAGCCTGTGCTATCATTTGGAATAAACTGTGCTAAGCTAATTGCCTTGCTCTATAATTTCAAGGCTCTGGGGGATTTCACCAAAAAGAACATGGAAACCAACCCATCATTCAGCTGGGAACTGTCTTCAGAGGCTGAGGGCCTGGAGTGATCTCTTGAGTTCATGCTGTTTTGCTCCCAGCAGCAGGGCAGATCACGGGCAAAAATAATCAGCTAAGTCAAGACTAGAGACAGGAGAAATGTTTTGTCCTCAGTAGGCAGGTCCCAGAGTGACACTGTATCTTCTTCAGAGGAAATGCTGAGCATGGGCCAGAGAAGTATCAGGAAAGAACTTCCTGCATTTACAACCCTGTGGGATAAAACCCCCCAAACCTGCAGTTTAGACTGGTTGGAGCTGGGATGATAGCAGGAGGACAGCATTCGCTTGATGTCTACTGTGATTTCTGGTTTGGTTCTGTTTTCACTTCTGGCAGTCAGTGAGGAAAGTTTGGGCTTAAATACCAGTCCAGAGTAAAGATCTGGGAAATGCATTTCACTGTTGTGAAAGATGGAAGAAACACTCCAAACTTTATGTGTTGACCTCTCAGGTATCCTGTCTTCTTCAGTATGGTCTCCTCTGGATACCACCTCTTTTCCAGGCGATATACGGGATGCACTTGGAAAGGCCAAATCTCTCACCTTTCCTGAGAGCCATCAAGCCCAGCAGCCTGCATACAGACACTGCTCTTTGGGGGCTGGCATACGGGACACCTCTGAAAGGTGTCTGAAAGGCACTGCTTGGACTCTGCTGGGTTCAAATGTAAAGCAGAAATAACAGATTTGCTCCTAAATTCTCAGTATCTCTGCAGCAGGACTTGGGGTGAACAGTGCACGCGAATAAAATATGGTTAGTAAGAGCCACAGCTAAAAGCATTAGCAAGCTAAAGCATTTTATTTAGCATGGGGTTTAATTCCTTGCCTTCCACTGCGACAGAGACCTGGGTGCAGACCGGGGCAGCAGAGGCGCTGTGCGCGGGCGTGCAGTGCTCCCGGGAACCGCCATCCCGCCCTTCCCGGGATGTCGGGGCACCAGAAGCCGATCGTGGCCGCGATCCCTGTCAGCCGCCACGGCTGGCGACAGGGCCGAACCGAGCGAGGCCCGCGCAGGCCGAAGGGGGAGAGCCGCCGCCCCAAGCCCCGCTCCCTCTGCCTGTGGCGCCGGCATCGCCCCCCGCTCCCCTCCCGCCCCGCGGGGAGATCGCGGAGCCAGCGCCGCGTACCTTGGCGGCGGCAGCGCTCATTGCCGTCCCGGCCTCCGCTCAGGGCTCGGCGGCTGCCCGGCACCGCATCCCCGGGACTGCATTCCCCGGCGTGCCCCGCGCTCCGCCCCGCGCTCCGTGCCCAGGATGCGCCGCGCCCGGCGCGGTG
>VZTI01002485.1:2165611-2200110 GCA_013397865.1 Struthidea cinerea | reverse complement strand
CGTCCCGCCGCTCCGCCCGCCGCGACCCGCCCGGCCGCGCTGGCCCTCGTCACCCTCCTCAGCTTCGCCTCCCGCTTCCACCGCCTGCGGGAGCCGCCGCACGTCTGGTACGGGCCGGGGCGGGGCGTGCGCCCCTCCGGCCGGGCACTGCCCGAGCCCCGGGGTGCGGGTGGGTGCGTGTCCGCCTCCTCCCGGCCACAGCGGCCGGAACTGCGCCCTGACTCCCGGCCCGCGCCCCTGCCCTGCCCCGGCCTTGTCCGGCGTGGGAGGGATCCCTGTTTATCCCAGGCAGGTGGAGGGACGGGACCATGGCAGTGAGGGCCGCAAGGAAGCGCTGCGCTCTCGGGCCGGCCCGGCCCAGGTCCTGCGCCCCTCCCCGTTGCTCTCGGGACGTGCCGCAGAGAGGGCACCGGGTCCCGGGGAGGCGATTTTGGGGATCTGTGTGTAGCAGGCTGACTTTTTAACCTCGCTAAGGTCAATTTGGAATCAAAGGGGCAAACCAGAGGTTTTGGAGTGATAATATCATACTCTGTAAAAAAAGGACCTTTCCTAGAATGGCTGAAATGCTCTCCATGGTTTCCCACTGAGTATAACGCATTGTCTCGTATGGAATGTATGGCAGTAACCCCCTGTGCTATAAAAAGCATAAGTAAAAACACATTCCTGGGTATTTTTTTTTTTCTTTTACTGTCTTCAGCATTATAGCCCATTGGCTGTTGTGGTTTGTGTTTTGTTGGTGTGTTTTTTGCAGTTGGGATGAAACTCATTTTGGGAAGATGGGAAGTTACTACATTAATCGAACCTTCTTCTTTGATGTCCATCCTCCTTTGGGGAAGGTAAACTGCTTTTCTGTTACATGTTTTAGAAGACACAGGAGTGGGCCCATAAAAGTCTGACTGCCTTCTCGCCAAAGGGTGTGAACAACAAAGTCTTTCCTAACTGTTGTTAACATCATAGCAATTTGCATTCTGTGTCCAGAGCCTCAACTTGCAACGTTTTGTCTTCACAAAAATGCTTCTAATATAAGAAAACCACACAATATTTCATGTTGGGTTTTTGAAAGACTTGACATGGAAAAATCAATGTGACACTTGGAGGGCATATGTAATAGAAGCCTACATTTTAAAGGAAGCAAACAGCTCCTGATAATTTGTGAGCCGATGAGATGCCTAGCACAAAGGATCCTGAGGGCACTGATTTCCTGTTCTGTAAATGAACTTGTTTTAGCAACAGTGTGTAGTGTGGATGAAGGTACATCCTCCTGCCTCATCACAGTTATCTTCCTTTCAGACTGAGTCTCCTGAAACTAAAGGGATAGGGAGCTGTGGGAGACTCTACAGAATTCTTTCTGCTCAATTCCACACCTGGTATTTTTCTTGAGCTTGCAGTCATCCTTATAGACTGTAGCGAAAATAATTCTGATTTTGCCTTTAGACAAAGGGCAATATGTATGCATGTGATTGCTGTAAATAAACTCTTTTTTGGATGATGTGTCTGAATTATTTGTCCTCTGGATCAATGTGGCTTCTATAAAAATCTTATGTGCTGCTAGCTTGGATACTTCTTCCTTCAGTGTGATTTTTCCTGACCAGTTTTTTTCACCTTTCCTTTTCAGATGCTGATTGGACTTGCTGGCTACCTTAGTGGATATGATGGTACATTTCCTTTCCAAAAGCCAGGGGATCGATATGAGCAGCACAACTACATAGGAATGAGAGGGGTAAGGCTCTGTGGGTGGTGTCAAGCTAGTTAGCTTTCCTGTGTCTTCCAATACAGAGTGTTACATCATAAGAACATCTCTTCTTGATCAGGTGAGAGGTCTGTTTAGCCTTGTGCCTTGTCTTTAAGCTCCTTTGAAAAGTATTAGTGGTCCTATTGTGAACAAGTCTTAATGTCTGGCTGTGAGAGGCCGGGTAAGAAATTAAGGTGAAACTTGAGGCCAGCTCTTCCTGCTAATTAGTGAGATTACACTGCTGCATGGGATAGATGTCTTTCCTGCTCTGCAAAGCAAACATTGCTGAGTTTGAGCTTCTGTCACTCCATTGTGCCTGGCTAATCTACTGGGGAGCCAAGGATATCAAAAAGCCAGGATCATCCACTGGCACGTGCAGTTTGCCACCACCAGTGACACTGAGCTGAGTATGCTGATGAAGCCTGGGACAGCAGGGCAGAATTCAGAGTTGTATTCTATCTGAAACCCTGGCTGTACTGCTATTTAGGAAGATCAAGAGCTGTATAACTAACAGCAGATAAGTCAAAAGGAGAAACAGTGGCCAGTTGCTACTACTGAGAAGGAAAACTGAAAACTGGGAAGGCATGTTTTCTTAGTTTAGTTTCCAGAGGTTCATGGTTTTAGATTTCCCTAAGCCAAAGGTGGGAGAGGTGCTGGAACCAGACATTAAAGAGAGTAAGTTTTACTGTGGTCTTGCTTTCTTTCGTTTTGATTTCTGCTCTTTCTCCTCCAGCTATCCTTGGTCTTATTTATGTAGGAGAGGGGAATCTGGTCTGCTAAAGATATAAGGTGCAGGTGTATTGTTTTCTTAGATTTCATAATCTAGTATCTTGTTACAAAAAAGTTGCGTGTAGTGGATGTGTAGTTCATCTACCTGACACATCCTTTTATGAATATCTGGTATAGTCTAGCAAGAGTGTGACTGACTTGTTACTGACACCTCTGCAGAACAGAGTAAGCCTCTATCCTCTGAACAGGGTCTTTGTTCAGTTGGCTTTTGTCCGATGTTCTTTGTGACTCAGTTCAGCTGCTGCAACACCTTCTGTTGTTGTAGGTATGGAAGATGAAGGAAAGAAGAGGGTGTGAGCTCCTGTTCACCATGGGTGGGGTTATAACTTCTCCCATGATCTTTCCTGCAGTTTTGTGCATTCCTTGGCTCCTGCCTGGTTCCCTTTGCCTACCTCACAGTGTTGGAACTGTCAAAGTCACTGCCAGCAGCCTTACTCACAGCTTTCATCCTTATTTTTGGTAGGTGTTCCTGCTACAGCAAAATTGAGTATCTTAGCTGTTCAGATAATTTAATTTCTGGATTATCATGTGTTACCTAACCAGGGAATATTTGGGTTAATGAGAGACTTTCTGAAGTCTCTCAAAGCAAAGAAGCAAAGTAATTCCACTTTTTATATATATATGAGGCTTTTTAATTGGTGGTCCTCTTGAGAGCTTTACAGTCTTGTTTAGTTCATAGGTACCCCTGTTAGTTGCATAACCACAGTATTGGATTAGATTTCACCTTAATTTTAAAAATTTTTATAAGGTGGATGGTCAGGAATGATTTTGTCCACTAGTGAAATATTGATGTTTCCCGTATGAATTATGGAGATGTTTAACAGGCACTGCATTACTTTAGAAGAATTCACAATAAGAAATTAATAAAGTTCCTTGTTGAATTGAGCCAAGTGGAGAAATTGACCTTGCAAATGGAGTTACCCAAATAGGGGTTTTGTGAGGACACACAGGTATTGAGGCATGGAGACTTAAAATATCAAAGCCATATTAATTTTTTATAGGTACCATATGAAAGATGATTTCTCCTCTGGCACCATAGTGGTGCCGTAGGTAGATCATTGCTGGCTGTAATCCTCTCCATCTGAATATGTTACCAGCACTTTCCAAGTGATGTTTCACAGATACTACTGTACTGCCTGGGGTTTTTTTGTTTGGTTTTGGTTTTTGTTTTTGGGGGTTTTGTTTTGGCTATTTTTTTTTTTTGGTGGCTTGTTTTTGGTGAGTTTTGTTTTTGTTTTTTGGGTTTTTTTGTTTGGTTCGTTGGTTTTTTGTTTTGGTGGGGTTTTTTTTGTTTGTTTGTTTTTTGTTGTTTTCTTTTTTCTTTGTTACCCAGGTAGAAGTTGAAATGCTGTGATCTCCTTCTGTTTCTGAAATTTCCCTCCTTCTTCTTGCCTTGACTACACTGAGGAAACAGAATTCCCACAATCTTAGATTCACTTTGGAACTGCAAGTCTTTTTGACATTGCTGTGTGTCTCTTTGCAGATACAGGCTGTATTACTTTGTCCCAATATATTCTGCTGGATCCCATTCTAATGTTCTTTCTCATGGGAGCTGTCCTGAGTATGGTGAAATGTAACAACTGTGCAGACAGGTAAGATACAGATGATAATTTTGTTAAACTATAGGTATTCAACTTTCACACAATTGAAGTAATGTCTGCCATTGGTGATGTGTGAATGGCTGAAATGAGATTATTTCAGGAAATTTGAAGGTGAAAATGACTGTTGGTAGGGGAGAGAGAGATTTTTCCTATGAGGGTTTGTGTAGTTAGGGAGAAAGTATTGTGACTGGGGTACACCAAGAGAGAGTATTAAATAGATTACTTTAGCATGAAAGGAAATGTCAGCAGAAATAGTTTATGCAGTTTATGGAACTGCAAATCTGGAACAAGAAGGTTAAAGCTTTTTAAAACTTCACAGGGAAGAAAGCTAATAAAGGACATGATGGGTCAGAGAAGGAGGAATGAAGGATGGTTGCAGCATATTCAAGGCCTTGGTCCTTAATGGCAAAATTATTGTTATCTTGAACCAGTTACTTTGTTTCCAGGCTGGAAAAACACAACTTATCTGTGACTGTAAGCACCCATAAAAATCCTGCTGTCTGAGGTAAATAGTGTAATTTGTTTGATTTAGAGAAATTGCTACAAAAACTTAGAGGAAAATATAGCCAGGATGATCCTGAATAAAGTAGTCAAGTTGGTAAGGATTTTTGCTGTAGACCCATCCAGAGAGGGTGGTGATTTATAGGTACTGGGATATGTCAAAAGGCTTCTTTGTGGCTGGGCTGCACAGAGTAGTTTCCTTGAAATGCATCCCAAATTCAAAGACATAAAAACTCGAAATTCCATGTTACATATGGGCAGTTTTTATTTCATTAAACATTCAAGCACTGATCATATCAATCTTTATTGTGTCTACAGTTCACATGGCTGAAATGCAGCCTGCAGCATCATGTACTGCTATACAAGGCTATCCTTATCTAGAGCACATTCTCCAGGCAGTGCTTGATCAGCTCTGTGTGCCTTGACCTGAATTTATTGTTCATATCTTAGAACTTATCCTGTTGTCAAAGTAGTTGATATTCTGCAAATTAAAAGCCAACTCCAGCTATTGTGTTGCTTAGCAGGTCATGGGGATTTTGTCTAGTCAAAATAAAAGTGTCAAGGCATTAGGAATCAGTAGGAAAAGGGTTTTAAATTCTGCTGTCATTTTTTCTCATCTCTCTTCTGTGGTTCAGTTTTATGTCAGTTTATTATTTGTTTGCTTTTTGCTGCAGCTTTTGTTTGTGTTTTGGATAGATGTTTTCCACTTAGGCTTTCTTGCTTTAGCAGGGGAGGCTGCTCTTTGTCTCTTGTTCTTCCCCATGTCCCTAACTTTCTGAGAGAAGTAAGTTTGCACTTTATGGAACAAAATTCTTGTTACTGTTCTCAGAACTTCCATGTAGTCAGACTTTCTTCACACTAGTAGCTTATACCTGGTGTCTGTGTTTCCATCCTTGAATGGGAGATCTATGGTTGCCCTGGCTTAAGTGTACCTGAAGCCTGTATCAAGGCTTCACAAGCCTGTATCTGAAACCAGTATCCTTGCATGATTCTAAACTAAATGAAAAACTTGTTTTTCCACTCCTTATGGGCTCCTGAGAAGATGGACTGTAATTTTGTGGGGTAACTGATTTGTTATTTATTTTTGTGACCGCAGGCTGCCCATCCATGTAGCCATCGTTTTATTTACTGACTTGTTCTACTGGTCCTACAGGCCATTTTCTGCCTCCTGGTGGTTCTGGCTGAGTCTGACTGGTGTGAACCTTGCTGGAGCCATGGGGGTAAAATTTGTTGGCCTTTTTGTAGTCCTCTTGGTTGGCCTGAACACAATCTATGACCTATGGGACTTGCTGGGGAACCTGAGCCTGTCCCTGGTGAGTTTCAAAGACTTTTCTTTACTTTAAGGGTTTCTTTGTTTTGTTTGCTTTGTAATTCTCCTAGTCTTTGACAACCCTACAGGTACCCAAACAGAGATACTCTGTCTGCAGCAAAGAGGGGCATCTGATGTGGGTGATGAAAAACAGAGGTTAAGGTCATAATGCAAAAACTATTGCCAGACTTTTGGAAAAAGCCAGACACACTTATATTAGCAGGACATAATAGTATACCAGCACAGCAGAAAGATTGTTACTTTTTCCTGAGAGAAACTGTTACCATTCCAGTTGGGTTAATTTTCAGGCTAAGCTAAAAATGCTCATTGGGAATGGCTTTACAGTGGCCCAAAGCAAGATGTTGTCCAATACTGTTACATGACCTTCCAAGGAGTATGTGCTGCTTGGCAGACAGGCGTGTCTTGCAGCACTTAGATTGCATGAGCAGCGTGAGCTCAGGCTCTGCTTCATGAGAGTAAGGGGGCATGGGCTGCATGGCAGGTGCATGCAGAGCATCACGAGTCATAGAAATGCTCTGCAACTTGCAGTATCCATAGCCAGTCCAGAAGAAGGCAGCCACAGCCTTGATTTCACACACATTTAGTTCTTCTAAGCCCTAAAAAATCTGCTAGTGGATTTGAGTGTCCTGGTCTAATATATTGCATTTTATGTTTGTGGACTGTGAAATCTGCTATTTGGAGAAATACTTTCATGTACCATTTGCTGTCTTGCAGCTGTCAGGAAGACAAATTCTTCAGTCACATCTTTTAAAAGGTGTTCAGCTCTCCTCTTGTCTCAGCCTCTTCTGAATCGTGAAAATTCTGTTTCTTTCACTTACTCTTTTTGTCTTGTTTGTCTTATAAACAGTGGGGCATGGGGGGACTTTATGTATTCCTGCTGTGTGAGTTGTTTTCTTTGATTAATATTAATCAATATGGGCTGCAAAGATCCAGTGTTCCAACTCCAGAGAAACACTTCTTGAGCAAAGTCAGTTAATTGTATTTGAAATAGAACAGATCCATCATGTCTAAGTTTTCTGCCAGCAGACGGCTGCACAGTGATTTCATTTGTGCTGCTGGCAGCAAAGGCAGCAAACCCTTGAGTGTTAGAATATGTAAAGAAATTTACTCCAGAAGGTAGATGCTTTCTGAATAGCTGTTTGGCAACCTTGGTGCTTGAGGAGAGGGAAAAAAAAGGTGAGGATATTTCTCCTGAAAGCTTGAATAACTTATCTCTGCATTTGTTAGGAAGCTACTTATGATTATTTACATGCAATTTTTTGGGGACTAACTTGATTTCTGGAATTCTCAGCTTGTGTTGGTCCACTGTTCTGGTTTGCTCACTGCTGTCTTTCACATGCGCTTTCTTTTTTTTTGACTTTGCATTGAGATCTTTAGTTAAGGAAAACCTTGTCATGAAAATTGAAGCATATTGAGGCCTTTTTAAGTAGGGAACTGGAGGTTAGTTCATATGCCTCTCCACTGCCTATATTTGGTTACGTACCATCAATCAGCATTGTTCCAGGTGTCCAGTGGTTATTAAGTGTTCTGCTGAAATACTTGAGCTGAACAGCTCTTTCCTTTGTTACCTTCAGTACGTTTTGCAATGTGTTCAGCTTTTTCCATTACGTCTGAATTAACTGATTCTGGTACTAAGGGATGGAGAATGATTAGCTTAATGATTATATGATAGGTATCATGTTAAAAAAATACAGAGAATAGCAAGTGCATCTGCTTTCATCCACTTTGAAGTTAGTGTGGGCATTTAGCATACAGATTATGCTATCTAATATTTTTCTTCTTCCACAGCTATTTATTATCCACCCTCTTTTTTACATTATTTACTCTACTACCAGCAGTGTCAGTAGGATGTGAAAATGTAATAGCTTCTTGGGCATCTGTTTGCAAATCACGTTTCCAATTGTTTGAAATAAAATATTCTGCTTTCCCGTTGAGACAGCTGAAGAACAGGTTTTGCTGCTGACTTTTCTGTAGCTTCTGGCTGAGCAGCACTAGAAGTGTGAGAGCGTTCTTGCTAAGCAGGGTGATTTCTGTGAGTAAAACATATCTGGGTCCCCCGGAAGTCCTGGTTACATTCACATTTGCATAGACTTATTGGGGGAGCAAATTTTCATTTGCCCTCTTGCTTAGCTTTGGTAGTTACTATTTTGGAAGCCATCTCTTTGCTGGGATTTTGGGTGAAGATGTGTACCCCTGATAAACAAGTTAAGGTCCTTGCTCTCAAAGTGTTTTCAATGGGAGCTGCCCAACCTGCTTTGCCAAAGTTAGGGATGCTCAGTGCTTCAGAATGCTAAACTCTTCTATTGCCTGTTTTTGTCCTTTTTCCCATGACCCTACAATTTCAAGGTACCATAGCTCCAGCTTTTGGAGATACACAGCAAGGTCTGCCTCAGCTTTTACCTCTCTCTGGGCCTTTCTGAGGTAGTTCTGCAGCCTGGTGAGCTTTCTTGCACAGCAAGCTCCAGCCGTAGGACTGCTGCTCAGAGTCTTGTGAAATAAGGAGTGAAGTTGTTCCTGCAGCTGCACTGTTTGATCCAGGCTGTGTTTGTTACAGGTCATGTTTGGGAAGCATTTACTGGCTCGTGTACTCTGCCTCATCGTGCTCCCGCTTGCCCTCTACACGGCTATGTTTGCTGTTCATTTTGCAGTGTTAAATAGAAGGTATTTCACAATGTTTTCTCCAGAAGAAGAATTAATTGTCTTTGCTTTGAATTAAAGGCTTTGGGTTATATAGTCCTCCACTTTCAGTGTCAGAAGCACAGTCACAAGCTGTGTGTTTGTTTAATTCCCTTCCCCAACTCTCTGACCAAGCTGGCAGTGAAATTAAATTGGAGCTTGAGACTTTCTGAAATGCCAAGCAAGTAACCTAACAAAACTTTCTGTCTTATTTTTTTTCCTCCTTTCTTTCCAGGACCTGAAAATGTCTCAACTCCATTCTTTGTCTTTTTGTAATTAAAAAAAAAGTCATTGCATTCCTGAAAAATGGCTGTGATTAAAAAAGTCTGAGTGTGCCTGAAGGGAGGGCTCTTTTCTGAATGCCTGCAACCAAGGGACGCTTTTTACAAGGAAAGAGCTAGTAAAATGGCCAAGTAATGTTTTCCATATGCCAGCATTAAAAATGAAGTGAATAAGCATTTCACTGTAGAAAAAGAATAGAAAAATAAATCTGTTATTTTTCAGTTAAAGTCGAGTGGTCTTACCACTAACCTCTTAGCAGAAATAAGACTACAGGAGCCACAGAGAAAGGCTTTGTTATATCTGTCCTGACAGCGGGTCAATAAATTTGTTGTAAGAACACTTCCAAAGACAGTTCTGGTGCTTTATGCAGTGCCAGCACGTACATTTTTGTGACCTCAAGCCCTTGTAGCTCTGGACAATTTCCTGCAAGACTGTCTCTATCTGCTGTGATTATATACATTAGAGAAGTGTGCCTTGTAAGGGAACTACACCCACTCTTCTTCTGGTGCCCAGTCTGGTTTTATAATTTTTCTTCTGTAAAAACAACTTGGTAATGCATGGGAGAGGTTTGTATGCATGTTCAGTGAGACTTTGAATTGTCACATTCTTTGCTCTCTCTTGTAGTGGTCCTGGGGATGGTTTCTTCAGTTCAGCATTTCAGTCCCAGCTGATTGGGAACAATCTTCATAATGTCTCCATTCCAGAGCGTGAGTGTCCAAATGAATAAAGCACTCTGAATGTTGTACATGAACAGTGTACATGAGAGCTTAAATAAAAACGGTGTCTCCCGTGACTCAGTGCAGGGCAGCGTGGATTATGCCTTCCATGGTCGAGGTCAGATCCGTGCTGTTCCTCTGTGCAGCTTTATGTATTGACAGAAAGAAAAAGGCTCAAAATACCACTATGTTCAGTGCATGGTCACTAGCTGTTTCATCATATTCCATCTGGAGAGAAAGATGCAATTTTGAGAGATTTGACTTGTGTGCATGTATTTTGTTATTCTTTGGTTCTATATTGCTTGAGACAACAAAAAAATGATTGTCCTGTTCACCTTAGATTTGTAGGTGTTCAGATGTGGGTTTTGTTTCCAAAATATGTGTAAATGGAAACTATCGACTTGTATAACACAGTGTGTCGCTGTTCCAGCCATGTTGTATTCAGAATGGATCTGAATTTAGCAAAATGAAGGCTCTGTGGTTGTTCCCTAATCCTCAGGTTGGCTAGGGACTACTGAGCCTTTAATATGGTTTAGCTTTAGTGTTAATTTAGCTTTTTTCTGGCTGCTCCCTGCTCCAGAGCTGCCAGTGGAAGAGCATCAGGTCTTCCAAGGCTGAGTTCTCCCACATGTGCTGGGAGGGAAGATGTCTTAAGCCAGGGTATCAGCTCTGCTATCCAGTAGCTGAGCTTGCCTCCCTTCCCTCTTGTATTGCTGTAGGGGTCAGCAATGTTTTAATTTGACTGTATACTCTTAGGGAAAGCTATCTCAAAACTCTCATTATGAAATTACATACCAAAGAATGCCTTAGCACTTCTGTTTATGTTAAAACTCAGTGTGGGAGAGTGAGTGTTTCAGCCAAATGTTAGGTAACAGTTTCAGTGAATCTGGGTTGGGGATGGGAGATAAGTTTGCAGTGAGCCCTGTGGAGTAATGCATCAAACAGGAAACAAACTTGCATCAAAACCACGGAGAATGCATGCCTAATCGAGCACTGTAGACTAGCTGGGGGAGATACAGGAGAGCTGCCTTATGTCTTTTTTCCTCCTTCTTTCTCATGCAGATTTGGCTTATGGGTCTGTGGTCACAATGAAGAACCTTCGGATGGCAGGGGGATACCTTCACTCCCACTGGCACCTGTACCCGGAGGGCATTGGGGCTCGCCAGCAGCAGGTTGGTGTGCTGTGGTGGTATGGCCTGTGACTACAACCACTGACTGACTCCCTTTGCATTTAGCATTAGGGGTGCTGTGATAGGAGCTATGTGTTTACTCAGCATCTGTTACCCTCTCAGTGCCACAGCTATGCACTTGGCTTGGAACTCCGACTACAAAGGAGGCTTGAAGCAAGCCTACCACATTACTCCAGAGGGATGGCCTACAGTAACAAGGCTTTGCTATAATAGCAAGACCACTGTCCATAAATGGAGACCAAGAGGACTTCAGAATAGTCTTCCATAATGGAAGTTACCTCAAGGAAGGCTGTAAAACTGTGTTTAAAACAAGTACATTATCTTACAGGTCTTCTGGCTGTAGATTAAAAGCAAGGGAATAGAACTGCTGTGTATTGTTTTTACTCCAGCCACTGGCCTCTGTGACCTTACATGAATTCCTCTCCTTTGTGCCTTGCTGCCTTCATCTGTCACCAAAGAATTTGTAATGCTTTGCTCATTAAATTAGATACTGCACGTTTGTAAGCTCATGTAGCCATATGGAAACCATCTGAACTAAGGGCGTCTCATTAAATGATTAAGCAATAAGTGAAAGTAGAAATCAGAAATCATGTAACTATCTCTAATTAAGAAGTACAAACATTAAGTGGATTTCTTATTTTTGTCCATCATCATCAAGCTTCACAAATCTTTGCCACTTCTGCACTTTTACCAAGATGTATTCTGCAGCTTGATTATTAGTGTCTAAAAATTGTTCTGAGCTCCTTGAAAGAAAGTTGCCAGAGAAACACAAGTGTTTGGTTTTTAACTCCCTGCTGTCTCTGTGGTGAAAAGGAAGTTTTCCGAAGTGAAAACTTTGTCTCAATCTTTTTTTTCCTGCTGCTTGTCACAATCAGAATTTCTAATACTCTAGCGGGGTTTTTTTTTTTATTACAGTATATGGAGATGTCGTGCCAAACTGGCTCACCACAGGCAAAATTTGAGTGCAGATCATGCTTTAGGACACTAAAAGCCGGGAAAGGCGATTTGGAGAGGACATTAATGGGAGTTCCTTGTGGAAAGTGGGAAGGGATGGAGATTTCCCCCCTGTGCTCCCTGCTGTGGTGGTGGGACAACAGTAAGGTTCTAGGGTAGTTTCAGGGCTCTGGAGAAGGGAAGGGAATTTAGGACTTGAAGGAGGTTTAGAGAGGAAAAAGTGATTTCTCTGCTTCCACTTTTCCCTCCTCTCCTGATGGCTTGACCTCAAGATATGAGGTTCTATCTCCAGCTCTCCCTTTTTCCCCACCCTCAGACACTCCTCTGTGTTCTGCCTCTTACCCACCCACTGGGCCATCTGCTCCCACCTGAGTAGGAGGCACAGGTGTGGCACTGGGCTAGGGTCCCAGAGAGCACAGCTTGCTGCTCTGTAAGAGTAGGATGGGTGAAGGGAGTACAGTTCCACGTGCTCTGGGGAGCAGCACCCTGGAATAAGATGGTCTCCCGTGTCCATGGTAGCAGTAGATGTAGTTACTCTGTGTGAGGCTGAGCAGGCTGGCAAGGGTTAACTGTGTAGCGTGTGTAGCTGTAACTGGTGATCCCTGAATCCTGTTGTCACATCTCTACTGTCTGTAAAACCAGGGCTGCTTCCATCTCCTGATTCAGATAGTGGTCAGTGATTATTCAAGAGTTCTGGTCTGGATATCCTGTTGTTGTAGAAGGAGCCCCTGAAATAGGGTGAGAGGAGGTCAGTCTGTGTTTGGAGACTGTTCCCCATGGTGCATGTGAACTGCCATGAAGTGTAGTGCTTCTGAGTATGGGCTATATGCTGCCTAAGAGGTGTCATCTGGGTTAAGGAGTGGCCCAGAACTGGTTTCCTAGGGGGCACTGTCAGAAAAGTAATCCCAGGATTTCTGTGTTGTTGGTGCATTCATTTGGGGCTTTGATTTGCTGGTGAATGTGTGACTGCTATCAATGTTTTTCTTGTTAGGTAAAACAATTAATCCTGTCATTTCAGGTCACTGCCTACTTACATAAAGATTTGAATAACCTATGGATTATAAAGAAACATGATTCAGATACAGGTAACAAATACCAGTAAAGTGCCTTTTACTGCTGCTTCTGTTTTTCACATAAATATTCTGAGTTCTTTCCAGGGCAGAGTATCCTTCATGGATACGAGTGGGAGAAGAGGAAGAACAAGGGGAAGCTGTCTCCATCTTGATTTACATTGTGTCTGTCTACTGTGGTTTTGGTTCTTCTCCAGATTGTACAGCTGAAGTAAATAAGCTTTTCTTAGCTGAAGGTTGCATTGACAAATTTTCAGCTGTGTAGGGTTGCAAATAACAGCAGAGAGGAAATTAGTGTGAACTGAGTTAATATTTTTTTGCAATCTATTATTGTGGCTAAGAGTGTTGGGAAAATTGGGTTCTGTTACAGTCTGGTACATTTTGTTTGACACATTTTTGTGGATGATTGCTTGGGATGAGATAAGAGTACTGAGTGTGATGATCTGTGGTTTGTACGGAAAGCTGTTGATTTAGATTATGTAGTGTGTGTAGCTGAGGCATGCTTGGTCTGGCAGTTTCCTTTTTTTTGCCTGCCACATGTGTTTATAAAAATTAACAAGAATTGTCTAAACAGCAAAAAATGTAAATAATGCAGATATATAAGAAAAATTATAATCAGTGTTGCAAGAGTCATTTATAGTTCACATTCTTTGGAGTAGCTCTCAGGGTTAGAGTCTAGAGCAATGTTTTATACCAGGCTTAGAGTCAACACAATATTTTTGCTTTATTATCTGCTTGAGGCATGAGCATCAGCAAGAAACTTTCTAAGACCCTGGTAAGTTTGTAAGTGCATTGATATGATCAGTTCATCTTCCTTCAGCAGATCTGTCTGACCCCTCAAGCCCTGTGGAGTTTGTGAGGCACGGAGATATTATTCGTCTGGAACATAAAGAGTAAGGATGATTTCTGGGATTCAAAGAGATTGTGTGATTGAATGGAATTGGTGGGAGACTTGTCCTGCTGGAGATCGTGGTTAGATGAGCACAAGCAGGCTGTGTGACAGAGGTATCTGTATATCTGAATTTCCAGTGTGAGGTTTGTAGAGTTTTTCTTCTATGGTTAATGTTTTGAAAAGTGTCTACTAAATGAGAAACTTTTAAGACAACCACACAACTTTATTAGAAATACCTATCTAAGCAGCACGGAGATTTGTTCAGGTGTGTGAGGTGTGTGATAATCAGGGTAACTCTTCCAGAGAAGCAATTTTGAAACCCTCATTCTGCTCCCTGTCTCCATGCTGAATTTTCTAGGCAAATAGAGTATGGGGTTTTTTGTCAGCGTACTGCAAGTATCCTGTTGTTCATAGGCAGTACCCACCTGCTGAAGTTCTCAAGAGCACTGAGATCATTGCACTTTGGATGAAAATGGAAGCTGGTCCCTTCCCTTTCTGCAGGGAATACCTTAAGAGGAAGCAGGGGAACCCTAGTGACTTGATATTTAGTCTTTGTCTAGTCAAATGTCACTGTGCCAAAATGCTCTGTGCTTTCACAGCTTTGATTTCTTAACAGAACCTCTAAACTTGTGAGCCTGGAAATCATGTTGTACTGTATTCAGTATGACATATGCACAAATCATTGCTTAGGTTTCCAAAACGATTATAAGACTATTTTTTAAAATTTTTAATTTGGGAGTTTACTATCAAATATATGGTAATGAGGATGATAACATCTTGATGAGGCAAAATGGTTAAAGAAAGTCCTGGTGAGGTCCGGAGCGCCTCGGCGGCGCTGCGGCAGGGTCCGGCAGGTGGCGCGCGGGGCCGGGCCGTGGCGCAGCCCGCGGGGCAGGGGCGTCCGTGCGGGTGCGGCCGCAGCGCGCTGGGCGCTGCCGGCGGCTGTGGCAAGGACTGGCGGGCCATGGCCACGTTTCTCTGATTGCCGCAGTTGGCAGACCCTGCCAGGGTAGGAGGCTCTTTGTCTGCACTGTGCTGGTGCTGAATGGTGGCCACTGATTTCCCCCTAAACGGTACAATCCTTCCCCTTGTGATGATCACAAAAGGTCAGGATCTTGCTTTTCTTCTTACAAGACAGGTCTGCTTGTCACACTTTTACTGTTAATTAAAAATAAAAAACCAAAACAACAGAGCAAAATGAAAACAAATCTCTTTTCCTTTTAGAGGTGGTAGATTATAGTTTGAGGGTTGGATTTATTCATGCTGTCATCCTTTTCTGTCACTGCCCAGTGTGGCATAAGCTCAGAGTCACATGCTTGGAAGTGTCAGTTTCACTCCATGTCCCCCATCCTGTTAAGGCTGCATCCTGCCGTGCCCTCAGCTGGAATTCAGTGGTTAGAGTATTGACAGGTCTCTGAGTGGCTCAAACTAATGTTCTTATCACAAATTGAAAAGGTTCAAAGGTTTGACTTTTAATTTCTTTTCAGAACTTCTAGAAATCTGCACAGTCACCAGCATGAGGCTCCCCTGACAAGGAAGCATTTTCAGGTCACTGGCTATGGAATAGTAAGTGAAGGCAAGATAAAACAAAAGCTCCTTCTTTTGGGGAGAGTTCATATAATGCCAAGGGGATTTATTGTTGCTTTTTTTAGTTTGTTATCCAGGATGATAGATGGACATCTGCCATCCTGAAGGAAAAAACGGATGTAGCATGAAATGCCTTATCTCATATTTAAGGTCTATTTAATATGAACACAGATAAAAAAAAAAATTAAACTTTTACTGTCAGTCTAGCTTTGGCAGCATTCAACTCCAGAAATGACAAACTGAGCAACCTTGAAGTTGCTCTGACAAGTATTATTTTATCTATTTGGCCTTGTCACATAGACAAGTGTTTTTTTGACAGAATGATGACAGAATTTTGAATCACGAAGATGAAGTCTGCTTTGAGGGCTGAATTTCTATACACAAAGATCTGTTGCCTAAACCCCTTTTGTGAAGCAGCCAAGTTACCCCTGTATATGCTGTAACTCTGAGCTACAGTCAAGAATGAATTGAAAGCAAACAAAATTAAGGTTGGCAAGATAGAGATGCATTTGCAAGTGGTTGCTTATGTCTAGAATGATGTCTTCCTGATGGGGAATCTCTCCTGTGAAGTGTGAGTGAGGGTGGTCTGGGCTAGTTTGTTTAACTTTGCCCCCAGTAGAGTTTCAGAATTTCCTATTTACAGTGCTTCAGTTCTGTATGTCTTCTAGTTTGGGCATTCTTTTGTTTCTTTTTCTATTTTTGTAATTTTTTTTTCTCCAATGGTATGCTTGCATGACAGAATGGAACAGGAGACTCCAATGACTTCTGGCGGATTGAAGTGGTGGGCAGAAAGACTGGGAAGCTCATCAAAGTCCTGCGGAGTCAGGTCCGGCTGACCCATGTGGCCACAGGGTGTATATTGGGCTCTTCTGGAAAGACTCTGCCAAAATGGTAAATAGTTTGTAAACCTCATCCAAGGGGATGCAAGGCCTTGAGCTGACATGTTCCTTTACTCAGTGGTACTTTTAGGCTAAGCAATAACCACATTTCCTCCATTTCTTTAAAAGAATAAAA
This sequence comes from Struthidea cinerea, assembly GCA_013397865.1. Taxonomy (NCBI): domain Eukaryota; kingdom Metazoa; phylum Chordata; class Aves; order Passeriformes; family Corcoracidae; genus Struthidea; species Struthidea cinerea. The sequence continues at coordinate 2,183,776 of VZTI01002485.1, read as the reverse complement.
ATGTAACTAGCAGGTGCTAAAAATATGCCCAGAGGGGAAGATCTGGGTTAGGGTTATGCATTCTGTTACAGTGAAGGTATATGGCTCTGAAAAACACTATCCTTTACTGAGTGATCCAAGAGTGGCATGGACATAGATCTTGTCATCTGGTAAGGCCAGGAGGGGATGACAGACATGTTCTTTAGGTCCCATTTTATCCTTGGGCTTCGCAAAAATCACTGGAAACTGGGGCAGTTCATAATCTTCAAAATTGCTTTCTATTGGTGTTAATTTACCTTGTGATTAGAAGACCTTCTGCCATTTTTGCATGTAGCATCTGAAGCGAGGCAGTGGTTACAAGTTGCTGTTAGCAGGGGTTGGGGTTTTATATGTCCTTGAATTACATATCTTCATCATTAAAATGAGGAGTATGCTGAGACATCCAGGCTCATGCCAAAGAAGCTGCCCTGTCTGTAAAGCAGAGGCTGTGCAGTCATGTCATGTTGCTGCTGTTTCAAGAGCTGCCTCCCTTTCTGCTGCTCTAGGTTTCCCTTCACTGTGCTGTGGTAAAACCACATTCTAAGGAATCCTGTGGTTGCTGAATCATAGTGAGAGCAGGGAGGTACCTCTGGCAATAATAATATATAACTGCCTGGCCAGGAGTGCAAATGCCACTTAGACATCACCGTAAAACTGGGCTCATGTGTAAATAATGTGTTCAGTTAAAAAAAAAAAAAAAAAAGGCAGTTTCCATCAAGAGCATTCAAAAAAGGTTGTGAATTGGGTTTTTTTTCCCCCACTAACAACTTACTATGTGAATGGAAGTTATTGCCACAAAATATTGATGATAGTAAGAGCTGAGGGGAAAAAAAACTTGTTAACTGCAAATAAGGGTGGTTAGAGTATATTGGATTTTTATTTTTCTTATATTTAAAGGGTAATAATCACTGCCCTTCAGAGAATTTAATAGTAATTATGTAATGGATTACTTAATTAGTGAAATATGCTAAGTGGTGATTGATAGAAAATTCCTTATTAATCTGTCATATTACTGCCAGATTTGATGCACTTTCTCCCAAAGTCTTTGATGTGACCTACTAGACATAGGGTGACAGACTAAAGAACAGTTACTGGTATCCTCTAAAGTAATTGTTTTGTTTCTGTAATACAGTTGTTGTAGGTATGGATTTACTTAAATTGATGATGGTGATTTTCTTTGGAGGGACTATAAGGGTTGAATTGGAAGTAGTTTCTAGTTGGCAAGGTGCATAATTTTCAAAAATCCCACTGTTTATATATGGACCTAGGGGTTTTTAGGTGAGAAAGTGAGAAATGTGGTTCAACTATTCTGTGGAATTTTGATGTCAACTGCCTTGCAGATCTGTTTTGGTTTCTACATGGTTCTTATAGCATGTAAGAATGCAACTGCTGAAGCGCTACGGAGAAGTATAAAGCTAGATGGGGAAAAGCTAGACATGAAATGGAAATATTGAGTGTTCTGTGAGGTGGTGGTGAACTGTTCTGCTGATCCTCAGGGGCTGGGAACAAGTGGAAGTCACCTGCACACCATACCTGAAGGAGACACCCAATTCCCTCTGGAACTTTGAAGATCATATTAACCCTAAATGTAAGTAATTTATTTCGTTTTCTTTTGAGGGTGCATCTTGGCTTGCTGTTAAAGGAAGGGATGCGCTATCAGATGGCAGTAACTGGCATTCTGCATTTGAAATCTCTGTGTTCTTTCCCAGCTTAAGTGCAAACTTGCTGAACTTGAGCCTGTGCAGGGTTGTAGAGCCCTTTTGTATTTCACTGTTTGTACTGGAAGCTGGTGATAGTGCTTGAAGTGTAGTGGAAGTATAAAGACTTTTTAAAGTATTGTGAGATTTTAATGTGTTACAAAAGTGTGAAGCACTCCAGTACAGGCTGTTATTTCTAACATTGTTTAATTGGGAATTGTTATCATTGATATGAGTATGTCATATATATTTCAATGATTTTTAAAAAAAGCTAGGATCCACTCTGTTCTGGTGTATTTTTTTCCTTCTCTTACTGGGAGTGTGCTAAATAATGACTTTGCAGTACCATCAAGAAATGAATAGTGTGTGACAGAGATCCAAGTTTGCCAGTAATGACAGGTGGGCCTTGCAGCCTCATCCAGGAGTTACATATGTTTCACAGGCTTATCTGGCCCTGGTTATTTTACACAATTGTCATCCCATGAATTTCAGGTGAGTTGGGCTGAGTTCTGAGTTATTAAAACATTTACTGTTCTTCCTCCTGTGAAAGCAACTGTATGCAAACCAAAGGAGAGAAATCCTGGGCTGCTGACTTGGTATAATTTCCTCTTCTGTTGTAATGCATTTTACATTCCCACACTTACGGCTCATTTACAGATAAACAGCAGCCTATGAAGAGTATGTCTCTAATTTCAGCCAGAAATACAAATCTATTTATTTCATGGACTTTTATCTATTTTGTATTGCTCCTGGAAGGAGGAAATTTAGGAGTACAACAGTTGTAAAATTCACTGGGGGATACTTTTGACTGCAAGCCACTGTGTTTAGAATATGAATAAATTGCATAGAGAATTAAAAGAGGTTCTGGAAGCAGATTTGTTGCAGGAGGAGAGAGTTTATTTATTATGAAAAAGGCAAATAAAAGTAAACCATACAAACTTCTAATTTATTTTTCTCTCTTTTTTTGAAGTGCCCAATATCAGCCTGGATGTTTTGAAGCCTTCTTTTGCAGAAATTCTGCTAGAATCCCACATGGTTATGATCCGGGTAGGATATCATTGATTCTAAATTATAATTTTTTTCCTCCTCTCTCTTGCATTCAAAAAAAAAATAGCACTTTCTGAGAGATCTGGGTGATGGCTGCAAGCTAGGGCAGAATTTACATGCCCAAGCAACCTACTTGAATTTATACTTAGAAAAAAGGATGGTCTTGGAGCTATATCTTCCAAGTCCAAGTTTGGAAGTCTTAGGCTTAATGCCTGGCTCTGCTGTTGGTGTGATCTAGCTACAGCCTAGTTATGTAATGTTTTCCCTACCTTCCTGTAAGGCTTTAAAGTAAAATTAGTATTTGTGAGGCAGGAGGATATTACTGTGTTCAAAATCAGAAAAGTCAGCTAAACAGACATTTAAAAGAAAATAAGTGTTTGGATTGAAAATGGAAAACTTCTGATTTTTTTCAAGTTCATCAAGGAGCTGTGATTTCTGGTTTACTTTTTATCTCTGAATATATGTTTTTTTAAAAAGAGCAGATTTAATATTTGCAAGGTGGACTGCTCTTACAGTCTTTTCCCATGATTGTTCTTCGTACACTTGGCCACAGCTCTTCTGCTTCCAGCTTCTCAATTCTTCATCTGAGGAATGAGAAGTTACTATTTTGAGAAAGGAGTCTAGGGTTTCCTTTGCTACCATTTGTGAAGCTCTTCTCAGATTTTAAAGAGAAAAAAGTAGTCAAGCACGTTATTGTTAGTATTTGTAAAGTGTTATTGTAAAGCGTTTCCATGGCACTCAGTGATAATCCTGTCTCAGGTAAGGAAGCACCTGCATGAGTTTCCATGGGAGTAATCTTTGAGGCTTTTCTTTCATAGTGGAGGAAAACCTGTCACACTAGTCTCTTAATGAAAAAAGGTCTTGCTTATGCAACATGTAACCTCAGTGACAGAAAAGCTGGAGAAGTGAGAGAATACTGCCCCTTATGCTACCCAAAAACCATTTTCACTTGCACAGTAGTATTAAAACATTCATAGTCCTAATCGTGACCATTGTGGAAGATGATGTGTTTATGTAGGTCAAGAAAGAACTTTCACTCAGGAAGAGTATTGATGTATGTTTGTGTACACGGACATTTCTGGGCAGACATTGTGGCATAACTGCCTGCTTATTTAAATTTTATGTTGACTTGTCTGCAGGGAAACAGTGGCCTCAAACCAAAGGACAATGAAGTTACATCCAAACCTTGGCACTGGCCCATCAACTACCAGGTATATTGATCAATCCATCTTCTTTTCTATTTTCAAGTGCTTTTGCAGTGCCTTTTGAAGCACCTTGTAGCTGCATTGAAGATGCTGTCAGCTTTCTTTTGTAGCACCTGAGATGCATGGATGGGAATTTGTCTCACCTTAGACACTATGCAAAATACAAACTGGACTGATGATCTGTTTTTCTCCCTTCTGATCTCTTTCCTCAGGGACTGCGTTTTTCTGGTGTCAATGAGACAGATTATCGGGTTTATTTGCTTGGAAACCCGGTAAGTTGGAGTGGGAGGTTCCAAGCCAATGTCTAGCAAATTTTAGCTTGGTCTTGCTTCTGCCAGTGACAGTGTTTCTTTTCCTTCTACTCCTTTTGGACTGTCTCTCTTACTGTACTCTTAATGTTTGCATGTCACATGCGTATGTCCAGCTTAAAGTCCCAAATCTTTCTTTTTCTCTTGTGTAGGTGATTTGGTGGCTAAATCTGGTCACTATTGGCTTATATCTTCTGATAACACTTTGCACTGCAGTGGCTCTGAAGAGAGGTGTCCAACTGACATCTGAACTCACAGGTGAGGTCAATCTTCCTTTTTATGAATGTCTTTTACAGGCAGCTTAAAAATGTGTGGATGGCAGGACTTCTTGTGTCAAGGGTGGGAAACCGCTGTGCTTGGATTATCAGGCAGTGTCCACAGGGAAAAGAGTGGGAACTTCATATGTGTAGTTTAATAGTGAACACCACCGATCTTCTACAAAAACAGTGCGTGGCTACTTACATTGGCTGCAAGGGATACAGGCCAATTAATCAATGTCCTGCTATCAAGCTCTGCATGTGCCCTGTGCTCTGTAGTGTGCACAGTGTTTTAAGACAAGAAATGTTTTCTGATATTTATGCAAAGCAAATGACAAATGCAAGAGATAAAATGATCCTTTATTATGTCCATTGCCAAGGTTATGGAGCTTTTCATAAGCCCTAGTTAGTCATACTCTGACCATTCCAGTTTACATCAGTGGTTGTTTCATTTTGTAGATCTCCTCATGGGAAGTCAATTCTAAAATGTGATGGGAAACTTCTCAATTATACAGTAAGCTATTGGCTAAGCTGTATACAGACACCAGAGCTCTTAGTCTCTTCCCCAGGCTCTGAAAGCTAGGCACCACTTCTTTCCAGGAAGGGCTGACAAAGTGATCATCTGGATGGCTCTCATTGCAGAGACAATGAAAACCATCAGAAACCAGAATCACCTGATTAGTCTGATGCACATCCTGAGAAACTGCATGCTTGGTCTTAGCATAGAGGATGGTCAACCTCCTGCCATGCCTTGAGACTTAGGTCTTTGTATATCTTTTCTGATAACTGTCCTCCTGAAGAGAGCTTGTATATTTATAAAGAATGCAGATGGGATGTTGCAGAGGCTTGAAGCAATTCCAGACCAGTACATGACTTCCTGCAAAGATCATTCCTGTTGAGTTTACTTAGTGTGTTAAGGTTTGCAAATAGGAACTGTAGCTGAGTTTTTCTCTGCTGAAGTCTGTTTATTTGTGTTTCAGAACTGTCCCGAGTTGTGCTACGGGGTGGAGGGCAGATCACACTGGGCTGGCTCCTTCATTACCTCCCTTTTTTTATGATGGGACGAGTTCTCTACTTCCACCACTACTTTCCTGCCATGCTTTTTTCCAGCATGTTGACAGGTAAATACTAGAGTCTTGGAGAAGACAAGGTTGGGGAAAAGGTGATATTCTGTTAAATTGAATGTTTTTCTGACTAAAATGTTTATTATTTTTATAGGCTTTATGTTTGCTTGTGCAAAGTGCTTGAAAGCACTGACTTACTCAAAATGTTTTTCACAAAGCAGCTTGCAGTGCCAATTTTTGTCTGTTTGTTTTTGTTTGTTTGGGGTTTTTTTGTTATCACCCTGAAGAGGCAATCATGTCTAGTGCTTAGGGCATTTAAATTTAGCGATGGGATTCCTAGTCTCTGCTATTTCACTGTTCTTATATATTCTTGTATATAAGTTACTTCCCTCTTTGTTTGCTGCCCCCACTTTTCTGTCATGTTTGTTTATAATTTGGCTTTGGTAGTTTTTCCTGTGATTTTATACCACCTTCATTAGCATCTGGGGCCCAGATCTCTTTTGCATTTATTCAAATGGAGAGGTAGGACAAAAAGAACCTTTGCTGATACAAAACGATCTCTATGGTTTTGAAGGTTACCAAGCTAAATGAATTTAAAAATTGACATGGTCCTCTGGTGTTAACAGTTTCATCAGCCTAGTCTCTGAAAATAGCAGCTCTGTTCTTCTGAATTCTACCTCTTCCTTCTCCTAGGAATCACCTGGGATGCACTACTGAAGTTCTGTGCTGGGTTCCTGTCACCCAGCACTACAGCTAGAAAGGTGTATGGAGGCGGGTTCCTGGCACTGGTTCTGCTCATCCTGTACAGGTGAGTGCTAAAAGCTGGACTTTCCACTAATGGAATGTGTGATGGTTGCCATCTCAATAGAAACTGCTGCCTGTTAATTATCCTTAGCCCTTGTTTCCTTTTCTCTTCTCTGCTGAATTTGTCAGACACCCTCAAGCCCAATCCTAAACCCTCAAATTTGATTAGATTCAGCATCTGTGTCCCAGTAATGCATTATAGAACATCTTTCCATTACAGGGAATCTTTCTTTTGTTGCAGCACACAGTGTGAATACTCTATGCTCCTGCAAACTCACCCTTCAGTGGTTTGTGGTTCTAATCCCCATGATGGTGACACATTCCTCAAGTACAGGCACATTTTTCATTGTTGTAAGTTTTATCAGGTTCTAAGAGAAAATACCACATGTGATAAAACTGTATATTGGGTTCAGCAGAGATTAGAAGGTCCCCAGTAGAGCTTAGAGCTGCCCAAGGAGAAAGGTCCCATAGGCTGCGAACTTCTTGAGACAGAATACTGTGCTGTGTTTGATGGGCATTTGGTTTCTTTCCACAGCTTCTACCTCTTCCATCCGCTGTCCTATGGGATGATAGGACCCATGGCCTCTGACCCTAGCAGCCCCATGGCAGGGCTCCGGTGGATGGACTCCTGGGAGTTCTAGAGCAAAGGAAGCCTGGGAACAGTGGATCAGAAACATGAGATCTGCTGCATGTCAGGCTCATTCTGGTGCTTTGAAGACATGTGACTATAAAATGCCCTCTCTGGAGAACTCTGGGTATTGTAACCCTGTAGCTTTGGCATTTATTTGCACTGCCTGCATTGGAAGATGCAGAAGATGAGAAGGTCCCCTTAAATTAAAAGACTCATGTCCTGAATCCTTAGGTTATATTAATGGACAGCTGGCTGCCTAAATGCTAATTCTTTGAAGCAGTGTATGTCAGTCAAACAGCAGTGGCATTCCAGCAGCCAGACCAGTACAAGTTGGAGGCTGTCTGCGGTTGCATGTACACTCCATGTGTTTGTGTGTCTTCCTTCTTGTAATCTAAGCACCACTACAGTTGGAAGCGCTATAGGACTTCTATCATGATTAACAACCTTTCTTATGGTGAGGTTTTTGAAAGCTTACTGTAAGTATCTGGGGACCTTCATTCTACCTGCCTTGGCTGGCTGTAGTTTTTTTTGTTCTGACCCTGAATTTTTAAAAAATTTGACTGAAAGGGTCTGTTTGAAATCTCCTGAGCCATCGTGCCTTACCTGTCTCCCAGGCCCTCTGCAGAGATGGAAATTGTTTATCCCTATATACTGCCCTGCCTTGCTTTCTGGTCACCTTTAATAGTTTATACAACTCACCTAGCAGGCCTGTTTCCAGAGCCAGACCATTCCAGCTCAGCTCTTTGTAGCTTCTATCCAGTTTTGTCTGAAGCTGCTAAAGAAATTACAGTGGAAATGGCAGGTGATTTATTTTCAGCTCCAGTATGCTGTGGAGACCAGCATGGCAGTATACTGGAGACTGAAATGATAGCTTGGAAATCTTACAGACAGCTGTCACTCAGCTTTTGTTCCCAGCTATTTCAGTGCCAGTGCCTGTGCTTTTAAGGGAAGGCTTCACCTCAATGAATGTGGCATCTGTAAAACTGGCTGCTGGTGCCAAAGTATCTGCTCAGTGCATTCCCGTATTGAACAAGTTCCTTCTCTAGACTGCTGAACATCAAATGACAAGGAAATGTGAGGCCAGGCAAAAGTTCTTTGTCTGTGAAGTGTCAGGAGCCATTGGATGTTGAATCCACCCCTTCCAAGAAAGCAGAATTTGACTTACCAGGTGCCTTCGTCCTGTGTTAGGTCTATTTTTATTGATGTTCCTTTTATTCCATTTCCTGTTCTTCATCCAGTGTCAGTTTCTTGTCACAGTTCAAGTTGCTGCCTTGTAGCATCCAACGTGAATGACACTTAGATCTCAGCTGTGTTCCTGTCTCAAGAAGTAATACTTGAAAAACTCTTCTGTGTATGTTTCAATGAGCTGATGCCTTCCATTTCAGAGTTCTTGCTTTGCTTCACAGCCTTGCATCAAAATTACAGGTAGAAGGAGAGCAGCAGGTGGGTGTTGTCTGCCTTTAAACATGGACTGTACATTTATTTCTCTTAACAAATCTTGAATTCCAATACATTTCCTACCACACAGAAGGGCTGCATTAGCACAGCTGTTCACGGTGGGGGGACATGACTAGACTCCAGTCCGACTTGCTTTCATTCTTCTTTGGTAGAGATCCATAGCATTGTTCAGTAAGGCAGCTGCTTGCTTTTGTAAGGCTCTGGCTTGGTATGTCGCATCTCTGCAGAAGATGACTCCTATAGGTACTAGCTCAGATGGGATGGACCTGTGCTTTTGGTTCTAAAGGTTTTGAGTTGATCACCTGCTGCTTATACATGGTGGGAAGTCATTGCAATAATTAGCTGCTGGGTTTGATGATTCTTTTCCACTTGTTATTGCAGGAAGTGCTCCTGCCTGCATAAGCCAGGGGTTCACAGACGTGATATATAGACAAGAAGGATGTGGGGGAAGGCTGCAATCTTCTTCAGAACCTGCCAGATCTGACAGCAGCAGCAAATTGTTAACTGTTGGCAATGTGGAAGGCAGACAGTGCAGTGCTGCCTTGGAGCAATGTAATCCAGCATCTTCTACTCTTGGTGAGATTATTGACTTTATAATATATTGCTGTCCTCAGTATGAGCTTTTCCTAAGGTAGTCCCATTTGCCAGAAGAGCTGGCAAAAGCCAGGATTTAAAGTGCAGAGTTTTTTCCAGCACGTATAATTATACACTTCCCCTTAGCATTATTAACAAAAAAAATCTAGGAAACTTGTGAGTGTTTTGGAATTGCAGTTTCTAACACTCTTTATTCGTCCGATTAAACCTTGGGAATGCAAAAATTGAGTTAGTAACCTTGTTTTTTTCAGTTATTATGAAGGGGTCAGTTTTGTAGGAGTTGCCTGAGGAAGATGAACCAGTCTGTTCCTTGGCTAGGGTCCCTCCATCCTTTATTATTAATAATCTTTTGGATGTGGATTGGCAGCTGAGTGCTGAAGGTGGCAAATGTCATGCTCCCATCCCACCTTCCTATGCACAAGTCCAGCTTCTGTTTCAATACAGACAAAACATTTATTTTTCTTTAGGTCTGTCACTTCAGAAATTCTCTTGAGAGCATTTGATTGGCATTGAGACTAATCTATTTCTTAGGTCTTGTGTGCTGGTAAGGGGGTGGTGGCATAGAGTGAAAAAAAAAAATCTAGCTATTCCACAAGGGGAAGCAACTTCCAGCAGAATTTTTATTTTTGATCTGGAGTTAAAAGGATTGAAAGGTCTACATTGAGGACTAAAAGTAGACATTTCCTCGGCACCTTCTGGACTCCAAGGGCTGGGTTTTCAAGTAAGTGTAAATTGATGTAGCTCTGTCTGCTTTCAGGAGAAAAATACTGAAAAATTATTCTAGTTAGAATTTGACCTTCAGTCTTTGCTTCTTAAAACAAAACCTGTCAGGCCATTGCTGAAACATAATAGTAACTGATATTTTGTGAGGTCAATAAAATACAATAATTCGGATTCCCTTCCTGACTCTGTGTTGAAGTCTCTGAGTGGTACATACATGAGGCAATGGGTGCAAGGCAGTCTTCGCTTTCGGGATGGAATTTGGGCTGCTTTGGTTCGGTTTTTCCAGTTGTGCTTGTGGAATGAGTTCAGGTTCATTTTGAGAGCTGCTCATTAGTCGTCTTCTCCGGTCATGTGGAAAATAGCTGACGGTGCTTTCTGAGGCCAAAAGGTGCTGTTCTCTGGAGCAGCTGCTCTCTTTGAACCTTGCTTGACGGGCTCCTTTTATCACTGACAAAGTATTTCATCAAACTGTATCCATGGATTCAAATCACAAAAAGCTGCAGGCTGCCACGTTCCCTGCTTCAGATTCTTTTTTGTGTGTAAACTCTATTTTCAACTCTTGAGTCTCTGAAGGATAGATAGAGGGCCTCTAGGCTCATCTGGCTTTATCCTAGGCAATCCATCCATCTTAAAAGGTGTCTGTTAACAGTCGCTTCAGGACATCGATACGCACACATCTATTCCAGCAGCAGGGACTGGCCTACTTCCAGGAACTGGACTACTATGAGACACAGATGTGACTCTGAGGAGGATTTGAATGGAGATTTCTGTGCCAAGGTTGCTCTTGGTCCAGGTGGAGGACTTTGTGTCATTACTGTTTGCCATCATTGTTTGCAGTCCTGGGAGCCACCACCACTTTCTAGTCTGTATAGGGTTTTCTTTTTGCATCTTGATTGGAAAGGCTGATTGATGCACAAAGGGCATTAATAGGATATACTTTTTTGTATCTTCCTTCTTCCTTCTGGTTCTTGAAGTATGCCCAGGTACAGGACATGTCTTTGCTTCCCCCAATTTTTGGGCTATGCCTCCATTTCATACAGGTGCTGGAACAAGGGGTAGGACAGGACATCTTGTAGTAGCCTGAGCGGATGAATACCTGTCAAATGTACTGAGAGCAAAACCAGAACCTTGTTATGGAAAGGTAGACAAATGTGTTACTTGATAGTTCCCTCCCGTCCCTCCTGAATCCCTCAGAGAATTGTTTTTAAGGGGCTTGAGAGCAAACCAGTTGTTAACACGGAAACACAAGGCATTTACCTGAAGTTCTTCGTTGCCGCGCTGAGCAGCTTCCCTTCCATGCTGTGGCTGAGTGACCCTCTGGGTTGGCACTCTGTGCACAAGCACTATTTGCTCCTCTCAGGATCCTGCTGGCAACGTGAAAACCTCCTTAGCAGTGCCCTGTGTCTCTGTTGGCTGGGGAATGTAGGTAAGATTGCTTTTTTCCCCCTTTACAGCAAGTGACCCCATGACCCCACACATGGGCAAGTGTGTCATGAAAGCAAAAACGTGTGGACTGTTAGGACAACATAAGGCTCTTCCCTGCTGGGAAAGGAAGGCTGAGGATAAGAGCACCACCTCAGTAGCATACTTGCTTTGGGGCGGGGCTGTGGGCCGCAAGCTGTCAGGACTGAAAATTCTCTATCTTTGAAGTACTAAGATCTTGGTTGTGTGGTTGGTTGCAAGTTGCTTCACTTTTTAAACTTTTTTATGCTCTTTACTTGAAAGTCAAGGGCTATGGTTATCACGAATAATAGCTGAAGTGGTGACATATTAGCATAGATACCACTCCTGCTGAATTTGTAATTGATCCTAAAACTTTGCCAAGTGAGCTTACTGTGTTTTACAAGAGGCACTGTTTAGAGCCATCCTTGAAGAACTTGCTCCTGGTTAAGCAAGAGTTTGGAGCAACAGTGAGAGGAGTTCTTCTGTAGTTCTGTCCTATATCCTGAACCTTTCTTACTAATGCTGCCGATGTATGCGTGCGTGCATCTGTCCATGAACTGAATTCTTCTAACTACAGTGCAGTTACTGTACCATATGGTGTGGATGGGAGAATGTTCCCTTGAGCTATAAATGTGTTTTGTACAGGTGATAATGGAAAATGAGGTAGAATTTTGAATTTAATTTTGTAATAAATATCTCTTCTTTGAAGCAATCTCTTTTTGTCTTGATCTTGGGGTGGGTTTTTTCCCCCTTTCATCTCTTCCTCACATACATGCTTGAAGTAACAACATGAACTTTAAATGGACCCACTGGAGAATTTAATCTAGGATAGTGATGATGTACATCAGCTTTTAGCACACGAGTGTTGCTGGACTGCAATTCTAGGAGATCAGATTTTACTGCAATCCAAGCGATGCGTTGGTAAGCACAACAGAAAGTGAAACTGGTACATTTGGACCAGAAAAAAGTACTGTCTGTTGAAGCGGGTTTATTTCTCCCTATTAAAGATGTGGTAAATTGTCAATATGTATAATATGTCGGTTTAATGGGTATTTTCATCAAGCTTCTGATAGGTTACCTATGAGCACTTCATTTGACAGGTCAAGCACTTCACTCAGGAGCCCAACATTTCTGTAAGTCATGTTCAGTCCGTAGTGTCCATAACACCAGACTGGTGCACAGTTTTGTACAAATGAGGCCCTTGCTGTGAACTACATGTGAGAATCTGTAATAAAACTGAAACACTGAAAATCAGATTCTGGCTTTATACGAGGCTGTAGTGAGGGGCTGGGGTATGCTTTTGAGTACAGTGTAATAAGGGGTTGCTTGGGGTGGAACTAGATGGGAAAAACCAAAATACAGCCACCTTATCTGGGACTACACATTGATGCCCAGGTGAGTGCTGGAGGAGAGCCAACCAGTCTGTTTGGACATGTTCCAAGGGCTGCTGAAGTACAGCCAGGACAGCTGGGAACTGGACTGTGGCCTGTACAGGATGATGCAATAGGCTATTAAATGTTTACTGAAAAGCCTATTGACTTCTTATATTGCTTCACACAGCACAAGCTGGTCTTTGGATATTGTCTGTTCAAGGCTATTGTTCTGGAACGGAGGACTGCTGATACAGAAGCTGTGCTAGAATGTAGGGAGATGACCAAAAAAGAAGGAAGTGTTGTTTGTAAAATGCTGATAATATCTGATAATATCTGAAGTAAAATTTTACTTCTCACTGCCCTCTAAAGGAAGAATGGCTTCTTTCTGCAGGTAAGTGATCTCACATGGGTAAACACTGGTGACTGATTCCAATTTGCACTTGATTTGAGCCTGCCAGATTTGTAGGCTTCTAGATTCCAGCCATCAGCCTGTTATCTGTTCCTCAACAAGAATGAGGCTTTTTTACAACCTGGTGTTTTAATACAGATTTTGTGCTCTTTCTTCAAGCTGCTTCTTAATCTTCTATTTTCTAACCAAATAGAAACTTCCAATGCAAGTTGCTTCCTTTGGCCCTCAATCTCCCATGATGCCCTTCTCATTTTTTTCGGTTTACCCATAAGGTTTCCCAAACTGTACCATGTCTTCCATCAGTCTCCCCAGGCCCATATGCTGAAATCATAGGGATTTCATCACTACACCCACCACTGCTGCCTGGTTTACATCCGAGGATTGTGGCTGAACACCTTGGAGTTGTTTTCTAATACAACACCACTAACTCTGTAACTCTGGCCCATGTAATGCATGCTCCGGAAGTAGAAAGTTTGTGCTTTATAGAAAGGGTGTAAGTCTGACAAGCATTATAATAGTTGTAAATTGCTTTTCCATTTTCATCCTTCTTGTGTTATTGCTTTATCTCTATATTGCATCCAAAGCCAGTCACCTTGTTGTCATGCAGCTGACAAAAGGTAGTCTTAAGCCTTCCTCCATTCACCTGACCTATTTTTTTCACCATGTATTTTAGGATGAGGTGGTCTTGAAGTACCTGAGTTTCTCCATTGACCAGAATGGGAGTTTAGATTATATGTCCTTATGAAAGCATCTGTGTTGGATCAGCTGAGTCACCCCCTGGCAGTGTGCTGGTGCCTTGCAGTGCTTTAGGGACAACTGTTCAGTTACTAGGTGGAGAATGAAAGCAGCTGAGAAGTGGGGAGAATCAGTTAAGATGACAATGTGAACATGCGTAAGATCATACATTCTTGACTTTTACCAGAAACAGTGTGGCCAGCGGGACCAAGGCAATGATTGTCCCCTTCTCAGCACTGGTGAAGCCACACCTCAAATCCTGTGTTCAGTTTTGGGGTCCCTCACTTCAAGAAAGATGTTGAGGTGCTGGAGTGTGTCCAGAGAAGGGCAACAGAGCTGGTGAAGGCTCTGGAGCACAAGTCTGATGAGGAGCAGCTGAGGGAGCTGGGGTTGTTCAGCCTGGAGAAAAGGAGGCTCAGAGGACCTTCTCTCTCTACAACTACCTGAAAGGAGGCTGTAGCCAGGTGGGGGTTGGCCTCTTCTCTCAGGTAATAAGGGACAGGATGAGAAGAAATGGCCTCAGGTTGCATAGGCCAGGTTTAGTTTGACTATAAGGAAAAATTTCTTCACTCAGAGGGTGGCCAGGCATTGGAACAGCCTGCCCAGGGAACTGGTGGAATTACCATACATTAAAGTGTACAAAAACCACATAGATGTGACACCTGGAGACATGGTTTAGTGGTGAACCCAGCAGTGCAGTTTGCAGGTGAAAAATTCCTCATTGAACTGGAGAATTATTTTTGACAAAGCCCCAAAACTGGAATGGCTTAGATAGGTGAGGAGGAGGAGGTCTCAAGCCAGAAGTATCCCACACATAGAAGGAAAAATACATGGGGTTTGCTTTGAGACCAGATGGCTGAGTGCAAAGCTGAAATGTGGGAATGCTGGCACAGCCCTGACATGAAGGAATGGGTGCAGTAAAATACAAAATCTTTGTTTTAATAGATCATATAAAAAATGCTATTCCTGGAGACAACCACTGTAGGTCAAATGTTTGTAAGAGTTGGCCTAATCAATAGTGTCAATTTAAATTGCAAGGAGGGAGAGAACAGAGAGAGTTGAGATCAGAGAGAGCACGATCAATGACCACTTGAGAGGCCAGCAGTGCTTCTGAAACAAGTCCAGGGGGGCAACTACGGAGGAGACTCCACAACGAATAAAGCATCCTTTTACAAGCTTTTGCCATGATGTTTCAGCAGCTGAAGGATGAGCCAGTCCAGATGCATGAGGGCAATCGGAAGGAGATCCAAGACCATATGCACCATCCCTAGGTAGGACAGAAGCCCAGTAACTGTGCTAACACAATGCTTGCCAAGTTGCCAGGCATATTAGCTAGAGCACCATGTTGAGCTAATGAGGCCGGAGAGCTTTTTGCTTGCATCCCACCAGCTTGGGGTGCTCCTCCAGTGCTGTTATGGTCTTATGACCAAATTCAGCTTGTGTGTCAAGACTGGCATGGTCTTGAACTCTTTGAACTCACTTTGGTAGAGTGACTTACAAAAGGCAGAGGTTGCTTCTTGGAAGATCAGCCTGGTGGTGTTGGGTTATCATTGTGCTAGGGAGCCCAAGCTGAATAACATCTGGGGTAAGGTCTGAGCATGTACAAGTGCTAGACCTGGTCCAACAGCTCAGTGTGATCCCCTTTGACCTTTCTCACCACTTCATGTCTGGTCATCCCAGGACTGTTTTCACCTGCCTGTACAAATATTCCCTAGCTGGCCACAGGATATTCAAGACAAACCTGGGGATGTCTAGCAAAGTGAATTCAAAAGATGTTTTCATTTTAATCTGCTGTTGAATCCTTTCTCTGCTCCTTCTCCTGCTGCCTATCACTCTCCCCTTAGCCCAGATCCCCACCAGTGAGGGTGGTAGTGCTGTCCTGCTCTCTCCGCAGTCACGGTGGCAGCAAGCAAGCTCTGCAGCTCATCTTAATCATTTTATGGACAAGATTATTATGTCCTGCATCGCTTTTGATTCTTGTTGTGCAACCATATTTTCTGACTTGCTTTGCTACTGAGCTGTGCTGCACCATGGCCTGAGGGGGTAGCTTGAGAAGACTTTGGCAAATGTTGCATGATTTCTGCTCCCACCAGAGGATGGTGATGGGAATCTGGGAAAAAGAGAACCTGTCATAATCTGTGGGTTTGAGACTGGGGACAAGGGGAAACAAAGGGGATTAGCCAAGCCCAGGAGTCTGTATCCTAAGTGAGCAGGGAGCCTGAGGCAGATAGATCAGGGTATCATTATTCATGAAGACTCACAGATGTAGAATTGGAAATGAGCAGGACTTCAAAGGGAGATATGGGATTGTTAGTGCAGCAGCTGGGATGAAAATTGACAGTGCCACAGCAGCATGTGCAAAGCAGTCACCCCTGGGCCAGGCAGATAGGGCCTCCCTGGGCAGGGAGGGTTGTTCTCCAGGTGCTGTGAACCCTGGGTGCTGGGCTGGGACTGGCATTTGCAACCTTATTCTACTTCTGCCACGCTGTTTCACGAGACTGGGCAACTTTCTTTCCATGTGGGTAAACTGAGGCACTGAACAAGTAAAGCTGACACTTGGCAGGGGAAGTTAAGAGTGTTGGTACTGTAACATGAAGTGGCTGTAGATTACAATAATGAAACCCACTACAAACTAAAAACATTATGCATTTGTGTTCTCCCAAAGCACAAAAGAGCATTCTCATCCTCTTTGCATGTCGGTCAATTTATCCAAAAACCTCCCTCCCCTTTCTTCCAGTGGTCTACCGATGATTTTGGAGCAGTCTGTGCTGCTGACCTGGTTGTTCTTCACTCATGAGGGTTCCAGGGACAGTCTTGCAGAAATCCAAGAGCAGCTCAGAAAAGAGCTGAACTGCCAGGTTAGGTACCTGGAGCCAAGGGAGCTGGGAACCATCACAGAAAACCCTCAGACCATGGAAACATCTGCAGTGCTCAATCTCTTGCTGAGATTGTCATGCTCGAAGGCTCACAAAACATTTGGAACAAGAAGAGAGGTTTTTTATTTGCTTCCTTGTGCTTAAATCCTCTCTGGACTCAACTTGTGCTCTCAGCACCTCAGTGCTGTGACAGCAGGAGGAACTCTGACAGCCGCGTAGCTGCAAGGGAGAAGCTGCTTTGCACACAGGCAAGAGCACCACCTCTCCCAAACCCTCTGTCTTTTAAATCATTTGAATGGTGGTTTGGATGTTTCTTATCCCTGAGCTCTCCCTGTCTCCCATCTCAAGTCCCTCCTTGCAGGTCCTTCCTCCTGTGCTGGAAGACCTGTGCTGCCACAGGGGAAAAAATGCTGGGTTTATTAAGAGAGTGGAGATGTATCCATGCCAGAAGGCAGCAAAGGGATGGATCCACTGTTCAGATGATCAAGGAAGATGGGGAAACTGCTCCTGAATGTATCCTGCCCAGAAGGAGCTGTTGCTGGGGGATACGGAAGAGTTCTTGGACTCTGCTGTGTGTCATACCCGTTTGGGGTTTGGGTACCAAGAGGTGGGTGGGAATTTGGCCAGACCATTGCCCCTTTCATCAGCTGAGGCACCCATATTTTCATGGAAGGAAGGCGTATCAGGCTCAGCACTCTCATTGCTGAGGAAAGGTGCAGGGGGGAACATTTTGGACCAGAGCCACCATTTTCTTTTTCCATCATGGCTTCACTGCTATTGTGTGAGACACCCTCTCCATCAGGAGCAATAGCTAAACCTGTACTTTGTTGTTGCCCTGGGATAGGGTAGCTGATATGGTGCCCTATTGCGGACGGGAGAAAAGGTGTCCCACATCCCAAAAAATCTTCAGGAACCGATCACTGTTAACTACAACTTCCTTTTGTGGAGTTTCTCTTCCTCCACTATCAGCCAGCTCTGAACGTATTCAAAATGTTGCTAGGCAAATAATCAGCCTTGGTTGCTGCTCTGACTGTACATATGTACTTCAACTCTGCTCCTCAGTATCCCATGGCCTGGGATGACTCTCCATGCTCCTTCCCAGTGCCCTGGCATCACTCCACTGCCTATCTGTTCTACCCTTTATTGTTAGCAGGGCCAGGTTGAACTGTCCAGCCAGGCTCTGGTGAAGCTCCACGTCCGTGTGGTTGTGACACAGACTGAAATGTCAGAGTACCTTGCACAGATGACATATGATGACACTTCTTGCTCGTTGCTGGTTCGCTCGATCAGCCGCAAGATAGCTAAAGGTTAATGTTTGCGTTGGCGCTGCGGGGCTGGTCTTCTCCGCCCTGCTCGGATTAACCCTGTATTTCACACTGCTCTCCCAGCTGCCCTTTCAGGCTCCTTGCAGCTTCAGCAGTTATCATCGCAGTGACTTATCATCAGTGTGAACAAGCCCTTTGAAACCACACAGTTAAGATGCTGTTTTATTTGACTCCTTAGCCCCATCTGACTGTACCTTT